>CM038228.1:95186333-95610365 GCA_021442155.1 Cymbidium sinense | reverse complement strand
AAGTTCAACAATAAGAATAAATCAAGATTCATCAAAATTTATAAATTTAATGAATTCCAAACTAAATGTGAAAAATATGGATGTTACTTCAAATAATTGAACAAAAGTAAAAATATTTTTTGCCATCAATTTGGTACACATTGCAGAAGTATACTAAATTAATTTTGCATAAATTATGGAGCCAACTATCACTAATTTAAGTGCTTCAAAATTTGTGCAATCATTTGAAAGAGATGAATTCTTGTACAAACTATAAAGCAATCGTCAATTTAATTTGATCTTTTCAAAATTCGTACAAATATTCTAAATAACCCACATGGGCCCTAACACTACGCTGGATGTTTAAACTTAGTGTCTGAGGATATGCGAATTCCCGCTGGTCTTATTGGTCCATTAACAAAACCTAAAAATCTAATAATATTATTATAAGAATTTCAACTTAGTAAAATATCTGAGAAGCTAATTTTGTCATATGACAGGATCTGATCATCTATTATTAAATTAATATTAATGATCTAGAATAGCAAAATAAAACATATTCCTTAATGATGACCGAAGATTGAAAATATCAACTGAGGGGTCATAACTATCAAAAAATGTGTGGATATTTATATTCAATATTCTCATAATATAAATCTAGATCTCATCATATTATAAAATTAATAGAGATAGATCTAGAACAACAACTTAAATAATCAACTCATTCCCTAATGATGGTTGAAGAGAATATCAACTAGAGGTAATTATTATCAAAAAATTTAAGATATTATATTCAATATTCTCAAATTCAAAATCCTCAAAATATAAATCTAGGTCTGATCCTTTATTATTAAATTGATAGAGTCAACAAGATCTAAAATAATAAATTAAATGATTTAAGCACCTACATGCCCCAACACTACACTGAATGCTTAAACTTAATGTCTGAGGATGCTACGCGGGTCGATTCCTAGTTGGGTCTTAGGACTCAGTCCAGGATAACAAAATATAAAAATTTAATAATATAATTATAAGAATTTCAACTTATTAAAATATCAGAGAAGCTAATTTTGTCATATGATAGCGGATCTGATCCTCTAGTATTAAATTAATAGAGTCGGTAGGATCTAAAATATCAAAATAAAATATTTACCATGATGATGGTCGTGTTGACTGAATATTTCAACCGGAGGGGTTTTCATAATCATAATAAATATATATTAAAATTCTAATGTCAAATCATTATATATTTAAATCAAAATCAATTATAAAATGATCAAATATTCAAATTAATATATATATATATATATTAAATGAAATTAATTATTTAAATTTAAAGTAAAATCCATCCACCCATCCACAACCATTTGTAGAGGGTGACAAATTAAGAAAATTTTTGCTCACAAAGAGCCAATGTCAAATCAAATACATAACTATTTTCACACTCAAATAATCTTAAGCCCGCAAGGACGTGGCCCATGTCCTCTGTCTGCATGGTTTTATCGTAAAATAGAACCACATAAATTGCGGTAACAACTAGAGCCCTCTAACAGGGTAGCTTGTTGTAAAATGACACCACTAAATTACAGTCACGGCTGCAACCCGTATGTTCCCCAACGGCTTTGATCTTTGAGCTGTGAACTATAGAATATATTTGATTGGGCAAAAAGCCCTCTGTTAGCTAAGGTGGACTTAAGCTTGTCTCCTTAGATAAATATCAGGTCTACAAAGATTACTGACATATACCCATGATTGTCCAAGGATCCTTCAGGTACTACCTCCTCAAGTAGACTAGGGACCATGACAACTCAGGATGACAAAACCACGGGATCTAATCGGGCCCGTCATCATTCCCCTAACCATCCACTTTAAATTAAAGTGATGAATTTCATAAATTCTAAATTTCAAAACTCCAAATATTGCTATTATACGCTATGCATTTAGTGATATAACAACTAGCCTTAATCAAAATTTCTCTCTCAAAATTGGGAGGGGTATTTAACTATAGGTGCTTGCCTATAGGAAACCTCAAACCAGAACTAAAGTCCTCACAAAATGAGGGTGAAATCTCTAGATAGTGTCTTACCTACTATTCCATTTGCCTTCTCAAAATTTCACCGAAGCATAAATCATACTCATCGAGTCGAAAATTTTTTGAGCACTGATGCACTACTGGGATATTTTTCTTTTCTTTCTCTTGGCTAGTTGAATATAGATAGTGGAGTATAAAAAATTTGAAATAAAAAACTAATTATCAATGAAATTAAATTTAAATTAACCATATTCATATGACTAACCTGCTTGTTCTCTATATCAGTTCGTTCTGTTATGTCTCTACATTATGAAAGTGTGGGGTGATACATCAATTAATGATTAATGATCCCCATCTTTTATTTGTAAAGATGGATCTTCAGAGCAGACATTTCATTATGTAGCTAGGTCGCGAAGCCAACATCTGTCTAGTTAATGTTGTTATCAATATTGGGGATGTTGGAGCTATCATTCAATTTAGTAGTGTAGACTTTCCAACTGTCGCTATTATAGATAATCCTCAAAAGCGGGCCTTTGTATTTGAAAGATTGGGTTATTTTGAGGTGCCATGAAATAAACCATCACTGGGCAGAAAGTTTCAGTCATACCTCTAAATGTGACCACTCTGTTAGTTGAACCTTTGGCACTAGGAAAGCATGATGCTGAAACCTCTTCTTTTAGAGAAAAATTGAGTAAAAAAGAAAAAAGAGAGAAAAAATGTTAAACTGCGAGCTCAGCATTTGTTTCTGAGTCACTAGCCATGTGACTAGACTTGATGCCAAAAGCGAGTGTTCCCACTCACAACAAGTTTGAAAATCTCAAGTGAGTGAAAAGGAAAAGCTTTATTGGTGATGTCAAGCAATCATTCTGGGAGCAGCGGTACCAAGCTCAAACCCTGCAAAGGAGGCATCCTGAGACTCTGTCCTCCAGAGTGCATAGGGTGCTTAAAGTTGTCAAGGAGAAGGGTCTTATAAAGAAAAAGTATCAAGGCCTAATTATCAGAGAAAAAGAGAAAGGTTCACTAAAAAAGGATTCTCTCAATGGGTAATGTTCAAGACCATCCTGAGTAATTCTTGCATGATGAACATCTGGGAGTGACACCTGAACCGCATGTTCAGGAATCCACTACCAAAAAGGTCCCGATAGAAAGGAAAATAAATAAATGTAAACCCTCAAGAAGATGCGTAAAGCTTCATCTGAAGCTAACCTAGAGGTAGTGGGAGAAGAGAAATGCTTAACTGCATCCTCAAAAGTCATTGTTCAAACAAAAAATTGTATAACCAGCTGTGGAATCAGAAGCATGTGTTTCAACCCATAATAGGTTTGACATCCTAAGATGGGTAAAATTCTACTTGTTAAATCAAATAGTCCTTTTGGACCAAACAACGTCAGGTTCCAGCTTCACCAATGAGAAAACTTGAAACTATATATGCAAGAGTGCATCGGGTCCTCAAAGTTGCTAAGGAGAAAGGGTCGATGAAAAGAAAATATCAATGTCCTATCATCAGAGAGGCTAGAGTTGCTCCTCTAAGGAGATCTCCTCTTACAACCCCGAAAAGATGTCAGCCAATTCAAGTTTCACATGGTGAGCATCAAGGCATGACACTTGAACCATAGGTCCAAGAATCCTATAGAAAGGTCCTGACAAAAAGGTAAGCAAATTTAGAGGACAAAGTCTCAAAGTAAAACTACCTTAAAAAAGGTAGCTGCGTGACATCTGGATTGTACTCATAGAGATCCGCCATAAATAAAACTTGTCAAGAATGGGTACCAAAGAAAAATATCATATGTGATGAAATTTCTGATGGTCGACACTTTAGAGAGTCATCGAGGATTCTATCACCCCTTTGAAAGGTGAAAGACCAATGCCGCCAATCAATGGTTGATATTTCAAAAAGTATTACTCATAAAAATGTAATCACAAGAATGCATCTGATCATACGGTGCGTCCTCAAACTTTTCAAAAAGGCGAACCGGACATGGCGCTGAGAAGACCAATTATTCCTCACCATCATTACATGTATAAGTTTTTCTAGGAAATTCTCTTGTAGACAATAGAAAATTAAGCAAAATATCATCGCATAGGGGGAATTTTTAAATTTTACAATAAAATGTGAGGCTCTCCCTGTGAAATAGGGGGCCTTTGTATTGTATTTGGGTTGACATTGCACCTAAAGCCTTGATCCCCATATACATATTCAAATTATATATTCAAAGTTCACAAGTCTTAAAATCTTACTGACTAAAAAGAGAAATTTTCAAGTCTACAAATTGCAAAAAATTAAGTTGGAAACACATCTTCCATCAATACATCAAATCTAGGGCTTGAGTTGGTGGATAAGGTCGGACCCAACAAGCCCAAATATGGCCGAGTCGCTGACAGGTCTACTTACTCAATAAGCCACAAAGGTCGTAATAAGAGATATCCCATTTCATTAGCCCGATGATAAAATCCTCCATCAATTGCTCAAGTCCAAGACTCAAGTGGGCGTAAAAGGTCGGACTCAACACGCCCAAATATGGCCAAGTCGTTACTCTACATGCCACAAAGGTCATAGTAAGGGATCCTCCTACTTCGTTAGTTCAAAGATAAGAGCATCTAAAAACTCTGAAATCCTTCCATCTTGGTGAGTTCAAGTGGCCCAAACTCAAAGATCATCTTCAATGGTCATAAGATCATTTTCAAAATCCAACAAAAATTTCCTTACTCAAGAAGGCTCTAAGCTGAGTTTCATATCAATGAAAAATGTGAAATCTTAACTCCTTCAATAAGTCTGTTAAGCAGAAAGCAAAGACTAAAAGAAACTCTTCTTCAGCAAGTCTAACCAAGCAAAAAGTAAAGGATCGAAGAAGTCATCCCAATGTTCGTACAAAGCTAAAGAAACTAAAGGAGTTATGTCATTAATATGTCCGTTACATGCAAAGCATAGGACTGATGACTCTTTTCCATTGACCCAACATAGGCTCTGAGGGCCAGGTCATCTGTTGGTATCCTTCTATAAGCCCACGAAAGCAGAAAGCTAAGGCAGAAGGTAAGTTTGTATCACCTGATAAGTATTCAAGACAATTGAGGAATTTCCTCCATCAAATCTATCAAGGCACAAAGCCAGGATAGAAGGAAATATAAGATACAAATCTCGAGATGAAGTCTTCAATAAGTCCATCAAAGCATAAAACATAAGACCGAAGATGTTCACATCTCACTAACAAGTCATCAACTCCATCAAGTCCACTAAGGCACAAAGTCAGAATAGGATGATAATACAAATTTCAAATTTCAAGATTGAATCTTCAATAAGTCCAAAGCACAAAGCATAGGACCAAAGATATTTCAAATTCTCTCAATTGTTACTGCAAAAGCCCCCCGTTAGACAGGGGAAATTTTATATGTTTATTTGAGTTGATATCATGCTTTAACTGAAGTTCCTTAGATAGATACATATTATGATTGAAAAACATAGCATGTCCATTTTGCATTAAAAGGAAATCAAGCATTGTAATGTATTTTTGAACTAATCTGCAATCTCCCTGTTAGACAGGAGCCCTTTTCTATGATCAAGGTTGTTCAACCATCTCTTATGAAGCAAGAGGTATTCTTGTATATATATTTAGGTTGGCATCAAGCTTTTTTACTAAGATCCCTGAATATATCTATAATTATTATTATTAAAGTTGTAAGCTCTTGCAAGGACAAGAAGAATCCATGTCCATGCGTGAGAAGACAGTCTTAAATATCAAAAGTTTCTCTCCAATATCCATCAAATTTCAAAGATCAAGTTAGAAGAACTACTAACTTTGAAAGCTTCAATCAACTAAGTTGGAAAAGCATCAACCTCTACATATTCAAGTCCAGGACATAGATGGGTTCTAAAGGTAGAAATCAACAAGCCCACAAATGATCGAGTTGTTGACGCTCTCCTCACTCAACAAGCTATAAGAAAAGGCCACATATAAAGAGCCATGTTCGTTAGTTTGATGACCAAATCAATCTCCGTATTACCTGCAAGGTGATATCCGAATCTATTTTCAAACAGCCTGATCAAGCACCAAGTGCAGATCAATGTGAATTTCCTCATCAAGTATGTCAAAGCAGAAAGTACAGGACCGAGGAAGTAATTCCATAGTTCACACAAAGGTGGTCAAACTAAAGTAATTATGTGGTTATTCAGTCTGTTAAAGCACACATTGCTAGATGATAACTCAATATTATAGACCTAATATAAGCCGAAAGGGTGGGTCATCTGTATGCATGCTTCAACGAGTTCATCAAAGCAGCAAACATAAGATTGAAGACATACATACATTTTCTGACAAGTCAATATAGACAATCAAGTCAATCCTTTATCAAGTCCATCAAGCTTGAAGCTAGGACAGAAGGAATTTCAAGTTTTAAAGTAAACAAACCAATTCCTCCATCAAACCTGATCAAGCATGAAGCTAGGGTCAGAGGAAACTCAACTCTATAATAACACAAGAGAAAGAGATCTTTAGCAAACCCATTGAAGTAGAGAGTAGATGGTGGAAGAAGCTCTTATCATTCATGACAAGTCAATATGGACAAATCAGATCAATCCTTCATCAAGTCTATTAAACTTAAAGCTAAGAAAGAAGGAATTTCAAATCTCAAAGCAAACAAACCAATTCCTCCATCAAATATGATCAAGCATTAAGCTAGGGGGTTGAAGGAAACCCAAATTTACAATGACACAAAAAAGGGATCTTCAGCAAATTCATTGAAGCAGAGAGTAAATGGTGAAAGAAACTCTTATCTATCTAATAAGTCGATCCTGACAAATTGGTTAATCTCATCATTTAGCTTGATCAAAATAAGGCATCATACTAATGAAAAATCCTATCAAAGCTCCATAAGCTATTGAAACTAAAGCTGAAGTGATTCAAGATCCATGGTAAACTCAAAGGGTCAATCAATTTTCAACAAACATGACTCACCATGCACGAATCACATTTATTAGGGGACATTTGTTGACCTCCACATATGATTCATAAGTCGAATTAGATTTATGGGGCAAATTTGAGACTCTAGATGCAATGTCACGCAAATCAAAGCTAAAATATACTAGACATCATCAAAACTAATCAAAATGATCTCCGATCGATGAACGGACTTTGTCATTGCATTCAGAACATCAAGATTGACTAAAATAAACATATTGCACAATTTTATGGTTGACCAATCAAGATGAAAATTCGTCGACACACGCACATATATCGAGGTCGGGAGGCTACAGAGATGCTCAGATGACCTCCATTTGTGAAATTGATTGCGTCGTTAATGTCAAAATGTCAGAACCTATCAAATGAGATTATCCACGATCGATTCGGACGAGTCTACGCAAATGTCGAGCGGTCCAAAGCGATAATGCGCATTTTTGAACTGAAAGTGACTCAATTCATCGCCAAATTGAACCAAATGAGCTCCGATCACAAAATAGTTGTATCTAGAGCATCAAAATTATCAACCCATCGGATGCCTCAGTAAGAAGCCAGCTGAAGCACTTCACATAGGGGCCAGTATTCTCCCTAGTGCTATCTTCCTCCATTGAAGGCAAGCTCGCAAACCTTTATCCTCGCACGACCAACTACTGTAAAAGCTCATTTCCAGCCACGTCCAAAGAGAGCACTTCTCTAAGTCAAAGCTGGTCATGCGATAAGGCTTCCTTCTCTCCTTTCATGTAAAATTAGGCCTCTCATTTTCTTGCTTTGAAAGTCGGCAACAGAGCCAGCTTAAAAGCCAACCCCGCTTCCCCCTTTTTCACATGGAACAAGTCCCATCTTTGTGCAAGTAGAAGTCTGTCAAACTCCTCTTATTTCTCCTTTGATTTCCTGCAGCTACTGTCCTCTTCCAAATTAGCACCCAACAAATTGCAAGAGAAGGAATCCTGGCAGATGCAATGGGATTAAGCAAGACTATAATGAGGTTAGCTCTTGTGCTTGCTCACTCTGAGAAAGGGAGATCACCTACTTGTCCTTCAATTCACCTATTTGTCCTTCAATTTAGGCCTCCAATGAAGATAATAACACTCATGACATTATTGATAAGTTGTACAGTTCTTCAAAAAAATCTGCATGAAAGCATCTCTAGCTTTAGCAACTTATGGAAATCAAAATCCAAATTGGTTGGAGGTGGTAATCTAATTATATGGAAGACCTATACAGCTTTCTTTGATTCTTATGGGTAGAGCCTTGGGAAATTGGGCTTTGTGGAATAAGCTCATCAAAAGCCTTATAAGGTAAGTGATGAATGCGCTTTAAAGTTACAAACCGTACTTAAGCCTATAATGTTAAGAAGAACTAAATTGAGCCGATAGGGATGGGGCCAATAATTGTTTTTCTAGCAAATGTTGGAATAACTTATTGTGAGTTAACTAAAGCTGAAAAGGACTTCTATGAGGCTTTGTTCAAATGATCCAAGGTGAAATTTGATCAATTTTCTGAGCAAGGATGAGTACTTCTTAATTATGCTTTAATTTTAGAGTTGATATTACATCTTCGTCAGTGTTGTGATCATCCTTTCCTCGTGATGAGTCATGGTGATACAAAAGAGTTCACATATCTTATCAAGCTTGCAAAGCATTTCCTTAAAGGTAGTAAGGGTGTTGTTGGAGGAGATTCTAGTGCTGCCCCATCAAAGACATAGGTTATGGAGGTTGTGGAAGAGTTACAAAATGGTGACAAAGGGGAGTGTCCAATCTACCTTGAAGTATTTGAAGATGATGTCTAATTCCATGTGCTCACTGTTTATGTCGGGAATGTCTCTTGGCCAGCTGGTGGAGTACTACAATTGGCCTTTGCCCAATTTGTCGGACTTCTGTTTACAAACAAGACCTTATAGCTGCTCTCATTGACCGTCGCTTTCAAATTGACATTGAGAAGAACTGAGTAGAATCATCGTTTTCCCTTCTTCAAGAACTAGAGAAACTTCGTGGTTGTGGTTTGAAAAGTATTATCTTTAACAAGTGGACTAGTTTTTTTAGACCTCCTATAGATCCCACTATTAAGATGTTTGAAGACCCCGTTATGCTCAGTAGAGCTAACGTGTAGAAGACCACGCCGTAGTGTCGCAAGACACTAACCTTTTGCTTAGTAGAGCTAATGGGATGGTTGAATAGACTCCCGATATAGCCCCCTATGTGGGGAAGACGCCTGCCAAAATTCTGACTGACAAAGGACTTAATTAATTTAATGCAAAATGAACTCTAAGCTCAAAATTAAAATTTGAATTGAAATTACAGGTGTTTGAAGAACCTATTATGCTCAGTAGAGCTAACAGGTAGAATATCACGGTCGTCAAGACAGGTAGTTATAGCACAGAAAGGCAACCCCATGTAGTCCCTTATATATGCCGGAGGCTACCAAAATTCAAACTAATGTGGGACTTTAAGATGATTAATTAGATTTGAATTAAACATAAATTAAATTTGAATTAAACATGATGAACTTCTAATCAAAGTTCAACAATAAGAATAAATCAAACTTCATTAAAACTTATAAATTCAATGAATTCCTAACTAAATGTGAAAAATATGGATGTTACTTCAAATGATTGAACAAAAGTAAAAATATCTTTCACCATCAAATTTGCAACACATCGTATAAGCAAACATAAGGTGATATTAAATTAATTTTGCATAAATTATGGAGCCAGCTTTCACTCAATTTAAGTGCTTAAGAATTTGTGCAATCATTTGAAAGAGATGAATTCATGTACAAACTGTAAAGCAATAGTCAATTTAATTTGATCTTTTCAAAATTCATACAAGTATTCTAAATAACCCACATAGGCCACGACACTATGTTGAATGCTTAAACTTAGTGTCTGAGGATGCACGGTTGATTCTTAGTCTTAGACTGGTCCGTTAACAAAACCTAAAAATCTAATAATAATATTATAAGAATTTCAACTTATTAAAATATCAGAGAAGCTAATTTTGTCATATGATAGTGGATCTGATCCTTTATTATTAAATTAATAGAGTCGACAGGATCTAGAATAGTAAAATAAAATATATACCACAATGATGACTGAGTTGATTGAAGATAACAACCGGAGGGGTCATAATTATCAAAAATGTGTAAGATATGTATATTCAATATTCTCATAATATAAATCTAGATATGATCTTCTATTATTAAATTAATAGAGTCAATAGGATCTAGAACAGCTTGTCAAAGATATCAACTAGAGGGGTAACTATTATCAAAATATTTAATATATTATATTTAATATTCTCAAATTCAAAATCTTTAAAATATAAATCTAGGTCTGATCCTCTATTATTAAATTAATAGAGTTGACAAGATCTAAAATAATAAATTAAATTATTTAAGCACTAGCATGGGCCCCGACACTATGCTGAATGCTTAAACTTAGTGTTTGAGGATGCTAGGCGGGTTTGATTCTCGGTTGGGTCTTAGGATTGGGTCCGGGTTAACAAAACCTAAAAATTCAATAATAATATCATAAGAATTTCAACTTATTAAAATATGAGAGAAGCTAATTTTGTCATATGATAGTGGATCTGATCTTTTATTATTAAATTAATAGAGTTGACAGGATCTAGAATAGCAAAATAAAATTTATACCGAGATGATGGTCGTGTTAATTGAATATTTCAACTTGAGGATTTTCATAATCATAATAAAAAAAATTCATTCAAATTCTAATGTCAAATCATTATATATTTAAATTAAAATTAATTATAAAATGATCAAATATTCAAATTAAAATATGTATATATATAAACTAAATGAAATTAATTATTTAAATTTAAAGTAAAATTCATCCATCCATCTGCAACCATTTGTCGAGGGTGACAAATTAAGAAAACTTGCTCACAAAGAGCCAATGACAAATCAAATACATAACTATTTTCACACTCAAATAATCTTAAGCCTGTATGGATATGGCTCGTGTCCTTTGTCCGTGTGGTTTTGTCATAAAATGGCATCACATAAATGGTGGTTAGAGCGCTCTAACCGGGTGGCTTGTCGCAAAATGACACCACTAAATTACGATCACGGATACAGCTCGTATGTTCCCCAATGTCTTTGTTCTTTAAACAGTGAACTATGGAATATATTTGATTGGGCAAAAAGCCCTATGTTAGCTAAGGTGGACTTAAGCTTGTCTCCTTAGACAAATACCACCCCAGGTCTACAAGGATTACTTGGATGACGTAACCCATGGTTCCTATTAGAGATCCTTCAGTTAGGTTGGGTCGACTATCTCATCTGACTTTATAGACTAGGGACCGCGATAGCCCGGGATGACGAACCATGAGATCTTGATCGGGAGCATCCTCATTCCCCCAACCATCCATTTTAAATTAAAGTGATGAATTTCATAAATTCTAAATTTCAAAACTCCATGCTGTCATTATAGTCTACGCATTTAGTGATATAACGACTAACCTAATCAAAAGTTCTCTCTAAGAATTGGGAGGGTAATTAACTATAGGTGCTTGCACCTATAAAAAGCCTAGAACCAGATCTAAAGTCGTCACAAAATAAGGGTGAAATCTCTGGTAGTGTCTTATCTACTATTCCATCTACCTTCTAAAAATTTTACCGATGCACAAATCATACTCTCTTCATTGAGAGGTAGGTGGTGAATTTTTGGAGCCCACACCATCACAGTTTAAGTTGAAGACTCAAGTAGGTTTTAAAAGTTAGACTCAACAAGCCCATAAATGGCCGAGTTGCTGATGCTCTCCTCATTCAACAAGCCATAAGAAAAGGCCGCAGTGAAAGAGCCCCCGCTTGTCAATCCAATGATGATATGTTCAATCTCAAAAGATCTAGCTTAATGACAACAAGTAACCAAAATCCAAGAGATCTTTCTAACTGATTGATAGACTAAGATAATCTGAGGAAACTCTCAATTCAAAGCTATCTCAAATCAATCTTTATATTTTATGTAAAGTGATATTTCAATTTATTCTCAAATGATCTAATCAAGAACAAAGCACAGATCAAAGCCAATCTCCTCATCAATTCTATCAAAGCAAGCATAGGATCGGGAGAAATTTTATAGATCATACAAAGCCGATGACTGAACTAAAAGACTTTTGTGATTATTCGCCTTAAAGCATGCATTGCTTGACTAATAACTCAACATTGACCTAATATAAGCAAGGAGGCTGGGTCATCTGTATGCACCATTCAACGAGTCCGTCAAAGTAGCAAGCATAGGATTTAGGGCATACATACACTTCCTGACAAGTCAATATGGACAAATTAGGTCAATCCTTCATCAAGTTCATCAAACTTAAAGCTAGGATAGAAGAAATTTTAAATCTCAAAACAACAAACCAATTCCTCCAGCAAACCCGAGCAAGCATGAATCGGTGAGAGGAAATTCAAATCTAAAATAACACAAGAGAAAGAGATCTTCAACAAACCCATTGGAGGAAAGAGTAGATGGTGGAAGAGCTCTTATCCATCTGACAAGTCAATCACAAATCGGTTGATCCCGTCATTTAGCATGTCTGAAACACGGCATCATACTAATAACAAATTCTATCAAAGCTCCATAATCTATTGCAATTGAAGCTGAAGTGATTCAAGTTTTATGGCCAGCCCAATAGGTCAACTAGTTTTCAACAAACATGACTCACTTCATGTACAAATCGCATTTATTGAGGGGCATTTGTTGACCTTCATATATGCTACATGAGTCGAATCGAGCCTATAAGATAAATTTTATTGACTTCGGATGTAATAGTGTAGCCAAAATACACTCGATGGTGCCAAAAATTAATCAAAATATCATCAATCGATGAATGAGTTCACCATCATGTTCAAAACATCAAAACTGATCAGAATCTAAAAATTGCACAATTTAACGATCAACCGAGCAAGCGATCGAGCTATCAATGTGCTGACGAGTATATCAGAGTCAGGAGGCTACAATGATGCCCAAATGATCTCTGATCAATGAACGGACTTCGTCATCACATTTAAAACATCAAGATTGATAGGAATATAAATATTGCATAATTTAACGATCAACCAATCAAGAGATCGAGCTGTCAATGTGCCAGGGCATATATCAGAATTGAGAAGCTGCGATGGTGTCCAAATGACCTCTATTCATAAAATTGATTATGTTGTTAGCTTTAAAATATCAAAATCTATCAAATGAGATTCTTCATGATTAATTCGGATGAGTCTACGCGAATGTCGAGCAGTCATAAGAGATAATGCGTATTTTTGAACTAAAATTGCTCCAATTCGACGCCGACTCAAACCAAACTATGAAACAAACTATGTCGTTGTGTCTGGAACATCTAATAACCTAAGATTAACATATATATTAATGTGGTGAAATTTTTATAAGAGAATTTCAAAATAATAAGAAATATACTTTCATCTTCTCTCCATGCGGGATAAAATGAAGATCGAAATATACTTCTTTTTTATGCATTTTTGACACTATGTAGATTCGCATATGTTCTTAATGAGGTAATCAGGTATGACATTGGGGAGAGGTGTACTATCTCTAAAGATAGAAGTCACCACCTTACAATGGACTTAATCACCTCAGCAATGACTCCTAAGGATAATGGGTCTGCATGTGTACTAAAGATTCTTCCCCTACTTTACATGAAAAAATAAAGTATGATTTATTTTAAACCAGGTTCATTAAGTTTTGTATAGGGGCAAGCCCTCATAGTTAATTACATCCTAAGAAATGAGATCCCTCAGAAATACTCTCGATTAAGGTAAATGATCGTTGTCTCCAAAGATTTCAATAGGTAGGACTATCAATCAATTAGTTTATTTCAAAAGATCAAATGGGATTGATCAAAGAGAGAGAGTTATTATCGAAGCTAAAGGAAGATAAGTAGGAGATGTTCATGATGCTAGGAAATCTAGCGAGCATCTCAAACTATCCTATGGTTGGGCTTTATATTTTTGAAATTGAATTATTCATTTGAGTTGACTTTTTATTAGAAGTTTAGGACTTATGATTCCATAACACAAGATTATGAAAATGCCTAAGAGGTGAGGATTTATGCTTATGACCCATAGAAGGGAGAAGCAATCTCAGAACCTAAATCTAGGGAGCTTTGGCGAGGGCCAAAAGCACGACCTAAATCTAAAAAAAAATGGGTATTTGGTTTGCCTCCACAAGAGAGGACAACCCACCCGACTGCTTAGACTTACAACCTCCTGGGGGTGGCTGTCAACTAACTCCTTCTATGATTTTAAATTCATGTAGGCAAGTCATATGCTTTATGCAATATGGCTAGGCAACTATTTATTTAGAAATAGACTAAATCCTTAAACTCACTCCCTAAAGAGACTAGATCATGTAAGGGCATGCTTCAAATGACCTACATCTAATGCAAGTCATATTACATGTTATTTTCATTTTTGGATAATCATTTGACTCAGGCTTATAGGATTCATATGCCAGATGCATGAGAAGTAAGATTATTAGCCAAAATCAACGAGAAGGGATGAGGTGTGTTTCCACCATGGCTCTCAAAGGTCAAGCCAAGTTTCTATGGCAAAGGTGGAAGCCCTCTAATCAAGAGTGAAAACAATATGTATTTGAACATGATGTTATAAAATAAATACTCATCCAGCTAAGGGGTTGTTAATTCTTTTATTTTGATTTTAGCCTAAGCTTTAGGTGAGGTTATGAATTCTTTATTTTTAGTTTTGAATTGATTAATTTGGTAGAAGATTTATTTTTTCTAAGAGCCTAATCCACATCCAGGCCATACATCAAGCAAGGATGAAACTAGAAAAAGGATGTCATCTTAATGCACAAGCTAAACAAATCATCAATCAATTAATAAAGCTGACAAAAGAATAAAAAGGTCATTTGTGGTCGGGCACCACCGTACAAACCCAAAAACAAATTACGTAGTCGAGCTCTACCCTTATACAACCTGGATTACAAATTAATTAAGTGTAATTAAGCAAGGAATTCATTGTTATGGGGTCTTCAAGCTTCATTTCTTCATTCTTCTTTTCTTCTTTCTTCTTCTTTTCTTCTTTCCTCTTTGATTCCTTCTTTTAGATGGTTAGAAGGTGGTTGCTCCAAAGGCTTCACATGGTGCATAAGATGAGATCTTATGACCAATGCTCATCCTAATCTCCCATAATAAATATTCCAAAATCTTAATTACAAAAATACATGAAAAGGGAAGAGTAAATCTAGCAAACACCTGCAAAATAGAGATTAGCTAAATAAACCACACAAATCCCAAGCATGTATATTAGACTTATCACCCCACACATGGGTGACTAAGTCCACCTGGCCTATTGGATTATGCTTAAGGGTATAAGCACCTGCATAGCAAAAGTATTTATATTTTTATTTATTATAGTACCCCTTAAGCACAATCCCCTACAGAAAATAATGATTAGACTAAATCATCCTATCATTCATTCTACAAACATTCACCCTAAAATCCAAACTAAAACATATATCACAAAATAAAATCAAACATCAAATCATGCATTGCCCTAACCTAAAGCTAGAAGTGGAGACTTAGTCTAAATGTGTGTGCTTTAAAAGGTTTGTGTGGTATGCTTAACTATGGCTTTAGGGTTTGTATTTTCTAAATGTGAAAGTGTTCAATTTAGAGTGTGGTTTCATTTAAGTTATTTTACTGATTTTGGTTGATTTTATTTTATATTTTTATTTGGTTTGAATGAATCCTACAATTAATTATTAAGTTTTAAAGAGAGGGAAGAGAGAAGAGAACTTCTCTTTCCCTCCCTACCTTAAGTAATTTCTAAAGTGGATTTATATTTAGTTTCATTTAGTGAATATTTTATTATATGTTTTAATTAATTCTAAGTTTAGATCAATTCTAAACAAACCTATTAAAAAAGGCATTTTAAGATTAAGTGAACTAAATTCACAAAACACACATCACTTCATTTCTTTTCTAACATGTATAACATGCATATGGATGAATCCTAAGCATATCGATACATACAAGTGAGAATATTTAGCACACCTTATAATGAATGCTAAGTAGTTTACTTAAGGAAAATTTGAATGCTTATGATGCATGATTTTCATTAAGTAGAAAAAGGGTTTCTTATCCAATTTTCATATGCACACATGAATGTATGAAAGGCATAAGTGAGTACAATGCCATTGTTAACTAGGGGTGTAAGGTACAAGACCTACTTAGGTCTAAAGCCTCAATCTCGTGATTGACTAATATACCACTTTCCTTAAATATAAGCATATGTACAAAAAGAAATAAATGGAAAAGAAAGAATGCAAAAGTTTATGTTGGTTGATTTATTTTTTTTATGCAATTTATATGTACAAGTGTAGGTATCCTTCTTAAGTGATAGCATAGGAATGAATAGGAGATGGAATTAGGCAAGTGTTAGGTTCTTTTCAAATGAACTAAACACTTTACCAAATCCTATTCAAAATTATACTAAAAGAGGGGAGAAGGAAAACTACACTAAGCACATCCTTATATTTTACTCACATGCAAGCTCATAAATAAAATATAAGTAACACACTTTTAGTTTTAGTAATTGATTCATATATTTTGAAAATAATTTGGATTTAATAGTGATAATAGCCACTCATATTTCTATTTTAGTCAAAACATGCAATTTGACATAAAAGAAAATATTTCACTTTCATTTTGATTTTTGAAAAGAATGAATGCATGAAATTCATATGACATGCACATTTAGCATGTTGGGAAAGAACTAAAATGATGAAAGCATGTAAACACATTCACCCTAATTAATTCCTAATGACAATCTTATAAAATAAGAAAGCTTAAATCAAATCAAATTATTTTTAAAGAAGGTTTGGTTTTGTTTTGAGTTTGATTTAATTTTAGAAGTGTGAGGTGAGTTTATTATTTTTAACACATTCCCACATGTGTATGATATTTAAGTTCAATTTTTAGATGATTATATCTATTTTATATTTTGATTAGGTTAAGGTATGAATTAAGTGTATTAATTACCCCTTACTTATACCACCTTAGTATATTTAATCAAATAATTATGAGCAATGAGATGACATAAAATCTCACAAGGAATTTAAATTTGCAACGCACCTAGGAAGAAAAGGCCTAATGCAATTTGGCTCATGATTAATGATTAATTAAACTAAGGGATTTTAACTTAAGTAATTTCATAACCCCTCTCACACATGTGAGTTGGGATTTGATTTTCTTAATGTACTTAGGCTCTTGAACACCTAAGCATCTATCCAAGATAGATTAATTAAGTTCTGGAAGGTTTTAGAATTTTATGAAATTAATTAATGGGATAATTAGTGAATTAACCTTTAATTGCATTAAAGAAAAAAGGGGTTTAGGGAATATCTCAAGAAAAGTATCCCAAAATTATTTCCTAAATCTCACATTCACTTAATTAAAACTTAATTTACTCAACCAGAGGGTTAAACCATTAATTATACCCTTAATTAAGCTTAATTACATTAAGGGAGTAATTAAAAAATGAACTAGCAATTCTCCTAATTAAGCCACCAATAAATCCTAGAAAAATTAGGGGAGGCAAGAGTCATCCCGCTAATTAAGCACAAAAAGTTTTGGATTAATTAGAGGAGTAATTAAAGGGTAATTAACAAATTAATATTCTAATAAAACTCAAATTCAGAGAAAAATACTATTCAAATTCCATTGAAATTAATTTTAGAATATTCCATGTTCAATTATCTTTCATATGCAGTTTATTTCATAATTTTTTAATTTTCTACACTTAGATATGGATTTTAGAAAGTTTGGTGATTAATTAGAAATTATTTAAAGCTTAATTATATTATTAATCTCATCGACGCCACGTATGTTGCTTACGCGGCATGCACTTTACACGATGCGGATTGGGATTTAACAAGTCACATCATCATGGCGACGCGACTACGCTTCCTCATCCATCAAGATCGATGGTAGAAGTTGCGGATCCGAGGGAGAAAAATAAAGATATGTTTTAATCTCGGTTGTCCATCCATCCAAATGCGGATGGATGGTGAGATCCATCCCTATTATCCCCTGTGAGCAATGGAGGCCGTCCATGTTCAAGGGTAAGATCCGTGCTCGATTGAGCTCGGATTGGGCTAAAATTTAGCCCACACCATCTAAACCTAATGGAAAGCACATCTAACGGCTAAAATTCCATGGAATTAAAATTCCTTTCACAAAGGACCAACACACATTGAAATTAAGCTCAAAAAATGGCTAACCTCACAGGAGGTGATCACCGGCGCTCGATTCCCTTGGAGAAGCTTCATCAAGTTAAGACGAAGCTTTGCTAAATGTTTGAGCTCTTGAAATTGAGTGGATGCTTCTATGGACCAACTCTCCTTTGGCTTAAGCTCGGCTTTGGTCTAGGGCACCCTTCCTTTGCCTTTGGAGCTTGAGAAAGAGTTTAGGTGAGCTCAACTTGGTCCTCTAATGATGAAGGAATGAGTAGGTTTGGAGTGTAAGTTAGAAAAGTGGAGTTCTATTTTTTATGCGGAAAAGAGAAATGGGATTTTGATTTCACTCTAGGATGCTTGGGATCACTTGGAAAAAGCTCCTCTGGCTTCCTATGCTTCAATTAAATGAGGGAATCTTTTAATGAAATCAAATTAGGGGGAGTATATCTCCCCCTTTGGCAATCAGACGGTTGCAAGCCTCCTTGCTATTTTTGATCAATTGCCCTGATTTAGTGAGTTTGTTAGGTTGTTAGATGAGTCATTTAGTTCAGTTTGGCTAGAGGAGTGGGAAGGTGAACTCCCCATGTACTCAAAACAAGTGGAGGCATGATTCCCATGTGGCCATTTCAAGGAGAGTGGTCGGTTTGACCATTGGGCTAGGTTGGGCTGACCCAAACCCATTGGGTTGGGTGCACCACCCTCCCTAGTGTTCACTTAATCCACTAAGAGAGTGCCAAGTGGGTATGAAGAGGATTTGACCAAATTCTAAGTGGAATTATAAAAATTTACCCTATGGCCTAGGGGTAAAATGATCATTTGATTTTGATTTCAGTTTGGGTATGTTTGATATAATGAGAAAATAGGTTTGGCCAAGTTTCATTGAATTTGGAGTTTGTTTGATATGATTTGGCTCATGTTGACTCATTTAGGTTAAAATGGGTTAACTTGGGTCAAGTTGACCAAGTGGTCAAATTGGGTCAAATCAAGGGTTGGGTTCATATGACCATTTGAAATATTTTGCTTTGGTTTGATTCAATTTGGTTTAGGTTTGAATTTGGTTCATATGATTTTCATTAAGGTCAAATGGGTCAAGTTGACCAATTTGACCCATTTGACCTAAGTCATGTAGGTTTAGGTTTGGTTGGTCATATGAAGTGGATTGGTATCTTTATTTTCAATCAATTTTGGTTAAGTTTGAATTTAGCTCAATATGACCCTTTAGGGCAAGTTGAGTTCAAGGCCAATTAGGCTAGGTTAGGTCTACTTGGCCAATCGAGGCTTTGTTCAAGTTCAATAAGTGATTTAGAATGAACTTGACCCATTGGTTTCAATCAATTTGGCTTAGATCAAGTTTTGACATATTTTGACTTTTTAGGTCAAGTTGGGTCAACTTGGGTCAAGTGGCCAATTGGGCTAGGTTAGGCTCGATTGTTGACTTGTCCAAGTTCAAATATTAATCATGAATGAACTTAGATCATTGGTTTCAATCAATTTGGCCTATGATGGATTTTGGATATGTTGGGCTTCATTTTGGCTAAGTGTTGACTTGGTCAACCCTTAGGTTTGACTTGATTTGACCTAATTTGCCTGATTTATCATTTCATGATGAGAGGCTTAGGTGAGTTTGATTCAATCCAATTTGATTAGGATTAGAATTTGGCACATAAGAGTACTTTAGGTCACTTTGGGTCAAGTGAACCTGGTCAAATGTCAAAGCTTGATATGAGTTTGATTGAACTTACATATGGACTTATGATTGAAATATAAATTCATTTGCAAGTGGTTTGAAGTCAAATGGGTTTTGATTCATTTGACAATTTCAAGTTCAAAAGGTGAACATGAAATGGAGTTTGGCTTGATTTTTGAATTGAGTTTTAGTTAAGTAATTGAAGTTTGTATTTATATTTGGATTTATGCTTGAAGGATTGATTGAATCATGAAGAAAAATTAAGATTTTGGCTTGATTTAAAGTTGATTTGACTAAGTTCAAGAATTTGACTTGAAAGGCTTAGGTTGGATTTTGGTTGAATTTGAGTTTGATTTTTGGAGTTGGTTTTGGTTGTTTGAATTTATATTTCATTTATATATGTGAATATAAATGAGAATATAAATGGGTCACGAGAAAATTTCATGAGTTTGAAGTGATTTGAACATGATCTAGGCTAAGTCCTTAAGAGAGGATCAAGGTGACTTAGGAAAGATTTGTGAATTAATCTTGAATTTTGAATTTAGTTTGATTGATTTGAATTTATATTTCATTTATATATGTGAATATAAATGAGAATATAAATGGGTTGTGAGAAAATTTTATGAGTTTGAATTGATTTGAAGATGATTTTTAGGCAAAGTCCTTAAGAGGGAATTAAGGACTTAAGAAGGATTTTGAATTAGAAATTTGAATTTTGGATTTGATTTGATTGATTTGAATGTATATTTCATTTATATATGTGAATATAAATGAGAATATAAATGGGTTATGGGAAAAATTCATGAATTTGAATTAATTTGAAGATGATTTTTAGGCTAAGTCCTTAAGAGGGAAATTAAGGACTTAGGAAATATTTGGAATTTGGAATTTCAATCATGGGTTTCAATCATGGACTTCAATCATGGGTTTCAATCATATGGCATTGATTTGAGTTTGGAGAAAATCAATTAGGCTAGAATTGATTTAGGTTTGATGTTGATTTGATTTGGAGTTTGACTTGAAGGAAGGAAGTAAGGAAAGTGGTCCAAGCTATAGGGTAGGCAAATTTTCCTAACACCCCTTAGGCATGACCTACTCCTATGGCTAACTCTTCTAAGTCTCTAGGGCTAGGTTGAGTGTCCACCTAATCACTAGATGTGTCTTAAGACTAAGGATCTCTTAAAGTCTAAGAGGAGTCCTATGCTAAGATGGAGGGGTTGAGAACTCATTCTAAAAATGTGGTCAACAATTAACTATATATTTTTGTCATCATAAAATTCATATTAGGGTTGATTAGTATATTAATTAGCATAACTATTATATTAATTAGCTTAAATTTTAAAATAAAACCTAAAACCCACTCAATTATCCTCCCACTCGCTCAACTCCTCACACCCAGACATGATCTAAAGGCTTCCCTCTCTTGATCTCCCTCATTCTCTCATCTGAATCCCTTAATCGCAAGAAATTATACCCGTCACTTCATCTGAATCCTTAAAATTGCAAGGAAACCGCACGCCCTCTTCTCCTCTTCGATCGTCCCCTTCAACTGCACCCCCTCTTCGTCTGAATCCTTCAAACCGCAAGGAAAGAGCCTGATTCTCTTCTCTCCCTCTTCATCTGACTCCCTCAACCGCATGGGAATGGTAAGGAAAACCACGAATTGCAAATTCATGTTCTTATCTCCCTTCCCCCTTTCGTTCTCCTCCCACACCCGTTCTCTCTCGGTTGGTCCAAAAAAGTTCTTGGTTCATTTCGGCAAGCACTCCCCCTCCTCTCTCCTCTTTCACTCTCATTCATCTCCACCAAAACTGAAAGCCAAATAGCCTGATTCCTTCTCTTCCGCATTCCCTCGTCTTCCCCGTTTTCCCTCAATCTACTACCCTTCTCGATTCCTCCTCTAATCGAGCACATAGTCGCCAATTTACTCTTTCGATTATTCATTTTCATCAATTTACTCTTCCAATTATTCCTTTGTCAGGATCGAGGAGGAACAATCATCGGTTCCTCTATGTTTTGCATTTCATCATTCCTACCACTTTACCCATGCTTTTTGATCGCTACATTATTCGTTACAAATGTGTTAAAAAAAGAGTTTGAATAAGTAGGAATGTATGAATATGTGGAAATTGTATATGTATATATCCTTCTTTCATGCAGATTTGAAGGCCTCGTCACGCTCATTAGGGCATGACAAGATAAAAATCGGTTGTGGAGTCGCAAGACACTGGTTGCTACACTCAATAGGGCATACCAAGTAAGCCAAAGTTGTTATATGCAGCCCCCTATGCCAAAATGCTGCAAAAATTTTAACTAAATCTAAGACTTAGAAAAAAAAAAAGGGGGAGGTTTGAATGTGTAGAAATTGCATATATATTTACTTTTACGCATGATTGAAGGCCTCATTATGCTCATCAGAGCGTAATGGGATTGAAATTCGGCCGAGGTACTTCAAAACACCAACTGTCATGCTCATCGGGATAGATAGCCAAAACAAGCCGATTCCTACTGAATATTGTCAAAATTTCATCAAATTTTTGGGACTTAAATGTAAAATAAATTAAATATCAAATTAATGGTGAAACATAAAGTCTTAAAATAAAATAATTTCACGAAGATTGAATCTAAATGAGCTCAATGAAGATTAATATTAAACAAGAATGAGATAAGTGAGAAAAAAATATATATGCTAAATATGATATTTAAATATGATAATAATTGAGCAACACAAAATTAAATAACTCACTTACATGCTATAACAATGGTTTGAAGCACAAATCAAGCTCTAGAATAAAATTTATAATGAACAAAGCTTTCTTATTTAATTCTTACATTGCAATGTCTATTTTAAAATGAATTGAAGAAGACTATAAATGGACACGAAGCCAAAGCACAGGGGATTTATTGAGTGCTTGGTTTAAGAATGAAATTCAAATAAAATATGACGATTTGATAAATATTTAAAAGCTTATTAACGGCCATAAGTTGATATTTAAAAAATGCAATAAACAAATTAAGTATGAGCAAAGTTATAATACTTTGAATCGAAAATATAAAGTTGAAAAATATGTCATCGGATCGAACTCTTACAAGTGTATAGAGATGCTAGATTAAATTCTCCATGAATTATGGAGCTTCTTTCAATTCAAAAATTAAGGAATTTCATTATAATTATGATTTTCAAAGTCAATGATTTCATTAATTAGATGAAATTATCTAAGCTATAAATACATGTATATGCTCACACATGAAAATTCAAAGTGCAAATTTTAATGTCTGAAAAGGCTGCGCATGCTAAGTTGAAATTAAGTGAAAATATGAAATTAATCTATTGATTTAGAAAAAAAATTTAAAATTATTAAACACTCGCATGGGCCCCGATACTATGCTGAATTCTTAAACTTAGTGTCTGAGGAGGCTGCGCGGGTTGCTTCCCAGTTTGGTCTTAGGACCAGATTCGGGTTAACAAAGCCTAAAAAATCTAATTATTATAAGAATTTCAGTATTGAAATATCTGAGAAGTTAATTATGTCATATAACAGTAGATCCGATCCTCCATTGGATCTAAAATAATAAATTAAATTATCAAGCAAACTCATAAACCCCGATGATGGTTGTGTTGAATGGTGATTTCAACCGGAGGGGATACTTCCATCAAAAATGTGATTTTAAATTCAAATTAAACTAACTAAAATTAAGTGTTAAACCAAATGTGAAATCTAATATGTCATTAAGCTATAAATGTCTAAATGAAAATCAATCTAAAAATTTAAAGCTAAAAATTCAACCCACCTTCAGTAATTGTTTGTCGGAGATGACAAATTAAGAAAACTCTAGCTCACAAAGGAGCTAATGTCAAATCAAATATATTTCTATATTCACTCTCAATCAATCTCATGTCAGACGTGTCCTCTATCTGTGGTTTGGGGTTTCACATATGATATAGTTTACAACTGAAGTTCTCGATTGGGGCCAAATGACAATATTACTATCATGATCAGATCCCGTATGCTCCCCAATGGCTCTGCATCTTGAGATGTGAATCATAAGGTACACCTGATAAGGCAAAAAGCCCTCTGTCAGCTAAGATAGACTTAAGTCTGTCTCCTTAAACAAACACCACCCCAGTTACAAGATTTGGACGACTAAACTCATGTAGATAGGATCCTCGTTACTACCTCCTCTAATTAAGTAGATTAGGGACCACGACATCCCGGGATGAAGGAACTATGGGATCTAGATCAGACACGTCATCATTCCCCCAACCATCTGCTTTAAGCTAAAATTGTGAATTTTATAAATTCTAAATTTTAAACTCTACATGTTGCTACTATACGCTACGCATTAAACAACCTAACGACTAGCCTTAATCAAAAGTTCTCTCTCAGCGTTGAGAGGGGTAATTAACTATAGATGCTTGGGCCTATAGGAAACCTGGAACCAGATCTAAAGTCCTCACAAAATGAGCGCGAAATCTCTAGGTAGTGTCTTATCTACTATTCCATCTGGCTTTTGAAAATCTTATCGATACTTAAATCATACTCTTCAAAGAGAGGTGGTAATTTTCGAGCCAAGTAATTATAAGAACGGACAATCTATTTAAACCTTTTTCATTAATTCTCCATGTTTTATTATTACTTCTTTAAACCATCATTTTCAATTGCTTGTTGTGGCCAAATCTCCAAAGCCAATATGGAAATACCTTATAGCTTACATATAGGTCATTTAACTCAAGTTTACTGAGTTCGATCCACATATATCTGAACGACTGAACTCTAATTTATTCAAACTGGAAGGAGCAAAGTCTCTTTATACTTTTCATTCTTCATGTTTGTTCCCATGTAAGCTTAAATTTCAGCTGCTGCCGCCTCGAGCTCGTGAAGTCGGCATTGAAATACTGTATGGCTCATATAGATCCACGAGAGTGAATTAAGACGTTAATTTTAGCTCAACTTTATTGAGCCTCACATTCACCAAATCAATATTTATGCTCCGCACCCTTTTCACGTGATTGAATACTGCTTTAGTCTAAGTCTGACAGAAATTAAGAAGCGATAAAAAGGGAGCGAGAGATATAAATTCTTTCGCCCACAAACTTACGATAATGGCTCACCAAATTTATCTGAATACTGTTAGCATTTCAGTCTTTATTCTATGTAATTATAATATATTGGAGAAAATCTGTATTAGAGCTACTTCAGGGTCTATTGTCATAATTTCTTTTCCATTATATTGTATGAAAATAATGTACGTTATGTATACAAGAAATTAGTTTAATGTACAGGGATTTTATAGTCCATACCCACAGCACCTTGAAGAAGAGAAAGCAGAAGGAAGAGGAGAGCCATAAATGATTAAAGGCACATGTGGCTCACGGAATGCCTCTATGTCCTGGTTGCTGGTGGATAGTGTGGTTCCCTTTAGTGGTGGTGTTGCATTTTCATGTAAGAACTGAAAATAATGCGACAGTATGTAAGCCAACTTGGTACTGTGGTTGAGAGTTGAAGTTTTTAACACAGAAGTAATGGATCTAAGATTTTATATATGTGGTGAGTGTAAGTTTGAGATTAAATTAATTTAAATATTCTAAAAATAATAATACGACAGTGTTTGTTGTGTTTGTTGTGTTTGGAGTAGCAGATCCCATCCTTACTAGCATTGGAATCATTTATTTCCTTTTTTTGTCATCATATAAGAAACAATATAAGAAAAAAAATCAAATTATTTATCATTTCACAAATAATTTGATTATTTAATTGAATGAGCTTGAATTTTGTAAATACTTCGTAATTAAATTAGAAAGCTTGAACATGTCTTTTTTTTGTAAATAATCCCTGATTAAATAATCAAGTTTGAACATGTTCATAAATAGTATTATTTAAAACTTATGAATAAGCTCATTAAGAAGCCCAATTAAAGCTCGATTAAGACTCTAAATTTCATTTAGAATTTTATTTTGTAGAATTAATAAGTTTTATTTGATATAATTCATTTATATATATTTCCTAGCAACAGGCTATTGAACAAGTTCAATAAAGGCTTAATTAAAACTCATTATTTTATTGAATGACTTGCATTTTAATCAGATCGATAATCCCAATAAATGTAGCTTGAATCAAGCTTGAGCCAAGCACAATTAGAATTTTTATAAATGGGATCGAGCTCAAAACAAAATCCTAAAATGTTGAATTGATCTTAAGCCAAGCTCAAACATGATGTTGATAAATGAGCTCAAACTCAAATAAGCATTTGATTGGTCTGCTCGGTTCATTTGCCCCCCTACATATGCATGCTTTTCGCCCTTTTTAATTGTTTTGTGTTGCGAGCAATTTTTATTAATAGTTAGTGTATTTGATCTCACAATAGCGGTGAGAGATAAAGCTTCCAACCATTTCACTATTCACTTTCTGTTTAACTAAATCTATGATGTTTGCTTGAGCTTAGGTTAGCTTCATATTGCTTTTATCTCTCAATTTCTAGTTGATCTCTCAATCTTTTGAGTGTTTTTGAATTTTAACTATTTTCTTTCATCAACTTTATTTTATATCTTTGATTCTATTTTTAACTTCCAAATAACTAGAATTATTTTTATTGAATGTTGTTGCATGCTAAAACCTAGTTAGAGAATAAAACTGCCTTAGCCTTATTGAGAAATCCAAACACACGATATTTGAAGAGAGAACGAAAACTCTAGGATTTTACGTGAAAAATTCAAAATGGGAAAAATCACGCCCAAAAGAAAATGTTCCACTATATATCTATTTTGAAGTACAAAGTTTAAATTTCCCCCATAACGGGATTACAAAATTGTATGAGAAAGCTCACAACGAAATCCCGAATCAGTAAAACTGCAGAAGTTGGGCTGTAATCGCGTTGGTGGCACAAGTGAATGACAACCGTGATGATGATCCGACGACCATCGGTGGCAACGGGTGACCGCGGAGCGGGCAACCGACGATGATCAACGAGACCATGCCGGCGACCGCTGGTGGTGGCGCGGCTAACGATGGTGATTCGGCTGCAACGCGATCAACATCGGTGGTCAACGACGACAAGGACCGGCGGTGGTGGCCGACGGCGGTGGTCAGCGGCGGCGGGAGGACCAACGGTGGTGGTCGATGGTGGGGACCGGCGGTGGTCGACGGTGGTGACCGGCGGAGATAACCAACGGGGTCATGATGATGATGGCGGTATGGCAGAATGGCATGACCGACGCGGTGATGACCATCGACCGAACGATTATGCTTGAAGTTTCTTCAAGCCTCAGAGCTCTCTCTTCTCTTTAGCTTGACCTCCCCTCATGTGAAGAATGAGGCTATTTATAGATTAGAGGAGTGATATTTCTATAAATATATGCAAAATCCAAACCACTCCATCGGACGGCTCAAAATGATTTCCTTGATCATCTGATGTATTTTAAGTATTTGAATGCTCAAATGAAGTCAGAATTAGAAGATCTTGGGCTTGTTAGATCCGGCATGTCAAGACGCTCGATTTGACTATAAACACTTCATAATTAGGAGCCGACTGATATCGCAAAGTTTTCAATAAGTGCTTGATTAATCTTGTAATCGACTTACATCAAGATTCATGCTTCGTCTACTGAAATTTTCAATGTCATATCAAATGTAATATTGTATTTGTTGCTATCAATATTATTCATATATATATATATATATATATATATATATATATATATATATATATATATATATATATATATATATATATATATATATATATATATATATATATATATATACATGAGATTTTGACCAAGATCATGCTCATCTTTTTTTCTTTTAACTTATATAAGAGTGGGTAAACTCTATTGTTCATAATAATTTGAGATAAATTTTGTACCTCATGGGCATATATTTAATCTTATTTTATATGTCTTCATTTTTATAATTGGCTATGTCAAGCCAAACTCAATGTTTACTTGAAATCAATTTTTATTTCTTAAGAAAAGCAAATTTTACTCAAATCAATTCAAATTCAAGATTGTGAGCATTTTTGGTGTTTTTGTTATTTTTAATAGATGTAGAAATGGAATCACTTTTTTATTATTTTGATATTTAGAAAGAAAGAAACTTTTAATGACCTTGGATGGAACTATCATAAGATCTATTCAAGTTTGAAAAATACAAGCAATGAGAGAATTACAACCCATGAAAATATTTTTAATACTTTGAAATGTAGATTGTATTTGAAGGGTATAATTATGAAGCATTTATGATAGTAAAAATATTCATAACTTAAAATTTCTTAAAATTTGTTTAAATGTAATTCAATTTAAAAATGATTGGAGCTAATTTTATATACACATGGTTGATTCAAAATGATAATGACCCTAAAAAAATAATCAGTGATTAACTCTTATTCTTTGATATACAAAGCATCAAGTTGACTTCTTAATGTTTGAAGTTGCACATTTTTAACCTTCTCTTATCTATCATAAAAGATTTAGAACTTTTCTAATGCTTACTTGGCTTAAGTAATTCTTGATTTTTTCTCTTTCTTTAAAGTCTTTTAAACTATACTTTTGTGCTAATTAATAATAAAATTAACTTCTCACTTAGCTCATCATAGACTTTTTTCATAACCTCCAAAATGTTGTACGATTCATGAAGTGTCTTCATTTAGTCTAATTATATTATAATAGTAACTTGTCATGAGCATCGAGACTTTATAGAAAGACATATCATCATTCTCTATCTCTTTAGAATATATCCTTAAAAAAACTTGCATGGTTACTTTTTGTTAGATTTAAGTGAAGAAAATTTAAAAATATATATTAAAACTATTATGAAGCATATTGATGAACCAAATAACAAATAACATTAACATTGAATAGCATGCCATCAACCAAAGTGGAATGAAGAAGGGAGGAAGGGAAAATCTTTGGCTAGTGAAAGCTCACATCACACTCTCTTTTCCTTTACAAAGAATAATGAATTCAAATAAAGAGAATTTCAAGTTTCAACGAATTAGTAATTGTTCAATTAAACATAAAAAAAATTGTATATTAATTGATAGAAAATATTTTCTATGAATTTATGAAAAATATTTGATTGTCTTAAGTGTGGATTACAAATAAATAGCCAACTCAAAACCATATATTTTATTTAAAAAATATTTTTAAGTGATAAATTCTGCAATATAAGAAAACATATGGCTCCTTTACCATGGTTATCGCACTACACTAAGTGGCAATGATCCAAAAAAATTCTAAACATGATTTCAGAACAAGATTAAGGCTTTAAGAGTTAGGAAGGATTTGAAGCTGAAAATCTAAAAATACTGACACTTAGGCCCTATTTGGAATCACTTTTTGTTTTCTATTTTTTGTTTATATTTTTAAGAAATAGAAAATAAAAAATTAAATTATGTTTGTTTATCTATTTTATTATTTTTATTTTTCTATTTTTAAATAAATTTATTTTTTATTTTCAAAAATACTAAAAACATGAAAAGACTATTTTTCTTTATTTTTAAAACACCTAGTCATACTTTCAAATTTTATAAGATTTAGGTTAGATTTTTTTTATTTTTTAAATTATATTATATAATATTATTAGTTTTAATTAATTTAATCTAATAAGATTTATCTTGAATATAGGATAATAGTAAATTAATTTTAATATATCATGTGTGTTTATATGTATAATATAAATTTGAATTTATATATTAATTTTTGATTGATTCTAATTAAATTTAACTTGATTGTATAATAATATTAATAATAATTTAACTTACTTCATCAATAATTATTATTTAAAATATATTTATATTTTTCATAAATTTTATCTTTCTCATAGAATTTAAATATATGCGTATGTATTTTACATTTTATGTTTATGCATCAACTCCTACAAATGAGTATCTTTCTTTTGTATTTCAATGTTTCAAGCATTAATGTAGTTTATCTTACAAGCAGAGATTTTTTAAGTAACATCGGCGATGATCAAAATATTTTTGCTCAAATCGTGTGATGTTGCATTTGTAGCTTGTCAAATTTATTATGTGCAATTGAATTAACTATGAAAATTCTTGTTTAATAGATTTTTACATTTTGAATTTTTCTAAGTGATTCTTTTTATGAACGAGTATTATTTGGGTTATTTTGATGATGATTCAAATCTAATTTGTGCACATCACTTTCATCGATCATCGATTTTATTGCATTTGATTCAATTCGAGCAATAAAACATATATGTAAGTCAACATCCATCATCTTCATTTATGTCCCCAAATATTTTTTTTGCTTTATGTTAAAATAAGAAAATATCAAACATATTTTTATTTTATTTTAAAATTTAAAAAATAAAAAATACAAAGTGGTCCAAGTGGCCCCTTAGAGTAATAATTAATTTCATTATTTTATTTTTTCTATTAAAATTTTTAAAAAATAACAACTACACATGTTTTTTTAAAAAAAAATTCATAAAAATACCAAACATATTTTTTTACATAAAACAAAAATAAAATAAAACTTAAAAAAAAAATAAAAAATAGAAAGTGATCACAAACAACCCCTTAGTATTATATATTCTTTGTATGATAAACACTTTAAGTCAAATTTATTAAATTAGTAAGAAAAATATATGTTAGCTTCAATATATTTCTTTTTTTTATTTTATCAAGGCAGAGAATTTATTTCATTACAACAAGAAAATTTTTTTAGATTCCATATTATTATTGAATAGCAAGAACAATGCGTACATTATGAGACATAGTTGATTTACCTAAGATGATGAGATAAAGAACAAATGAAGATGATTTTTGAGCAAAATAAACATATTTGAGAATCCAATATTTTTGTTCTTTACTATTATTGCGTGTCAAAAAATTCATAAAGTAGAGTAAAGATTAGAGAGTATACACTAAAATTTTAATGTATAAGGCCTAGCTCATATCAAATAATCTATTATATATTTTGAGTTATAAAACTTCACTCTTCTATTATAATGGAGGAGATGTGGTTACAAAGTTGTGATTGTACAAAAATTAGACAATGACCTTAAAATAATGTTATAGCAATTGTATTATTCTAATTAGTCTTTGATAATCTCCAAATATTGGTGGCAAATCACTGGTGGTATCAACGATGTTTGCTGATGGTGATTAACTTCAAGCATTTTAGTTTAGCTCTTAGTTCTTCATTGGTATTCTCTTTTTCATTATGAGAATAGAGTCATATTTATAAAATTTTGATAAGAGCATTTTGATAATTTTACTCAAAATTATAAAACACTCTATGTAATAATTCATATTAATTCTATTGATCATAGATAATTTAATGGGAATTTAAGCGCCTTAACACATTTTGATTTTATTGATCTCGTTCATTGGATCTCTCTCAATCTACTAATTTTGATTCAACTATAAACTTTCTAAATTTAGAGATCATTTGATCATTTTATTAATATATCAAAGTTTTAATTACACATTTGAATTTTGATTTAAGCTCATTTGAATTTAGTTCGACCAATTCTTGGTGATGGTAAACTTCGTCTTGTCGACGATAATTTGACTTAAATCTATTAAAATCAATGTTTGGATGATTTTTAATTTAATTTTTAAAAAATTAATGTATGTATTGTCTTAAGATTCTTGCATGATTTAATTAATTTTATTGTGAGATATCATTTGCTCTTTTTTGTGTGTCAAATATATTCATAAAAAATATATTAATTTTTGTAAGTCTACATGATCGCTTGAAAATTATGCAAAAAATAAAGATTAATTTTTTATTATCCAAAGGTATAATACTCTGAATGGAATTATATTATTTTTAATTTTATTTCTATTTTTGTCAATTTTCATTTATTAAATCAACATGTATTTCAATGTGTATCTTACACGTATAAAAAGTGTGCTATATTTATCATTTTTTTATTTTGAAATTTGAAGAGGCACTTCTTTTTCTTATTTTTAAGAATTTAAAGGGGCGTTTTTTTACCTACAAATATCTTCTAAAGGCTTAGGAAAAAAATCACATTTTGTATAAATGGTCCGTGAATTCTCTTTTGCAGGCTCTAATTCTCCTCTATATTGAGGTTTAAAATTATCTTAAATAGGTGGTGCATATGACTTCAATGTGACACTAGGCTTCCAAGTATTTCTTATTTTAAGGGGTTGTTTGGTTCCGTATAATTACCGTATAACGTAATTTAAATACGTGCAAATCCTTCCTTCCTGTAATGAATAATTTACAGATAAAATTTTACTATTTAAAATTGCTTTTCAACCTATTTCCGTGTAAACTAAATACCCAAAATCGAAGTCACGGTTGTTACCGCGCGTAGAACTCCTTTGGAGCGGGAAAGGTCCCATTGTCCGCGGTTATTTTTCCTTTGGAGCGGGAAAGGCCCCAATGTCCGCGATCCTTGCTTTGAGTGGTTCTGTGAATAGATGCCGACTTATCACCTGATATCGTCTTCCTCTACGGGATCTCCGATTCTGCCCTCAACTTTGGTTATGCCGCCATTGTTCAGGTCTTTGCTTTCTTGTTATGGATTCTTTCTTCACTGCCTCGGTTTTGTGTTTCTACATGTTCTAATTAGTCTTCTTGTCAGCTTCAATTTAAAACCTTGCTTCCAGGTTCAAAATTCCTTTTTTTTGAGATTGTATGAGAGGAATTTAATGGTTTTAATATGAGAAAAACTCGTGAATGCGACGAGGCGCCAATGGAAGCCACGTCATGTGGTTCTTTGCTCCAAGAGTTGCAGGTTCTATTATCCTTTTTAATCTCATTTCTTGCCCCTTCGCACACAGAGACCGCAGGGTAGACATTGCACTCCCCGGAGTATTTTATTGTTTTTAATGTTTCTTGCTTTCTTGGATAGACAGATTTCTGAGATTTTGACAAATCTGAAGTTTGTAATAAGTTCAAGTTGAGTAGGGGTTCTGAAAAATGATCAATATAATTTTTAATATTTTTAAAATTTTTCCTACCCGCCACTTTTTGGCGAAGAATTGTGATGAATGTAACGGATCTCAGGATTGAACAGTTGTATTTAGTTAGGGATTCTGTATTTTTGCTCTTTACCGTTCGGGCATCAATGTCAATGTCTTTCTTTTTAAACTGATTGCACTTTCTTTCTGAATAAATGCTCTCCTCCTGAACAAAAGAAGCTCATATTTTTTCCCCACTACACTGTTTTGTCAAGCCATTTACAATTTGATTTACGTTATGCTAGAGAACTTTGTTTCTTTTTTTTTCTAGTTTATTTTTGTGTAGTCCTTTGCATGTCCTGTTCTAAGTTCTATGAGGTGGTTGTATTTGTTATGTAGGTCTTTTTCTTTAGTTTGATAATACCAAGGAGGAGATCAGTGGCTACATTAACTCCTTTGCAAGTGACTCCAGAAGACAAGGGGAAATGCATTAGCAGCTTCAAATACCCTAGCACTTCGCAGCTGCAAACCTTGTGGAAATCCAAGATTCCCAGTCTCCCTTCTCCCTTACAACGAAGCAGATTCAATCAGGTTTCCCAATTTTCCTTCTCCATCACAGAAAATCAAATTTTCTCAAGTGCAGGAAACAAGGCACAACATCTGAACAAATTATGCTATAGCATCCAGAAGAGAGTCTTTTTGGGATCACCAAAGACAAGCAAGGGCGAGCAAACTTTTGGAATCCAGATTTAACGAGGCGCTCTTCAAGCGGAAATTGTAGGAAGGTTTGGAACTGCTGAAGTTTTGAGTAAGAAACGTAGAAGAGTGTCTTGTAGAAAACAATAATAATGAAACTTGATTTCAGGTTTTGCTTTAGGTGTTCTTTGTTGATGTTGAAGAAGACTTGTAATTGCTCTTGCAATGACCATAATGCTTTGTGCCGAATCTATGCCATTTTTATGAAATTGAATTCCTTCTGTTCCTTTTTTACTTACTATGAACTGCTCATTGTTAAGAATTGCCAAACAATCAGAAAAAACATTTTCTTATTCAAAGTCATACAAATAATTCTAATAATGTATATGATACGAGGTTAGAAAATGTTGTGAGCTCTGTAATCTCTTGGTCAGATGCCTTTCATGGAATATCTCTATGTTTCCCATGGAAATGTTGAAGCATGTATATGATACGAGGTTAGAAAATTTCTACTAATCATTTCACTCCAATCTACCTTGTAATGACAATGACTGTTCGGTGCTCCAAGCTTTACATCTTATTCTCTTGTGATATCTTCAATTAATGGTAATTTTCTCCTTAATCCACTTCTGGTATCGGTGTTGTTAAAGTGATTGCATTATTTTTTTTTGTGCGCAAAATGTGGTATTACTTCATTTCTGCCCTCATGTGGAGATGCATTTGCTTTGAAATCCGACATTTCAGACGATTTCCAAGTCCAATAGATCTTTGATGCCAAATTAACTTATTTATGAGGCGTGAAGGATGACTTGAAAGACATATAAATGGTGCAATCATTTTTCCTGAAATATTTTTGTTTTCTGCTATGGTTAATCATCCTCTTAATTATGCAAGACATATCCTGAATCAGAAAATCATCTAGTTTCTTATCAAATCATCAAATAATCCTTTCGCTTTTCATAAATAACATCATTTTTAGTAAGTAATTTATTTCGAAAGGAATGGATTTGATTTCGAGTCATCCGGTAGTTCAGTAGTCTTTTGCAATCCCCTCTCGTTGATTTCTTTTTTCAAAGCTCTTACATCTTCCTACCTCCCAGCTGCAGCATAGATATTCGATAAGAGCATGTAGTTTCCACTGTTCAGAGGTTCCAGCTCATTCAGCTTTTGTGCAACAAATCTTGTCATTTTAGATTACTAGACAATAACAGCACCCAACAGAGCTCTTCATACACTCGTGATCCGCTCCATGAGCATCGAATGAACCAAGTTTAGAGCTCTTTGAAATTGTTATCTTTAAGAATTTTTAATAATAGTTTCTGAGTATTAATTTTTGTGAATTTGGAGTTCTGTTATTTGATTTTTCAAATACAGAGTTCATTATTGATATTTTTGCTTTGATTTTTGTCATACTTTATTGCAGATATACATGTACTCTTGTTTTGCTCTCATCTTATAGAAATTTCAGAATTTTTTAGGTCATTATTTGACCTAAAAAGATTATGTAATTTTAATATATATATATATATATATATATATATATATATATATATATATATATATATATATATATATATATATATATATATATATATATATAGCTTCCTATGAAAGCAAAATAAAAAAATATTTTAAAATAAATAATAGATATCATTAAAATAAATTTATTTATCTATATAGAGGTTTATCATATTGTTCAGCTTTTCTACTTTTAAAATAAATATATTATAATCTTTTTTTAACTAAGTAATAAAATTTTATTTATAAAATATTTATATTTTAATATATATATAATTTATTAATTTAATATTTTAATTAATGAAAAAAATTTCACTAATTTCTAAAATATACAAGAGTATTCACAATACAGGTATTTACTTTACTTTACATATGCTCCAAACAAAAATATAGTTTATATGTATTTTACATAGAAACCAAACAAAAAGTATTCAAAATTCATATTCATTCAGATTTCTTTTATCGTGATTCTAAATGCAGGCAACCAAACAGCCCCTAAATATCAAAGATATTTTTATTATAGAAAGAATACCATTACAATAAATTATTATTATAAAGTTGATATTTTTATGTACACTTTCAATAAATACTATGAGTGATTAATAATAGATTTAAAGAATATATTACTAAATTATTGATTCTAAGTTTAGTATCAGATTTTTAATATGGATACTTATCATTCAAAATTGATGATATTTATTAATCTGAAATTAAAATTTATCTTGAAGAGATAAATTGATGATAAATACACTTTAGCATTTTAAAAATGAAGCTCATTAAAAGTAAATTTTTAAAAACTCTTCATAATTTTTGATTTATGTCAAGTATTAGCATAGCAAATAAAAGAAGATTGTATATCCTTTAATTAATTAATTAATTAGATTGATCGTCCCACTACTTATTAATTTTGGCTACAATTATTGAATATGTATTTTCAATAATGATATTGTCATGGTAAGATTACTGTTTTTATGTATTTTCAATAATGATATTGTCATGGTAAGATTACTGTTTTTTTAAGCTCAATGATAACATATATTGAGAAGGATATTATAATGTAATTTGATGCAAATTTAATAATTGATGATTTTGATACAAAATAGTGTCATATATAATTTAAAATATTTAATCATAATAGACATTGTTGCGTGCTAGAAAATCAGTTATGGTAGAGTAAAAATTTATGCCTTAGCTTCATTGCGAAGTCCAACACACACACAGATGTTTGAAGAATTAACAATAAAACTCCAGAACTTTTACGTGGATAAACCTCGAAAAGAGGGAAAAAACTACGGGGCCTAGCCCAGTAAAAATCTTCCATTATGTATCTATTTCAAAGTACAAAATTTTCTCGATAATGGGATTACAGTATTGAGAAGGCGATAATGGGAATCCTAATCAGCAACAAAAGTCATATAGTCATGGTTAGGTTGTAATAGTAGATAGTGGTAGATGATGATGGTGAAACGGGAGTGGACACGACGATGACATCGCGGGTGGTGACCACGGAGATGGGCGATCGGGCGGACCGGAGACGTTGGACGACGGCAATGCCCGCGATGGTGGCGCTGATAGTGGTCGGGCGGTGACCACGATCAGCGGGTCGGCAAGAGCAACGGTAATGACGGTAGATCGGTGTCAAGGGATGACCGGCGACGATGGTGGTGACCGATAGAGATGGCCGAATAAACGGCGGAATGACGATATAGTCCCGGCGGTGACCAGACGGATGACCGGTGGTGGCGAAGGGTGGCGGCCGCCAGAGGTGGTGGCAAACACGGGTGCAACGAACTGTGGGCAGCCAGCAGAATCGGGATGACGCACAATGGTGGTGACCGGATCGGCGATGGTCGGCGCGATGATGACCCGGTGGTGGCGGTGATGACGAAATGGCCGATGATGATGGCTACGCGGGCGGTGGGGTTGGTCAATCAAAGTGGTGGCTTGATTATGCTTGGAGGATTTTCATGCTTTAGAACTCTCTCCTCTCTTTGGCTTAAGCCTCCCTCATGTGAAGAATGAGGGGCTATTTATAAATTAGATGGGTGACGTTTCTGTAAATGCATGCAAAATCTGAACCACTCCACTTCATCGGACGACTCAAAATGATTTATTTGATCATTTGATGTATTTTAAGAATTTGAATGCTCAAATGAAGTCAGAATTATGAGATCTTGGCTTGTTAGATCCGCTAGCCGAGACGCTCGATATAAACACTCCATGTTTAAGTGCTATTTATGGATTTAACCGATATCCCAAAATTTCTAATGATATTTTAAGTACTTGATCTCGCAGTTTCAACTTAGGATCAACTTGCTACATCAAGATTCATCACTAGTATTTTAAGTGTCATATCAGGCATATTAAAAAAAGATATTTTTTTCTTAATTTGTAAGTTGTTCTTAGTTATTTATAATTTAATCTTTTTAAACTTTTATTTATTTTGCTTTTAAAATTTAAATTTTTAATTTTAATATATTTTAATTCTTTTTTATTTTGCAACTCATTTTTTAAAGGTTTGATTCTCTATGTATATATATATATATATATATATATATATATATATATATATATATATGATATGACCAAAAAATTTCTAGTCAAGACGAATCTTGATGTTAAAAGCAAGCTGATCCGAAGTTGAAACTGGTAGAGATCAAGCTCTTAAAATATCCTTGGAAACTTTGGGATATCAATTAAATCTCTAAATAGCTCTCAAATATGAAGTGTTTATAGTCAAATCGAGCGTCTCGATGAGCCGGTTCCAACAAGTCAAAAATCTTACAATTGACTTCATTTAAGCATTCAAATGCATAAAATACAACATATGATCAGGGGATCATTTTGAGTCGTCCAGATGACGGTTTTGTATGTATTTACGAGACGCCACCTCAATCTATAAATAGTCCCTCATTCCTCATATGAGGAGAGGCCAAGTGAAGGAGAAGGAGGCCAAGCAAGAGAGGGGAGAGAGCTCTAAAGATCCTCCAAGCACAATCGTGCCACCACTCGACGGTTGTCAACCACGCCACGGCGCCACCGCAATCGCCATCACCACCGTCGGTCATCATCGACCACTTGTTGACATCATGCCAACATCGAACATTGTCGCCACATCGCCGAACATCATTCACAACATCGACAACATTGTCTGTTACTGAATCTGTCCCTTTCTCATATATAATTTTGTAATCCCAGACGGGAAGATCTTGTACTCAAATACAGTGGAAGCTTTTCTGGCTAGGTTTTTCCCTCTTTTGAGGTTTTCCACGTAAAAATCTGGAGTTTTCATGTTCGCTCTTTAAATACGCAGGTGTTGGACTTTCCAAAGAAGCTAAGGCGTAAACTTTTATTCTACCGCAACTGGTTTTCTAGCACGCAACAATATATATATAGGAAAAAAAAATTTTTAAAGAAAATAGGCATAATCGTCGGTGATATTGATATGTATACCAATAGAAATATAATTAAATTTTAATATCAAATATAAATTTGATAAAATTAAATCAAAATAATTATTCATTAAATAAATAATAAATATATAATTCGAATAATCATTATTTATAAACTTCACTTAAATTAAAACTATAATATCAAAGTTATTAAAAATTATGAAGATTTATAAATTAAAAAAGAATGAAAAAGAAAAAGAAGAAATGTCTAAGATAATAATAATAACAAAAAAATATATATATATATTAATAATTCATCTTTAGTCATGTGAAATATATATACATTAATAATTAAATAAATAATTTTTAATAAATAAATTATATATATAAATAAATATATATATATATATATATATATATATATATATATATATATATATATATATATATATATATATATATAATATATAATAATTTTTAATAAATATATATATATATATAAATAATAATTTTTAATGCATATATCTCGTGACTAAAGATGAATTATTATTTATTTTATATATTTTCTATTTTTTTTTATTATTATTATTATTATTATTATTATTATTATTATTATTATTATTATTTTTTACTTTTTTTTCTTTTTTTTCTTTTAATTTATAAATCTTCATAATTTTAATAACTTTTAATTTAATAAATATAAATAATGATTATTATTTATATTATATTTTTTTGATTTGATTTAATCAAATTTATATTTGATATTAATCAAATATATTTCTATTTTATTGATATATATACTTATTTATTTATTTATTTATTTATTTATTTATTAAGCATGTTAGCTGTCATGGTTCTCATCAAAAGAATCAAAAAAATATTATTGCAAGTGAATCTCAATTCAATTTTTTTTATTTAATTGAAAATCAGCCCTCCATTTTTTTTATAAAAAATTTTCTGTTTTAATCTTGGGAGAGCACTCTCTCTCTCTCTCTCTCTCTCTCTCTCTCTCTCTCTCTGCTACCAAAAAAACACATAAATAAGAAGAAAAAAATGCGCGCCCTTTCTCTCTCTCTCTCTCTCTCTCCCTACCAAAAACAGAATAAAAAAAATGGACGTGGAATCACTATATTTATCGTAAAAAAAATTATCAATCTTATTATACATTTTAAAATTTTGTATTATATATATATATATATATATATATATATATATATATATATATACAAAGTGTAGTTTTTAATATACTTGTACATTTTGAGATTTTTCTCTTCTAAGATTTTTGATGTACTTTTTACTTCTAAAACTTTTAATTTTTTGAGATTTTTTTGATAATTGGAGATCATATTAATCATTCGCTCTTTCTTGGAGTCTTTTTATTGATGATAATGACCTTGTCCACAATTAGGTTCTCATTAAAACTTTCTCAGGGGAAGGCCTTCTATAGGTTATTAGTGGAAACTGTATCTACTATCTATTCTCATGGTGCCTTTTTAGTGAGGATATTATCCAGTTCTAACTCCCTATTGAAACTATCTAATGTAGAAATCCTATCTACTATCTATTCTCATGAATAATTTGAACCTTACTAGAATATGATATTGAAGAATTTCATTAGTAAAGGGTGTAGTTTCTTGAAAATCATGGAGGGTGAAAGATTAGTTATTCTTTCGTTTAAAAAAATTCTTCGTGGATAGAACGTCGAATTTCATGATACCCCGGCCAAAGAGATCACGAAGATGTCGGCGAAGGGCTTGCCTTCGGGGTTGAGGATGTGTTCGGCATTCAAGAGATTGGCGGTGATGTTGAAGTGGTGAACACCGATGCGGAAGAGAGGCAACGATGCTGGATAGAGGCGATAGAAGGAGTGATGGAGGAGGCGGCAACAGCCAACCAGAGGATGGGATTTGGAGCCGTAAAGGGTGGCGCTGTGGCAAAGCTTGATCATATGAATTGCTATCTGAATATGAAAGAGGAGGAAAATTAAAACAAGGAGAGCTTATCGCCGCCATTGAGAGCTTATTGCTAAAAAGAGGGAGAGAGAGAGAGAGAGAGATGTCTACTCTTTCTTCCAGGGTTGGAGAGAGGTGAACGACTGCACAGATATATATAGGCGTTTGGTAAAAGTATTTCATTTGGATTTCGTTTGGTAGATGGAAAGGCAGATAGATTTTGAAAGTGGCCGCTCTTAGTTGAAAAATCTATATTAAATTTATTGCTTGATAATTATTAAAATTTATTTATTTGTTTTGAGTTTGAACATGCTGCTAATATTGCGAAAAACGTGGAAGAATTAATTTAAAGTGTACGATGAAACTTTAGTCGCAGCCGTTCCGAGCGAACGATGAAACTTCAGCATTTTTTTTTTAGATTTACGTACATTCCGAGCTCTTTTAACGATTGCACTTAGATAGTTGAACATAGAGCTTTCATGAGCTCACGAACTTCAGCCAACTCCATGGCCAAATATGCTAAAATTGATATTTTAATTGACTTCAATTTGGTGATTAATTAAATATGTTTCTAGTGATTATGTAGAATTGACTTTTATGATCTAAATGAATACTAATAAATTTGACTTAAAATATATTTGAGTGTTTAATATTATTTTTAATCATTATGTATATTGTTTGGTAACTTTTTCTTAGATTTAAAAGAAGAAAATTTATAATTTTTCATTGAGAAAAAATGGTCAAAAATTATGGTGAAGCATATTGATGAACAAAATAAATTATAACATCAATGTTTAAGAGCAAATCATCTTCCAAAGCAAGTTGAATCAACCCCGGAGGCAAGGACCTCTTCTTAACTATTATATCAAATAAAAACATAAAATAAAATAAAAATTATTATTTCATATCATATTATTATTGAATAATAAGACCAATATGTACATTATGACACATAATTGATCTAAGATGATGACATAATTGATCTAAAAAATAATTTATGAACCACATGCATGTTAATATTTTTATTGATATATTATTTTCCATCCTTATATTTTAAAATAAAATAAAGGGGTTTTTACATACATAGCACATAAAATCATAGTATTTACATATTTAGCACCTAAAACATACTATTTACACATTTAGCATCCAAAATTTCTAGAGATGCAAAAATATAGAACTCCAATAAAAAAATCTAACTGTGTAATGCAAAAATATAGAACTCCAATATAACTATTTACACATTTAGCCACCATGAGAATGATTTTGAAACAACTCATTGCATATTTCATAAGCCATAGTTATATTGTCAGAGATGTCCCTTCCTTTAATAAATGCAGATTGAGCTGAATTAATTAAAAGGGGAAGAACCTTCTTGAGTCTAAAGGCCAAAGTCTTAGCAATAACTTTATAGAAAGTGTTGCAAAGTGATATGGGTCTATAATCTGATAGTGAGTTGGAGTGCTTAACTTTGGGAATTAAGGTGAGAGTGTTTCAACCGATTTGGAATCTTGAGTTTTGAAAAAATGGTGAGTTTGCCTTTAAAAGTTTTCCGGTAACATCCCATGGCAGAAGAACTTAGAGTTAAACCCATCGATCCGGAGATTTGTTCTCACTAATGTCTTTGCTTGAATTTCCTGGTCACTAATATCAGCTTCTAAGCTCATAGCAAGATCAGACGAGAGAGAATTCCCAATTGGGAAATCCTACAATATAAAAGAATCAGAGGAGTTGCTATTGAAAAGTGTTGAATAATACCTGCAGATTTCCTCGATGGAATCGATCATTTAAAATCCCATTATCGGTAAGAACCTAATGCAGTTGGAACTTCTCCGTTCTTTAATAGAAAAGTAAAGAAACTTAAGATCATCATCAGAGGAAGTTAACCAGTGAGCCTTAGCCCGCTGCTTAACCCAAGCATTTTCCATTTGTAGTAGAGTGAGATAAGAGGCTTTAGTTGCTTTAGCTTCAACCATAAGATGAATATCCTTAGGATTCATTTCCAGCTTTTCAAGTATATCATTTTGATTCCTTTTTGCTTCTTCTATTTGGATATGCAAGTGAGAGAGACATCTCATAGAATCTTTGAGAGCTCTTTTAACATTGGAAAGTTTATTAGCAAGGACAAAATAGGATCCCAAATAAAATTCATGAAACTCTAGTAACCTCCAAAAGTCGTGAAAGAGACCAATGATTTTTAAACATAAAGCGGGTGACCCGAGTACTCATATGGTTTAGAAATATAATGAGGGGGGAATGATCCGAAGAGAGAGGGGGAGGAACATTGTAAAAAGAAGAAGGATATTTTTCCGACCTGACATTACATAAAATACATTTTGGAAAAATAGGATTGTTAACTTGTCGATTAGACTAAGTGTAGAATAAACCCGTACTAGGAAGATCCAGTAATTCACAGTCTTGAACACAGTTATAAAAGGATTGGGTATTGGCTTGAGATAGGGGAATACCTCCCGATTTTTTCTTACTTGATAGGAGCAATTAAAATCGCCCACCAGCAACCAAGGATCCGACATATCAATTGCAATTCCCCTAAGAGAATCCCAAAGAGTATTCCGAGAATGAGGATCATTGTCGGCATATATGCAAGTTAAAAAAAAAGAAGGTTGACCAATAAAAGCGGAGGATGGCGATTAGAAATAACAGAGGCTTAAAATCAATTAAATCAAACACCATTTAATCGGATATATGGCCACACGCCAAATCGAAGTTTGAACAGCAAGATTCAGAGGGGAACATTGAGAATTTACACAAAAGAAATGGATTAAGAGAAGCTTCAGAGTTGATCTTAGTTTCCAGAAGGCAAACCAAATCCAATCTAAATTTCTTAATGAGTCTCAAACAATCATGTTTATGGCCCTCAGCTGCTAGGCCCCTAACATTCCAGCTTCCTATAATCGGAAAGGTCATTGAGAAGAAGAAGAAGATGAGGGTTTTTTACCCTTTTTGTATTTACCTTTCTGATTGGAATATATTGTAATAGAACTTACTTTTGGGTCTTCTCCTTCATTGTTGGTATTGGCCTGGTAGTTAGGAATTTTTCCCATAGTTAGTCCAATAGGTTGTTCATCTTAGGGAAGAAGAAGATCGAATTACCGCACTCGTGGATCACCAAAGAAACTTCCTTGATGATAGTATCCTCAGAGCAGGAGAAATCTGCATCTTGTCCTGGATCAGGTTGAGGAGAAAGAGAGGGAATTTTATTTAGATCTGTTGAAAGACCACTTTGTGGAATCGCCGCTTCAACCTCAGCTTCCTTATGCACAGTTCCCTCCTCTAAGATCTCACCTTGCTCAGCCAAGGCTGAGAAATTATTTGTTAAGTCCAGAGCAATGTCGGCTTGACGACTTCTGCTCCTACCCCTATTTGGGACTTGGTTGGTATTTGGCTTTTGAGGCAAAGCTTTACTCCTAGGACAAGAATTATCAGTGTGTGTAAACGTTTTACACTTGGAACACGCAGACGGTTTCCAGTCATAGACAATAGGCTGATCAATTTTCTTTCCGTTCAAGTTAATAGGAATAGAATCAGGTAAAACCGAGGAAGTAGTGATTTGCACGAGTAGAGCAAAGGTATCTGAGCTTTGGAAGGCTGTAAGATATCGGCTTGGGACTCCAATCATACTACCAATTTTTGAAAACCCTTTTTCATTCCAACAACATAAAGGTAAATTGGGAAGTTTAATCCATAAGGGAATTTCAATCACCTGATCTTTGGAAGGACGAAAATCCCATGTCCATTTCTGAAAGATAAATGGCCGGCCATTGAAGAAACAAGGCCCGTCATTCCAAACGGCTTCATAATCTTCCACACATGAAAACTTGAATAAGAAATAGTCACCTTCGAGGGAGAGCAATTCAAGAGTCCCCTTAAAACGCCATTTCTTTCTTACCACCGCCAATAGAGACCCGTAGTAAGGGCGTTTCCCTATAGCATGACCAACTAAGGACAAATTCCACTCCCGCTGACCTTCCAACAGATCTTCCTCCGAGAATGAGACTTCTGGAGAAACCGGTGGAATGTAAGATAAGGGAAAATCCCTACTCTTTTCATTTTGAGAGAGCAACAATTCCTTCCAGTTATATTGACCACTAGATGCCGCCGATGGAGCACCCGCAGCTGAAGTAGAATGGGAAGAAAGGGGTGGGAACAAATTACTTATGGTACCCATAGAGATACGGGGTAACACCAAGACCCAGAGTGAGGCTAGGGGCCGAGGTCGAGAAATGGGAGTGGAAAGGCAGAAAATGGGGAGGTTGGATTCTTGGGAGAGAGTTGAGTAAAGAGGAGGGGGCCGCCAGTAAGGAACTCAACAACGGGAGCCCTAACCACATACGGGAGCTTCCTCAAAAAAAATTTTCTGTATAATAATTTATTTAAAGTATGTCAGCTTTTAGTCGCAGCCTTTCTCGTCCTTTTGGATTAATTTTTATTTATTTGGCTTTTGGAGGGATACCTAAAGTGATTTTTTTTCCTTTTTAGGAGGCATACGTACATATATGATATAAGAAAAATTATTATTATGAAGTTTAAAATTAGCTATATATTCATATTCTAATATTATATTCAGTCAATATATAACTTATTATATATTGATTATAAATTATTATATAATATTAAATGCATACTTATATATAATATTTTTATATTTATTAATACACAATAATATATAATCGTTCAAAATTACTATATAGCAATTATATATTGATGAACATCACAAAATATTAAGTTATAAAAGTTATATTCAGACTCCACGTATAATAATTTCTTCTCACATAATTATTATCAGATACCACTAGGTACTAGTCGACTAAATCACTTAAATCACACAGAAATTAACATAAAAAAAAAAAGATAAACAAAATCTAAACGATGGAACTCTAATTGATTTGAACCCTAAACTAGGAAGGAGCAAAGTATATTTGCTCTTTTCATTCTCCATTTTATGGCCTCTTTAAACCATTATTTTCAACTGCTGCGACCGAAAACACAAAGCAAATCTGTAAAGACAGTGCATATTTGATTATAAACACGTCCACGTTAGTGAATTAGCTCATTTTAACACAATTTTATTGAGCTCAACGTGACTGAATTATTATGTCGATATAACTCAAGCAGAAAGCTTAATTTCAGACCTGAGAGAAGGAGATAAAAAGGAGAGCATTAAACTTCAAAGGTCAGAAATGACAGCAGGAAGCTTTATCAATAATAAAATGCACGTGTGGCTGTACGCTGATATCTGTAAAGTGGAGGAGATTGTGGTTCTCTTTTAGTAGCGGGCCGCCATTGTTTTACTTTCAGATGTAAAATTGTTAATAATATGACTATTTTTTGTTGTATTTGGAGTGGCAGAACCCATACTTATAATTAACATTGGCATATTGGCATTGTGGGAGATGATCAAAATCACGTTTTTAAAAAGATCTAATGAAGTTTTAAGAAGATTAGTTTGTTTCATAATCAGATTTGAAGTTTGTTAAATTAAAGTTTTATTTTCTTAAGCTTAATAAGATTGTCTCATAGATTAACACTCATTTACATTTTCAAAAGAACTACTGATTTAGAGATCGATTATAGCTCATTTATGTTACTAAATGAGTGATTTGTTTAAAGCCGGTTGATCATAAAATGAATCAGATTCAAGTTGAGCTTAAAATAAACTCAAACAAATATGAATCTAAATGAGTCAAGCTTGTATAGCATCACAAAAGCTTGAATCTAACTTGAGCCAAATTTAAACATGAATTGACAAACGAGTCCAACTCGACTCAATTCATGTGCAACCTTGTTCATAATCATCATTGAGAAAAAGAATATTTTAAAAATTTTGAAATCTTATAATTAATTGACTTAAAAATACAATTGATATAATAAATTACATTATCATAAGGCAAAAAGAAACATATCAAAATTGATCACTGCCGCCAAATTAAAGAGCCACATTAAAAAAACATAGAAGAAAAATTTTATTCAACAAAATTTTGAGACTTTGAGACAAATCTACTTCAATGATCGATGATAAATATGCTCATTCCAACATTATCCGCTTGTATAACTATATCATACTAAGCAAGTTTTGGATAACAAAAGAGGTTAAACTATATTATAGTTAAAATAAATAACATTGAATGATTAAAATTTTTATCTTAAATAGAATCCAAAAGTTTCAAATAGGTAGGAACCAACACTTAAATAGCTTACAAGTGAAACTTGAAATTGACTACAAATTCCATAACACTATTATCAAACACCTTAATTATATGTGATTTTGATGCATGTCACTCTTTTATACTTAAAATTTTATTGATTACTCATGTTTACTATGTGTTAACTTGAGGATAAGAAATTCTTTTTTTATTGCCATATTATTCATCTGTCATTGTTGTTGACCTTACATATATTCAAGACAAGCCCACAAGTCAAATTCGACGGACTTCGGAGGTGATAGTGCACAAGTTGAGACTCAAAATGCACTGGACGTCACTGAAAATTATCGAAATGACCTCCGATCGATGAAAAGATTTCACCGTCACGTTCAGAAAGTCGAAATTGATCAGAATATAAATATTGCAAAATCTAACGGTCAATCGATTAAGCGTTAGTAAATGTATCATACGCGCAATCGTCGGCGATAATGAATGACATCCGTTCATAAAATTGATTATTTCGTTAGCTTCAAAACATCAAAAATTATCAAATGAGATTATCTGCGCTCAATTCGGATGAGTCTCTGCAAATATCAAATAATCAGTAGTGGCAGCGCATAAATCGAGGCTGAAATGCATTGGATGTCACTGAAAATGGTCGAAAAGACCTCCGATCGATTAACGGACTTCTTATGTTGAGCGTGTTGAAATTTATAGATATTTCACGACTTGATGATCGATCAAGCTTGAGTCGTCGATGTGCATGTCGATGTTAGGAGGGGGCGAGGATCAAAGCGACTGTTAGTGAAATTGATTGTGTCATTGGCTTTGAAACGTTGAAATTTATCATATGAGACTATTCACACTTAATTCGTATGAGTCTGCGCGAAAATTGAGCGGTCGAAAGTGGCAGCATTTTGAGTTGAAATGGAATTTCATTTGGCCAAAACAAGCATACTAATTGCGAAGCGAATTTCTTTGTAATCATAATCTTATATTGATGTATATTTTGATTACCTAATTATGTCGACATAAAGTTCATATTAAAAAGGATTAACTAATTAAAAAATATTATAAAATAGGCTAATAACCTAAAACTGATTGGCTCAGCTCCTCCCTCACCTGAACCGGCCCTAAATCCCACCAAACCCGTGCGGCCCGACCTAATCCATGCGCACAACCGAACGAGCTCCTCCTCACGCTGCAGACCGAGGCTCCTCAAAACCATTCCCGCTTCGATTCTCTCCCAACCGCAGCCGCTCCTACTCTTCCCCGTCGACATTAAACCGCACGCGAACGGCAAGAACCGTTCCCTCCCTTCCCTCTCGTGGGCCTACTTCAAATTGCAAAGGAATCGCAAGCAAAAAAATTCTCGGTGGCATTCGCTCGTTCGGTCTCTCTCGATCGCAAACCGCAGACGAGCGATCCTTCAAACCCGATTCCTCTCTGTCTCTTGTCTTTCATTTTTCTCTGTGGCGCCTCGAAGCCGCTGTCCTCCGCTCTATATACCACAATTGGTCTTTATCGATCATTCTTCTTTTCTTTGCTTTGTCTAGCTAAGAATGACCTCGCCTATCACAGATTTTCGTCCATTTAATTACATTCGGAATCGGATTGTTCCACTCGCAAGCAAGTATTTTGAAGGCTGCAACATATAGTCAAGGAGTTTAGAACTGTATGCTGATGGTTATGTATGAGCATGATCCTGATGTCCTCAGATGGGGCTTTGATCTGCTTAATGGTGATCCATTTTCAACGTCAAGCTATTGTGGTGTCGCTACTGAAATTGATGCCAACTTTTATGATGGAACCTACGTTAGAGAAGGTAATTTTTTAACAGATCACACCTCTCTAAGGAGCGACGAGATTATCGCTCATGCCCTTCAGGAAAATTTTTCTTAGCTTGCTGTTGCCGAAGCAACTAGCCCCGCAAATGTAAGTGAACATTTGCAAGCATCTGTTCTTGCACAAAATTGGTTTGGTCCAAGCCGCAAACAGTAAGCGATCTCGCCTTTCCTTCTCTTCTCTTCCGTTTTCTCGCTCCACCTTACTCTTAGTTCAAAATGGAGGTAAGGGGTAGAGAGAGAGAGAGAGAGAGTACTTTTGAGTAAATGATAAGGTTTATGGCTGAATGAAGAAGCTCGCAATCCTTTTGGCAGCCACTTGCACAGGCCCACTAGCTTCGGTTGACGGATCAAGCTTTTCTTATATCTCTGTGAACACTATCAATTTACCTTGTTGGGAATCATTTTGGCATTTATGCATGCAGAGTCAAAGAGATTGTATTCACGGTGGTGGGATAGTCATATCAGTCCAAAGAATTCAAAATGGCTTTGGGAGAATATCTATCATGGAGACAGAAATCCTTAATGCAGAATATGAATTTGGGAAACTCCATGAGGAAGTTTTGATGGGCATTGTTAAGTGTAGTGCTGAAGAGCAGCACTTTGCATTGGAGAATGCTAAGTCAGAATCTAAAATTAGAGAAAAAAAGAAATGTTGGAAGACCTCAAAATTTTCTTACATGGGAGTGAAAATCAGCGGGTGGAGGCTAAAAAAATCTCTTCAATCCTAGGAGAGACTATATAACCTTTCTTAGGAAAAGGTTGAACTTTCGTCACTGGAATGCAGAACTATGTAACTTTGGCAGTAGTTCAACAAATCACAAGTGCTTTGACAGACCCGAAGAGAGGGACATCGATTTAATTTGTGAACGTATAAAGAAATAGATGTCGAAATATATATAGGCTTCTTTCATGCAAGTTTGAAGGCGTCATTGCTCATCGTGTGTGGCGAGATGAAATCATGGTATCGCGAATCTATCGATGCCTCATCGGGGCGTCAGTAAGCCAAAGCTGTCGAACTCCATGCATTAAAATTGTGCATATATATTTACTTTTATGTGATTGAAGGTATCATCTCATTAGCGACGATGAAATCGGTTGTGGTGTCAAGACACGCTTTCGCTCATCAAAGCGTCTGGCAAAAATAGATGCTACTGGGATGGCGTAGGTGAAATTTTATCTAAATTCTAGACTTAGAAAAGAGGGGATGAATATATATTGTATTTGTCTTTTTGTTTAAAGGTCGTACCGGCGAATATCAGTGGTGTCAAGACACCACTCACTATCTCAACAGGGCATATCAGTAGGCCAAAACACTGATCACTATATAGGGATGTGAGAGGTCCAGTTGTAAAATCTTTTGATTTCGAAAAAAGAGGAAAGTGAAATGAAATTATTTAAGAACACTAAGTAGGAAAATTTGCAACTAATTTTAAACTAAAGCGTCAACAAAAGTAAAATGACATACAAAAAAGTAAAACAAAAAAGGGAAAATGAAAGCTACTATGAGAGTAAATCTTCTTTTAAAATAATAAATTAAACTCTTTTGAACTATAGCTTCAAAATGTCTCATCCGGATCGCAACCTTTGTACAAGCTAACAGAAGGCCATAAATCAAAATTTACAGAAATCATAGGGGTTTCTTTGATCAAAAATTAAGGAATTTAGTTCTAATTATGATTTTCAAAATCAATGATTTCATTAATTAGATAAAATTAGCTAGGCTATAAACACATGCATGTACTTTCGACATAGAGATTTCAAGTGCAAATTTTAATGTTTGAAAAGTTTGTGTAGGCTAAATTGAATATATTAAATATTAATCTGAAAAATCTAATAAGAAATTAGATCAATTAACAATGGCTTCTTCGCCACCGGATCTGTAATTCTTTGTACAAGCAGACAGAATGTGACACTAAATTAAATGCTTCACGAATGAAGGAACTTTCCTTCAATTCAAAAATAAAAGAAATTTCATTCTAACTATGATTTTTAATGTCAGTGATTTCATTAATTATATGAAATTATCTCTATAAAATCGCATGGGCCATACTACATTCGAATGTTTAGATTCAGTGTTAGATGTTGTGCGTGTTGTTTCTATTTAGTCTTGGGGTTTGGGTAACCAAAATAAAATATTATAATGAGTCCAAGTTAGTGGAATATAGAAGGATTACGTCATATGACTAGATAATTCTCATTAAAAGTTAAAGCAGTTGGCAGATCTAAAACAAGTAATATTTTTAGACAATCTAAATAAAATGTCTTCTTAGCCAATATGCAATTCTTTGTATAGGAGATTGAAGTTAAATCAAAATCTATAGAAATCATAGGGCTTCTTTGGATCAAAAATTGAAGGAATTTCATCCTAATTATGATTTTCAAAATTAATGATTTCATTAATTAGATGAAATTATCTAAGCTATAAACACTTGCATGTGCTCGGACATAAAGATTTCAAGTGTAAATTTTAATGTAAGAAGGCTCATGAAATTAGAATGTATTAAATATTAATCGAAAAAATAATAAGATATTAAATCAATTTACAATGCCTTCTTCACCAAGAATCTGTACAAAAGCAGAGCGATACTAAATCATCTATAAAAATCATAAGGCTTCATTCAATCAAAAATTAAAAAATTTCATTCTAGTTATGATTTTCAAAATCAACGATTTCATTAATTAGATGAAATTAGCTAAGCTATAAATACCTCCATGTGCTCGGACATAGAGATTTCAAGTGCAAATTTTAATGTCTGAAAAGGCTGCGCAAGCTAAATTGGAATATATTAAATATTAATCTCAAAAATCTAATAAGATATTAGATCAACTAACAACCTTCTTAGCCGATGTAATTCTTTATACAAGCAAGGTGACACTAAATTAAATATTGCACGAATGAAAGAACTTTCCTTCAATTCAAAAATAAAAGAAATTTTATTCTAATTATGATTTTTAATGTCAATGATTTCATTAATTAGATGATATTATCTAAGCTATAAACTCTCACATGGGCCCCGACACTATGCTGAATGTTTAGATTCAAATGTCGAGGATCTTTGGGTGATTTAGTCTTAGTCATGGGTTAACAAAAATCTATTATAAGAATTTCAAATTAGTAAAATATTTGAGAAACTAATTATGTCAGGTGATAGTAGATATGATCCTCTGATTTGATTAAGAGTTGGCGATCTAAAGCCAAATTCATAAAATCATCAATTATTAATTACATGTGCCCGTACTATCTTTGAATGCTTAAATTCATGTGTATCTGCAGGTTGCTTCGGTTTAGTCTTAGGGTGATTACAAAACTAAAAACCATAAGAGTTTCAAATCGGTGAAATATTTAAAGCGATTGAGTGATAGTAGATCTAATCCTCAGTATTGTTAAGTTGACTAAAGCTCTTAATTTAAAATAAAATTATCAAAATTATTAAATACACTTGCATGGCTATACATGTTGAATGCTTAAATTCAAGTGTCGAGGATCTTTGCACGGGTTTCTTCCATTTTAGTCTAGGGCGTTAGTTAACAAAACCAAACTTATAATAAGAGTTTCAAATCAGTGAAATATTTGAGAAACTGATTATGTTGGGTGATAGTAGATCTAATCATCATTGAGTTAAGCGAGTTGGCAGATCTAAAGCTCTTAATTTAAACATAAAATTATCTGAATTAATAAATACACCCGCATGAGCCCCAACACTACGTTGAATGCTTAAATTCACGCGTCTGAGAATGTTGTGTGGGTTGCTTCCCGGTTTAGTCTTAAGACTAAGTCCGAGTTAACAAAACCTAAAAACCTATAATAAGACTTTCAAATCAGTGAAATATTTGGCGATTATGTCGGTGATGTAATCTAATCCTCATTTAGTTAAGCGAGTTGAGAATCTAAAGTTCTTAATTTAAACAAAATTATATGAATTATTAAATACAGACATTATGCCAAATGCTTAAATTAGTGTCACGAGAATGTTGTGCGGGTTGTTTTTTAGTCTTGGGTAGTTAGGGTTAACAAAGCTAAAAAATCTATTATAATGAGTCTAAGTTAGTGAAATATATAAGCTAATTACATTCTATAGTAGATCTAATCCTCTTTAGCGGTAAGTAGTGTTGATAGGATCTAAAGCAAATCTTATCTTTTTAAATCAAATTAAGTAACAATCAAATTAATCCCATAACCGAAATAAAATTACAAAATTACTATACACCTTGAGCCCAACACTCTCTGAATGTTTAAATTCAAGTGTCTCAGGATCTTGGTTGCTTTTATCTTAGTGCGAGTTAACTTAAAAACTTATAATAAGAGTTCCGTCGGTGAAATATCGAAAAATTGATCTGTTAGGTGACAGATCTCTCTCTAAAAGCTAAATAGAGTTGATAGGATCTAAAGCTCTTAAACATATTCAAATAATCAATTTTTTTCAAATTAAGTAGCAATCACTTAAATAAAATTCTATCATTAAAACACTCAATCATCCATAATGCTTTGTGGGGGTCAAATTAAGAAAACTCCGCTCACAAAAATGTTTAAATCAGTGTATGTTCTCAATTAATCTCTTGCCGGTAAGGATGTGCGTATCCTCCGAATCGTGGCGATTAATCCTGATGCACGAGAGTCATCGGTGTGGTTTGGTCAAACTCCATTATATTGATCTCCAGTAATTATATGCTCCAATCTCTACCCTTTGAGTTGTGAATCATAGGGTATCTTGATAGACAAACCCCTCATTAAGGTAGACTCTCCCTCAAACACAGTCTACAAGATTTCTTGGATGGCCTATGTAATTCTTGATGAGGATCCTTCGACTTGGGTCTACCTCCTCTACTAAGTAGGGGCCGTGGAGGATGATGAAATCATGAGATCTAAATCGGGCACGTCATCATTCCCCCAACCATCCATTTTAAGTTGAAATGATAAATTTCATAGTCTAAATTTTGAAACTCTACATCTTCACTTATGCGATTAAAATGATTAGCCTTGTGAAACTTTTCTCATTTTGAGAGGGATAATTAACTATAGGGGGCTTTTATAGGAAACACAGAATCTAAGTTCTCACCAAATGAGAATGAAATCTAGGTAGTATCTCTACTATTGTTTGTCTTACGAAAATTACAACTTTAAACACTCTTTTCATTGAAGAGGTGGTGGCGTTTGAAAATTGTAAAGTTGAAATTAATAATGTGTAATTTATATCTGAATTTTTAATCAATAAAATTTAATATTAAGATATTGAATCAATAATATTATTTTGAACAACCATAACCATAAATCTCTTTATAATACTAGCAGCAGCTATCACTCATATACAAAAGCCTTTTCCCTAGTCAATCCCTTACGGATCACTTCTCTCTCTCTCTCTCTCTCTCTCTCTCTCTCTCTCTCTGATAACATTATTGTAGAAACAACACGTTTAGAAGTATGCAAGTTACTTGATAAATTTAAATTCTATTGCAAATGATTTATTCATTTTTTTTAAAATTTAATTATGATAGTGTTTTATAAGAAAATCACTTATATTATGATTATTCTAAGACATTAGATTTCTTTCACACTTCTAATTAACTAATGCTTTTTACTCATTTTATTATTATTATTATTATTATTATTATTATTATTATTATTATTATTATTATTATTATTATTATTATTATTATTTGCATTAAATTAAATAATATATAGTATGATAAAGAAAGTTATTATCTATATTTTCTAAACAAATATTTTAATACCTACAATAACTTTTAATTCACAAAATCCACAATTATCTGCACAAAATGCTATAACCACTTCAAAAGATCCTTAGTTACAATTATTATTATTATTATTATTTTAAAGTTTGGAAGGAGTGATTGTACATAAACATGAATTATACTTATATTCTTATGATAATATTTAAGTGTCATTACTATGATTTGTTTGTTTTTTATTGTTTATGTTTGGTTTTTAGTTGCTTTTATTTTATTTATCACATGTAATATAATTATAAGAGGGGGAAAGTAGGGATGTTAGTTTTAAATGAAAATCAAAAATCGCTCAAAAATTGGATCAATTTTTGGATCGAATCGAGCTCGCTTCAAGTTAATTGAGCCAAGCTACAAGTCGATTGCCTAAATCGGTTATTTAATCAAACTATTTTTGAGCGTAGCTCGATTCGCAAGTCGACTCGAATCGAACTATTTATTTTGCGTTTATCAGGATGTCCGTTCAATTTATTTTATATGAATGTGATTTATCATTAGAACAATTTTATAAGAGTTTTTTTTTGCATGACTCTCACGAATGAGATTTCTTTCTCCTTTGTAGCTCTACCCTAAACCTCGAGGCCTCGATCGATTCTGACTCTCTAATTCTTTTATTCTCTCGATCTTTTGACTCGTTCGGCATCTTCGTTCGTGATTTGCTCTTAAATAGTTAAGTTCTTTGTGCCTTTGTTATATAATCAAATTTATCTCTTACGGAGTCTCGATCATCTCAAGCAACAACAACCTGTAAGATTTTTATGTTTTCTCTCTATATTTTGATAACTTAAAAATAAACGAGGGTTTTTTTTTTCATTTGTTGCCTCTATATCTAGTATCATTTCCTTATTGGCATCGATTGGTAGCTATTGGTATATTGTCCTAAATGACTCATTCATAACTCACTATTTCTTTTAGATTTTTTTGCTCTCAATGTTGATCACATGGATTTTGCATTTTTACTGGCTTAAAATTATGCCGAGAATGAGGAGGTTTTTTTCATTTTCTAACTTTCTCGCCTCTGGCTGCCTCTGGGTTTTTTGTTATGATATGGACCTGTCACCTATGATTATTACTTGTTAGTTATTGCATACGGGCCTTACTCATAAAACCAAGCATTATTATGGCCTTAATATCGGCTTGCTTTGGCAACTTTGCTCAATTGCTTTCGACTTTGTATTATTCACATCTGCGACTTGGTGTCACGGTCTGCTTATATTCTTGAGGTTTGTATTACATTAGCTTACACTCCTAATCTGGGATATTGATACTTATATAATTTTTGGCCTTGTGGGTATGTGGTTCTATCATCTGTGAGTCTGCGGCTTGTGATAGATAATGATATTCTTTTATTTATAGATGTGTTATATTGGCTGCTTTAGCTGTCTAGATGATATTGTTGCTTGCTCTTTATTTGTTCACACTCTTATTTATTTATTTAGTTCTCTACTCATTTTATTGTAAGTGAATAAGTCTTATGTCTAGATAAAAAAAAGGTGGTTATGTTGGACATGCTCTATTTTCTTGGATATGCTTAATAAAAGTGGATATGTATAAAAGGGTAAAGCAATGCAGAAAGCTTTAGAAGTTTGAGTATTCATTTGTTAGCATATACTAAAATTTGCATATATTCATTATTGCCTTTGACATATCAGTTTATTAACTTTAAGGTTCTTATTTCATTGTATAAACAATGGCTATAAAATCTCAAAATTAGTCTAAGTTCTAGTCAACCCAGGTTGATAATATTAGTACTCTAATGAAAGTATTAAGGAAATTATTAGTATTGAGGACATCAAAGGCAAAGGCAAAGATCATAAATTTGGCAACATTTCGCCAAATTTCTATTTAGAAAAGTAATATGGTAGAGAAATGAAAGTGCAATTATTGCTCTAAATCATACCTCAAATAGAAATATGCTACTTCTCGATGAATAGATATTTCAAACCATATCATTACGAAAAACAACTATGAATAAGAAAAATAAAAACTCTTTGATCTAATATCGAAGATATAGGGGTAATGATTTAATGTCTCCTTTGTGTGTTTCTTCTACTTATGATCATAATAGAATTAAAATATTATTGTCAAAATGATTATTGTTCATAAGTATCCTTTCATGATGGCATTTATAGTTCAATATTCGATGGAATCAATGAATCTAATTTTATAAAATATATTATCTATCAAGAAGAGTGCATGGAAGTTTATGAATTAAAGAAGGAAAAACTCAAAAAAAAAATTCTTCAATTGGTTGAGCATGTTTCTCTTACTTCAGATTGTTTGACATCAAGCTAAACTATTGGCTATATATGTCTGACTATGCACTTTATCATTTCTGATTGAAAGTTGCAAAGTATAATAATAAGTTTTACTGATTTGAACTCTCCTCATAATAGTTATGTTACCTCTAAGGCTATTTATGAAATTATGTTGTAATGGGGTCTTCAAAATAAAATTTGTACAATCACATTAGATAATGCTTCTACTAATGATGTTGCCACTAAAAAATTGACAGCTATGTTTAGTAGAAGATCAGGATTTCTTTTTATGAGAGATTTTTTTCATATTAAATGTGCTGCTCATATCTTGAACTTGATGATTCAAGAAGGTTTGAAGGAAATTTGTTAAATCATTGAGAAAGTGTGAGAATCTATCTTTTTATAAATATATCACCAAGTAGATTACATAAATTTGGTGAGATTGCTAGACATATAGGATTGTCAACTTCAAAATTACTTTGTTCTGATGTTCTGACTCGTTGGAACTCAACATATAAAATGCTTGAGTCTACTTTTTATTACAAAGTTGTGTTTCCAGAGTATGCTTTAAGGAATCACAATTATTTGTGGTTGCTTTCTGATGAGGAATGTGATCAGTTTGATTAAATTAGACAACTTATTTTTATTTTTAATCATATTAGATTTCTTCTAGCTCAAATTTCCCAACATCTAATCACCTGCTTCCAAATCTGACTCTAATTAAAAAAAAAATTTGATAGGGATTGTGCTTCAGACACTACATTTCTTTCAAATATGATAATTACTATGAAGTCAAAGTTTGACAAATACCAGTCTGATTATTCCATGCTATTTTCAATTGCATGCATACTAGATCCCATGATGAAAATGTTTGAGATCAATTACTATTACCCATAGATTTATGATTCTGATATTGTTAATGAGAATATTGATCGGGAAACAAAACTTTTGAGCTCTACTCATTATGCAAGAAACATAATATTTTAAATTAATTCTCACTACATCCTCTCAATCAATTAGTAGTAAACTACTCCACAAAGAAGTATAAGTGATGTTGATGTTCTTGATGACTTGTATGATTTCATTGATTGGACTGGGATTCTACTTCCACAAAAAATTGATTTAGAACTTTACTTAGAAGAGGCTTTTATGAAGTGTTTGGATTCTGAATTTTGATATTCTTGAGTGGTGGAAAATGTCGACAAGTATAAAACTCGCAAGATGACAAAAGATATTTTACAAATTTAAATAACCGCCGCTATGTATCAGCTTTTAGTGTTGGTGGTTGTGTGCTTGGAGATTATAAAAGCTCATTATCACCAAAAACACTTGATGCTTTAGTTTGCACCGGTGGTTGGATTTGTTCCTCATATAAGTCATCAAAAGAACCATTGATATTTTTTATTACTCAATTATATTTATGTTGTCTTTCTCTATTACAATTTTATTATTTTAATCTATATTAATCTATTTTAGTTTGACATTCTTGCTGAGAAAAATTTATCAGTTGAGATGCCCAAAAATATGACCACTAATTCCAATATTTGAGGAAACAAATCAATTGGGACACCTCCAAATATAATGCTATAGTTGAATGGTATGGTATTAACTATTAAAATGCTTAGTTTGGTATGATATTATGTCAAGAACTTGGACATCTTTATTTAGGAATTAGGATATGTTTGAACATTCAAAACTTGGGAATTGAGATACTATGAAAGTTTTATATATTTCAATGCTAGAACATTCATATTGTTATATTTCTTTAGAATTTGCATGTTTAGGCTATACCCAATGATGAAAATTAACTAAGATGCTTATAAGTTTGAGGGGATAAAACTAATAATAATGTAATGGTGGATAATTGTCCGATGTTTTGGCCAATGATATAAATTTGAGTCCAAAAAATGTTGATGTTCTACTTACATGTTTTGGTGTTGAACGAGCTCAAATGCTATTCCTATGTCTTGGGTATTTTCAATGAGAAATGTTTCTCTTCTATCTCTGGTATTGTTGAACTAAGCCTGAAATATTTTAGTATTGATGGATGTTTTGGTATTGCTGAACTGAGCCAGAAATGTTATTCTTCTGTCTTGACTCTTTTGTCTTTCTTCTTTCATTTGTTGTCTGTTGTTCTTTTTTTTCATTGTCGCTTTTGTTAGCTCCTTTGGTTTTGCTAGAAGGCTTGAGAAATTGCGCTTGTTTACTTAGATTGTTTTATGTCTTTCTTCTGCTCATATGGCCCATGCTATACTATTGTTCTTTTTTTTGCTACCATATCTGGTATTGCGCTTTTGTTGTTATACTTAGCTCCTTTGGTTTTAGAAGGCTTGAGCTAAGTTTGAAACCCGGTTCGCTTATTCTCTCTTTTTTTTCATTTATCCACCAATCATCTCAATTTTCTGAGGGTAAAGGTCATGCATATACTCTTATATTCTACTTATTTATCTATCATTCTTTCATTCTATAAATTTCAGTGTTATATCAGTTGCCCCCCTATTTTTGGATGATATTATCTCAATCATCAAAAAATATATGTGCCAAGTACTTCAAAATAGTAAATTCTTCAACAAAATCTGTAGGTCCATTAACCACACATTTTGAGAGAATAGATCTTCATGTAAGCACAAGATTACGACTACAGAAGCAGATGCACAACCACAAATATGTATAGGTATGTGCGAGCATGAAATTTTGAGGTTACCATCCTCCGAATCCGCGCACACCATGGAGGCGGTGATCACACTACGGATGCACTGCGTAGCGGGTCAGCCGACACGCTGGCGCGGCGTACGGCGGTCGCGGCTGGCCCTGGTCGTGGAACTGACGCATGACGACGCTGCGGGCGGCTGCAGACGGGCCATGCGACGGGCGCTGCAATAACGGCGTCGCGTACAGGCGGCCACGCGAGGGCGCATGCGGCTACCATGGCCCAAACGACTTTTGATAATTTCGCGGTTTTGGCGGTTTGGCGCTTTGATGATTTTACCTTTTGCCCCTAGGGTCTATAAAACCCCCAAGAGAAGGAACTTCTTCAATGCTCTAATGTTTCTTCTTCTTGAGTGAGGTTCGTTTGAGTCAATCAAGGCTGCAATTTACATCATTCGTTTTCCCTCGAAGAGGCATCAACCATCGCTGACCGTCCGGTTTGAGGTTTATCAAGCCCACGCACTTATGTTGTTCGCTTTTCCCTCGAAGAGGCATCAACCGCCTGTCGACCATCCGGGTTTGAGGCGATCAAGGCTCACGAATTACGTTGTTCGATTTTCCCTCGAAGAGGCCAACCTCGTCTGACCATCCGGTTTGGAGGCGATCAAGGCCCGCAGATTACGCGTATTATTCTTTTTCCTTAAAAGAGGCATCAACGGCTCGGACCGCCCGGTTTAGGTTCAAGGCCGCAGATTTACGCGTTGTTCCATTTTCCCTCGAAGAGGCATCAACCGGCCTCATCGGACCGTCCGGGTTTGGAGGCAATCAAGTCCCGCGATTCCAACTTTTTCAGTTAGGAAATTGGATTTCTCACGACTTTGATGGATGATTTAGCAATTGATAACCGCCAAGATGGCGAGGGAGTGTTAGCCAGGAACTATCGTTTAGACGACTCAGAAAGTTTGGCAGGTAATTTATGAGCATCATCAGAGGGGAATATCTTCTCTCTCCTCTTTTTTTTGTATTTTTCTCATATGTATGTGTATCCTTTTTCTCATCTCGTAGGCAAAAAATTTTATCGTAAGCTATCCGTGAGCGAGAGAGTAAAAAAAGAGGCGCCCAAGCATTGGGGTGAGTGAGTTGCTTTTACAAAATTCTTAGATTTTTATCATTTCTCCCTCTTTATTTATTATGTATTTTCAGTGGTGATGGCGTAAGAAAACCCATAGTGTGACAGACGATATATATACCATCCACGTCACATCGATAGTTTAATGGTGTTCCGCAGAAGTTTTTCTTCCCTAATGAGTTGGTGGTCATTGTTGCCAAAAAATTGATGAGTCTGCTTCACCTCCGCTAGGGTACTTTATCGCTTTAGATGATTCTTCGGGGACTATGATTCCCTTTGCTCCGAGTTGATTGAGATATTCAAAATATGTGGTGTAGCTTTATCACAGTTTTCATTTCGAGCTTCAATGGTCATCGTCGGTTTGGCTGTCTACTTCAAAGAGCGTGGTGTTACTTTGAACATCAAATACTTGTGTCAAATGTGCAGATTTACATGTGATACGTGGACGTGTTTCTTATCGACTATAAAGAATTGGATAGAATTTTCGATGGGATCAATCTAGAAATTGGTTTAATGGATTCTTTTTTGAAAAATGAGGCCTTCCCGAGAGATGGGAAGATTGAAAGACCTTCCAGATCACGATGTCGAACAATGAGATCCTGGCAACTCTTAATATCCCTGATGTAGGAAGCTTGCAATATGAGTTACGCCACATTGGCAAATATATAGTTGAAGATAGAATGTTCAAGGTTGGCCTTTCTATCGTGGAGATCTCATTCTTTTCCATTAAAGAGGTCAAGTAAAGGTGATGAAAGGTCTCCTCATATTCATAGGGTTCTTTCAAGAAGTCTGTCACTAAATCAGGGTGGTGGCAATGTTTCTTCCCTAAAGAAAAAGAAGACATGCGCTGAAGTGACTACGTCAGATATCTGTGAAGAAGATGTTCACCCCCAGTTGACCTCTAAGAGTTAAGCTATTTCAACTCATGATGGGGGAGTTTATTTCTCGAAGCCGCGCATTCCTGAAGAGGTGTTAAATCACATATGTCCATCAACGAGTGATGAATTGGTACGTTGTCTTCCTTCTTTCTTTTTTTCTTTTTCTTTTCTTTTGTGTAATATTTGTGATGGTTTTTTTTTCTTTATAGGCAACTCAAACATTAAGGCAGATGGCTCATTTGAGTGTCACTTTAGATGAGTGGAATACTGAATTTGTGAAGATAAAATATCTGGAAGGTGAGTATAAGGGAAAGATGAGTATTAAAGCCAAAAAAGTGGCGACTTTGCAGGATCACCGACCGGTGAACTGAGCTAGCAACATGTCGACTTTCTTTCTCTCCGGAGGTGGAGCACTCGTGATGAGTGATTAGGTGAGGACAGACTCGGAAAGAGAAAAGACTCAAGGCACTTGCAGAAGAGAGCTCGAACTGGAGAAGAAAGCATTACAGATCGTCTTTCCGAGAAGGAGCATATAATGTCGGGCGAAGCAAATGAAATCTCCTTGGGAAGACTTTAAGAACTCGGCTTATCTCGGTACACTTGAAGACCATGTTCAGGAAGCTCGTAATCATATACTTGATGTTGAAGTGAAGGACTTGAAGCACCAATGTTTAGAGGAGGGCTTCATCCGAGGGTTCCTAAAAGGAATCCACTTAGTACATCGCAAGACCGGCTAGTATTGAGGATGTCTCCCAGCCAAGTATCCGAAGACTCTTCATCCGATTCAAGTGAGATGAAGGAGTTGGGAGTGAGTCTAAGGAGTATCTCCTAGTGGTGAGGAGGATGATATCACCAACTATGATGTAGCATCACTTGAAAATGCATTTTTTTTATATGTATTGTTATTAGTGTGTATCAGAATCTTAATTCTTTCTTATATCACCATGTTAATGCTATCAAATTTTTTTTAGATGATACGCTCTTATTTTGTTTTTACCTATCCGGGGTAATTGGTTGGAATATTATTCGATGATGCTAACCTATACGAATGAGGTTGAATTGAATCCACTCGTGATTTTGACCTATCGGGTTGTTTGTCGAGTCTCCGCCGATGACGCAACATGTATGGAAGAGGTCGTGAGGAGTCCACCAAGGACCTTTTGACCTATCCTAGTTTATTTGTCGAGTCTCGCCGATGACGTTAACCTATTGGAAGAGGTCATGAGGAGTCCACCAAGGACCTTTGACCTATCCAGGTTGTTTGTCGAGTCTTCGCCGATGACAATGTGGAAGAGGTCATGGAAAGTCTCTTGGGATTGATCATGCTTCGATTGAGATATAACGTGAGTTGTATATTTCTAAGTGGGAGGATTAAATGAAGAAGAAACAAGTTTGTAAGAAGAAAGCTATAAATTCATTACTCTGATAAGTTCAGTGATACAATCATAAGATGATTTTAACACGGATATGAGTTTTAAGAGAAAATGACAATAATAATAACAATAACAACAAGTCTTTATCCCACTAAGTGGGGTTGGCTACATTAAGAAGAAATGATAAACGAGACAAAATAAAAGCTGTGATAATTATGCAGTAGGGCCATGTCACCGATAAAAGAGTTTATTGCGTTGAGGGCATTTGCCTGCAGCTTCGAGACTTCATAGACCAATTCACCGATAGATATGGGGTGAGGTTTTACTCTTCTGTTGAAGTGACGAGCTACCCTTTAGTGATAAGAAGCAGTCCAAGTAGGGCCATGTCACGAGTTTCGGGGAGTAGGTCCAGGTGCTGTCGGAGTTTTTCTTCATTACCGTCATGATCAAATAATTGAACTCTTGGACTTGGAACCCCGATATCTACTAGTATAATAGCTTCTGTGCCAAAACACAAGTTATATGGTGTCTCACCAGTCGGGGTGCACGATGTAGTGCGGTAAGCCCAAAGAATATTAGAAAGCTCATCAACCCATTGCCCCTTTTCGAGATGTGTTTTGAGTCCTTTGATTATAGTCCTGTTGGTAGCTTCACCCCGTTAGTTTGAGGATGTGCTACAACCGTATGCAGCAACTGAATGTGAAGATCTTTGTAAAAGGATGTAAAGACTTTTCCAAGAATTATGTTCCATTGTCGTGATGATCTTTGCGAAGACCAATCGACATACTACATTTTTTCCAAACAAATTGTTTAGCATTTGCCTCCATAATTTTAGCGAGTGGTTCGCTTCCACCCATTTAGTGAAGTAGTCGACCTAAAATGATGAACTTTCGTACGATGCTATAAAAGGTCCCATGATATCAATCCCCATTGAGCAAAAGGCCATGGGCTTTGAATGGATAAGAGCTCTGTATGCGGCATGTGAGGGAGGTTAGAGTGAAACTGACAACTTGCACATTTTTTGTGAACTCCAAGGCATCTTATTTCATCGTAGGCCAATAGAACCCTTGCCTTATAATTTTAAGGGCTAGCGCCTTCCTCCTAGGTGTTCTCCACATATCCTTGAGTGGACCTCTCTTAATGTCGCCTCAAGGGAGAGACATTTGAGGTAGCTCAGAAAGCTCATTTGTATAGTTCACCTCGATAATAGTAAAGTTTGAAGCTTGTCTTGAGATGAATTAGTAAGTTGGGTCTTTGAAGAGTTCCTTCTTGTAGAAAAGAGGATGGGTCCATCCAGAATGTTCCTTTATCTCATAAATTTCTTGAATTACCCATGACCCTTGGATACTCAAAAAATGTATTTCTTCAACATGCCTTCTCTTAAATAGATCCCTAGTAGCAGATGAAGCAAGCTTAGCAAGAGCGTCAGCTCGAGTATTCTTCTCTCAGTATGTGAATGATTTGATGTGTCTTGAAATGGGCAAGAAGAGACTTCACCAAGTGGAGGTATTGTGCCAGCTGGGGATTATGAGCATTAAAGTTTTCCTCAACTTGGGAGGCGACAAGTTGAGAGTCAGTGTGTATCACTAAGTCTTGAGCTTCACAATCAAAGTCTTAACCCCTATGAGAGCCTTGTATTCTATTATATTATGAAAATTTTAGTAAGTCCATACTCTAAGGTATTCTCACTGGGGAAATAAGTATTCCCGCACCACATTCATTGAAGCTCCATCAACATAGAGGGTCCATTAAGGAGATGAAAGGCATGTAGTAGATAGCTCCTCTTGAGTTGGGGCAGTGTATTCCACTATAAAGTCTACGAGTACTTGAGATTTTATAGCAGGTAGAAAAATTTATATCAAACTCTCCCAATTCTACACCACTTAACCTCCCAAATGCTTCGGTTCGTAGGATGGCCCTTAATGGTAAATGAGTGTAAACGCATGGGCTTGGAAGTATGTAATTTTTTGCCCGAGAAAACTAAGGCGAGCCACCTTATCTAAGTGGATAACTTTCTATATCGAGAGAATTTTGCGACATAATAAATTTGTGTATCCCATGTTCTTCTCACACTAAAACTGACCTTATCGTATGGGAAGAGACTGCGAGATATAAGTATAACATCTCTCCTTGAATATGCTTGGATAGTAGGGGTGGAGATGTTAAATACACCCTTAGTCGCCAAAAGCTGACATTCATCAGTCCATTGAAAATTATTATTTTAGCTCTCTTTAATATTTTAAAGAATGGCAAGTATCTATCCCCAGAACGGGCTAGGAAGCGGGATAATGCAGTAATTCGCCCATTCAAACATTGAACTTCCTTAATATTCTTCGGAGGAGTCATATTTTTGAGAGCTTTAATTTTCTGGTTGGCCTATCCGTGGGTTACCATAAATCCAAGAAATTTTCCCGAGCGTAACTACAAAAGCACATTTGGTCGGGTTGAGTCTTATGTTATAACATGTCGAAGAAGGTTAAAGCATATTTCTAAGTCGAAATATGTTGTGATTCTTCCAAGCTTTTCACTAACATGTCATCCACATATACCTCCATTATGCGCCTAGTAGTCTTTAAAGACTTATTCATAAGGCGTTGATAGTAGCACCAAAGATTTTTTAATCCAAACGCCATAACTTGGTAATAGTATAAACCTTTATATGTTTGAAATGTTGTAGCTTCTTCATCGGGTTCATTTTATTTGGTTGTAGAGTAAGCATCCAAAAAATGAGCATTTGATGTCCAGATGTAGCATCAACCAACTGATCAATTCGAGGAAGAGGAAAACTATCTTCGGCAAGCCTTATTAAGGTCAATGTAATCAATACACATTCTCCATGTTCCGTTTGTTTTCTTAACCATGACAACATTCGCTAGCCATGTAGGGTAATGTACCTCTCATGAATCTCTAGAAGCTTGTTAACTTCTTGCTCAATACTGGAGGATTAGTGCAAAACTTCGCTTCCGGATGATCGGTTTGAATGTCGGATCGATCTTGAGGGAGTGCATGATCACATTCACTCCGATGTCCGGCCGACTCCAAGAGAAGATGTCTTGATTAAGAAGTCTATATTTTTTTCCCTTTGTTCTCGAGAGCGAGATCCAACTTACATGTTCGTAATGGTTGGTCATCTGATAATGCAACAAAGAGCAAGTCTTCTACAGGAGAAGCTTTCTGGGGTACTTCTTCATCTTAAAAATTAAAATCTTTAATGCTGAAGGTCACAGAAGGGTGTGATTGAGCTTGTCTGAGATAACATGATTGTGCTATCTGTTGATTTCACTCACCAACTCCAACGGGGTTGGAAATTTCATCTTAAGATGAGATCAAGTGACGCACAAAAATTGGAGGGGCCTTCCGAAGATAGCGTTATACGCCGAATCTGACTTGACCACCATGAATTGGATTAAATGAGCCACTTGTTGAGAAATTCACCAAGGACAATAGGAAGGGTGATTGTCCCTCTACCGCACAGATTATCAAACCTTACAATGGTCCCCGCAATGGGTTGGAGCTTTTATCTAACCAGGCCCATGTTAAGAAATGTGGAGTAAAATAAGACATCAACATAACTCCATTGTCAATCAAAATTCTCTTAACATTATAGCATGGGTCACCGATCCGCACGATGACAAGTGGATCTTGATGAGGAACATGTACTTCTAAATCAAAGTCATTAAAAGTGATGGAATGATGATCGACTTCTTTAACTCGCTCTTCGTGAGATGGTAATGAGAACTTGATTAGATAGTATTGGTCCTCCTGTGATTGTTTCAATTTCTCCAACTGTTTGATGATTATTTTGTTATTTCTGTGATGATTGTCTTGGTTGCCCCCAAGTTAGAGCTATGTTTGTTTGAGTCAATTGATTCTTCACAAATCGACGTAGATATCCTTGCTGAATGAGCCTCTCAATTTCTTCTTTGAGTTGTTTGCATGCCTCGAGTATGTCCGACTGATGGAAGTGACAATATTGCTCCATTTTTTGGTTTTGATGCGCCACTTGATATTTTCTTCATCTCGAATAGCCATTAGGAGGTTAACACAAGATGTGTTCAGCGACATGTATTCCTTTTCGGGCCATGGTTCACATCATTGATATGGGGTCGTGGAGGGAGATCACGACTGCCTTGTTGCTTTTGATAGACTGTCGGTCCGCATTCCCTGGGGTGCTTTTACATTTTCCTGTAGATTGCTCAAATTATTTATGATGGGCAGTAATAGCCTCATCAATAGAGATTTGTGCTTCCACACGATGAACCAAGTCGGCATATGAGCGGACCGTGTCTCGATTAGTGAAGAGTAAAAGGCCTGACCTGAGTCCTCCAAGGAAAACTCCTCTAATAGTTCGTGGTCTACCTGTGTATTTGGCAGCTTCAAGGAGAACCTCTGGAAGTATTCCTTAAGTGATTCACCTCATTTTGAATGCCGAGAGATGGGAGGAATCTTTAATGATCCTCCGTTTGCAATGAACTGCTATATAAAAATCTTGGCGAAGTTCGTCAAAGGTATGGATGGATTCCCTTGGAAGGGAGTAGAACCAAGCGCAGCTTGTCCTCGAGGGTAATCGAAAGACCCGACAAAGCAAGCAGGTCGAGCTCGCTGGATATGCATGATAGTCCTGTAATGGTCGATGTGTTCATGTGGGTCAGTCGCCCATCATAGGAATCAATGTTCGGAAGCTTGAAACCCACGGGAATAGGATGTTGAAGAATAGCTTTAGCTAAAGGTGAGGATTCCTCATAGCCGCGGTGAGGGGGAAGATGATTTCTATCTTGGAGGTGAAATTTGTCTTGCATTAAGCGTATTAATGCATATAACATGACGAATGGGTCAACAGATAGAATGTGTCGAGCTACCGCAATAATTGGTGGATTAGCGGTCGTTGCGCGTGATGGATGAGTAGAACTGCGTGTCAAGGAGATCGACATCACGGTCTCTGAGGAACTTGCATTAAGGAAATTAGCATTTTGACCTCCCTAACGATCGATCTTGGGGAGATGTGTTTTCCTGGTAGTGGTCATTGTGTTCCTCTAAAGTCGGATCATCTCATTTTGAGACTCTTCCATTCGCCGATCTTCTAAAGAGATTTCTACCACGCCTTCATCGCATTCGCTATCGGGGAAGTGAGGAAGGTTGGCATCCTTGGTTCAAGGATTGGTTTTGAGTGGCGGAGTTGGCGGGAGGCTCCGTTGTTACGTGTTGCACCTATTGGCCATAACGAGGGTGTTCACAGGAATTGTGATTGAAGGGTTGTTTCCCACAGATGACGCCAAATTGTTGCGTGCTAGAAAACCAGTTGTGGTAGAGTAAAATTTTTTGCCTTAGCTTCGTTGTGAAATCCAGCACACGTGTAAAAAGTGTGAACAATAAAACTCGAATTTTACGTGAAAAATCAAAAAGAGGTAAATATCTGGCTAGGTAAAAGCTTCCACTATGTATACTTTCAGTACAAGATCTTCCGATCAGGGATTACATTATATGAGAAAGGGACAACAATTCTTGGTAATACGATGTTGTTAATGATGATGTTGGACGATGTTGGCGATGATGTTGACAATGATGTTGATGATGATGACCGATGGTAATTACTGGTGGATCAACGTGGTAGCGGTGGTTGATAATCAGTGGCGGCACGATTGTGCTTGGAGGATCTTTAGAGCTCTCTCCTCTCTCTTGCTCCCCTCATATGAGGAATGAGGGGCTATTTATAGATTGGAGGAGTGGCGTCTCTGTAAATACATGCAAAACCCATACCACTCCACTTCATCGGACGGCACACAATGATCCCTTTGATCATTTGATGTATTTTAAATATTTGAATGCCCAAATGAAGTCGAATTGTAAGATCTTTGGCTTGTTGGAACCTGCGTCGAGGCTCGATTTGACCATAAACACTCCATATTTGAGAGCCTTTTAGGAATTTAACGGCTCAAAGTTTCCAATGATATTTTAAGTGTGCTTGATCCGTTTCAATTTTTGATCGACTTGCTTTTCATCAAGATTCAGAGTTTTTGAGGGTTATTAGAGAATATATATATATATATATATATATATATATATATATATATATATATATATATATATATATATCAACACTATGTATTTAAATTAGTGGACAATGAAATGATATGATGTATATATAAGCCTAATTTTAAAGTATTTTTTTTCCAACAAACTTAATATATGCATATTTATATATATGTGTATATCAAAATTGTGAGAGAAAGGGAGGTTGAGGATTTAATATTTCATTAAAGTTGAGTGAAATTAATGATATAATAAGTGTTATAATTATTTAAATATAATTTAAATGATATAATAATATAATTATGTAAATATATGATAAATAAATAAATAGAACTCATAGATAAATAATATCATCACTAATTTTAAATTTAAAGCTCAATTGATATAAAGCTCATCAAGATTAATGTATTATTTAAAAATTCATCAAACGAAGTGTGATAATTGATGTGCATGTGATTGAATATCTCTAGAAATTAAAATCTTTTCTCATTCAAATTCTCTTTTAACTATCATATGATCAATCTAACCATCTTGACGATGAGGCAAACTTCGATGGCATCAAAAAACATGATCACCGATTGCACTTAGATAGTTGAACATAGAGCTTTCATGAGCTCACGATCTTCGCTTGGCCAACTATGCTAAAATTGATATTTGAATTGACTTCAATTTGGTGATTAATTAAATATGTTTCTAGTAATTTTGTAGAATTGACTTTATGATCTAAATGAATACTAATAAATTTGACTTAAAATATATTTGAGTGTTTAATATTATTTTTAATCATTATGTATATTGTATGGTAACTTTTTCTTAGATTTAAAAGAAGAAAATTTATAATTTTTCATTGAGAAAAATGGTCAAAAATTATGATGAAGCATATTGATGAACAAAATAAATTATAACATCAATGTTTAAGAGCAAATCATCTTCCAAATCAAGTTGAATCAACCCCGGAGGCAAGGACCTCTTCTTAACTATTATATCAAATAAAAAAATAAAATAAAATAAAAATTATTATTTCATACCATATTATTATTGAATAATAAGACCAATATGTACATTATGACACATAATTGATCTAAGATGATGACATAATTGATCTAAGAAATAATTTATGAACCACATGCATGTTAATATTTTTATTGATATATTATTTTCCATCCTTACATTTTAAAATAAAATAAAAGCGTTTTAACATACATAGCCATAAAATCATAGTATTTACATATTTAGCACCTAAAACATACTATTTACACATTTAGCATCCAAAATTTTTGGATGCAAAAATATAGAACTCAATAAAAAAAATCTAACTGCTGTGAACATTTATCATTCCATCTCTTCTCATAGGAACGAATGACTTCTCAGTTGTTCTTGTGGAATGAGACTACTCCATTGCTACAAGGGCATAGCATCTTACCTTTATTACATCGTTCGTGTGATAAAGTTACCTCTATGTAGCTGTAGGAGCGAAACACTGCATTGGTTGCAACATTCCCTAATGGTTTCATCTTTATTTATGGTTTAGTGGCCTTACATTTCTTCCCTTACTCCATTGAATCTTTGATATTTAACCTTTGAGCTTGAGTGGGCCTATATCTGACATTTTGTACCTTGGATATTCTCTTATTATGGCTTTTGCATTTATGGGTTTAGGCATTATTGGGTTCCATGTGTCCTTTTCATTGTCCTTTTCATTGGTCAAGCTTGATAAGAGAAGATCGTGCTTTCAAAATTTTTCAAAGTTTGCTTCTAGGTATCCTATATCTGCCATTCTATACCTTGAATAACTGTCAGGTTTTATGTGTTTTGATCTTAGCCGCCTTAGATAAAGCCTAATAATAACTATAGATGGATAACTTCACTCCATGATCGACAAGAATAAATCAGGATCACATATAACTTATTCTTGTAGTAAGCATAATGGATCTTTTAAGAGATTGTATGTAAACTTTAAGGCTTTAATCTTTGTTTATAACAATTTCATTTCATTTTTAAATATACATTTGCAAGCTATATTTGTTTACCGATTGTGCATAATCATTCATATTTCAAAATATAGTGAATCACTATCCTCTGTCGGTGTTTAGTGATTCCATGCAATGGAAACCTGGAGATAATGGAAAATGCAACTTGAATATTCTCATATATATTTTTTTAATCCAATAAAAATCTGAACTAAGCTATTCATATTTAAACAATCAGTTGAACTCAACACACAAATTACATTACAATTAAACTTGGATTACATAGTTCATATTTACGCACAATTCCTACTTAAAAATGTAGATTATAAGTACAATTACTATTAAGAGTATTATTACAACTTTATAATGAAATTTCACATTTTCTTCTTACATCTTCACGGTTCCTTTTGATCAATTCTTCAATAAGAACTCTAATCATGTTATTCATATCACATGTGTCATTCTCAATTTCATTAATGCATTCATAGAAGTTGCAATCATTCTCTTTCTTGGGATCGATAGAATCTTCTTCTACGATTTTCTCTTTGATGGGTGTATACAAAGCATAATAGGTTGCATCTACAATAAGTTTTATGAACTCTAATACTTCGAAATGGATGAGTTATTTGAGCTCATCTTTGAAGGATGCCACCTATTACATTTAACAATAATACCGATTAGAAATTTTTTTTAGCAATGAATATATATTTTTTGAAAAAAAGTATAATATAGAATAGCACTAAAGCAATGCAAATTGATCTCAAATAAGAACCTTGAAGATTTCAAATGAAAACCATGAGAAAGAGAAGATTAAACTAGTAGTAACATAAGATTTCAATTCATTAGCTTTTTTATAACAAGAAAATTTCAATAACAAAAGACTCATCCAGTAGTAATAGAAGATTTCAAGAACAAAGATTTCACATTATACATATACATAGAACTTTTTTTTTTCTGATCTGAACTTCCAACCATCCAAAACTTTCTGCGCAATGAAAAGCATCATATAATATCACACCTCATGGCTTCAAAAAGGGATTATGAGAGGAATAAAGCTTTCAATGACCTAAATTAATGAAAAGTTAATTGCTATCAATAACCATCCTAAAGCAATGAAGCTTCAGATTTTTTAGCAAACTTGTTATTTAACTATATATGTGACTAATAATCACATATGTCATCAACCAAGATGCCAAGTTAATTGCTTAATGAATTTATTTCATGTTCTGATCTGCAATTGATTGGTAGTGAAAAGATGAAAAATACTCAAAACTTACTATGACAACAATATTACAAGGTGTAATTTATGCAACTGTATATTAAATCAAAAGGGGAAAACAAGAAAAAAAAATACATGCACAACCCTTCCTTGCTCCAGTTGAGATTACTCATGCCACTAATGCAACGATTTCTACTATTTCTAGCATTGCAGGTGATTCGAATACTTTAATGCTATTGTTGTTTGAAAATATAATTCGAACCATAAATATGTTTCAACCTAAGGAAATCTTTTGTTCATAGCCCTAATCAGATCCTTCCTTGCAAGAGTCCTCCACTTTCTTCTTTGCAATCTATGCAGCCGCTTTATAGTGAATAGTAAAGTAAAAAAGCAAAGAAAATTACCTTCAAAATCCCAATGAGCATCTCAGTCCTCTGTATCTCTCAAACAAAAAAAAAAAATAGAAGAGCTTCGGAGGGCCACGGTTGTTATATGAGTGATGATGGTTGTTACACCCAAGAAGGTGACCTTCTCAAAGGGCTAATAGAAAATAGAGAAGAGATAGGGTTTTGGGAGGAGATAAGACAAAGAGATAATATTAAGCATAGGAAAGTGTTAGATAAGTCTAACATTAGGTGTTATATGTAAATACATAAGAATTGTGTGGGATTTACATACATACCACACAATTCTTATATATTTACATATCTAACACCCAAACTTCAATTTTTACATATATAACATCCAAATCTTCAATATCACATCAAAAATACCATCATAAGTCACTTTTTAAAAGTGAAATGCTCCTTTTTTAAGCATAGGAAATTGTTAAATAAGTAAATATCTAACTTTAGGTGTTAGATATGTAAATACATAAGAAATTGTGTATGTGTAAATCTTCCAAATATTAAATAATAATGGTTGAAAGAGTAATAAAATTCTAATTTTATCAGAAATTTAATGTTTAGGTTTTAACTGTCTAAATAATATATTTTAGGGGCTAAATATGTAAATACTATAATTTTATGTGTTATGTATATAAAAACTCCTAAAATAAAATATTCTATACTATGAGATATTATTATTTATGAATTTTGAATATAATTTTGAGCAAATGTTTAAAATAAGTATGGTTTAAAATATAATTAGTAAATTAAGTATCATTAAAAAAAATTTAGAAATAGGTATGGTGGGACTAACTCCATACTCACGTGGTAAGGAAATTTGTGTGTTACAGCTAATTAGCCAGTTAAGGCTACTAGGTCTAACACTAGTTTCATCAGCCTAGCTCCTGGCGTCGTCTCGATTCTTGGGTGACTAGCTTGCAGGCAAATTTTTTTTCCAATTGGGTTACACCAACTCATTAAGCATATTCAAATCGTTAAGGTGAATTAATATTAGGCATATTGAAGTCATTAAGGATATGTATAGTAGAGCTATTACATCAAGGATTGGCTTTAAGCCCTTATATTTTTTGCTTTAGATATGGATGTTCTTATTAGGCTTTAAGCCTTTATCTTGAATTATGGAGGTCAACCTTAGAGTCTAAAGGTTTTCATTTAAGTAGATCTAAAACTAAATATTTGGATTATAAATTAAGTTGTACAAATTATAGTGTTAGTGTTATGACATTAAGTGAGCGATTTAGATGAGTCATTAAAAAGAGAAAATAATTTAAGTTATACAAGTCATTCAGAAATGGACGATCCAAAAATAAAAATAAAATAAACAAAAACTAATGTAGTACTGACGCATAGGTCATATTATCCTAAACAGCTAACGCCTCTGTCGTCTGCGTGGAATCGCACCACTCCTAGGTTTGTACTAATCAAGTGCACGTGGTGGACAATCACACAGCTAATGGTGGTCCTCCAATGCAAGATCTTCGATGCGTGTAGGATAGTCAGTATGGGAAGAAAGGCGACTCATATCGTAGGCGGTATGTAGAATGACTGGATCGACATATGTAGATGGTCCATGCCCCAATCATCTATGACATCATGCGTGGGACATCCTCGTTGGCTCGATCATAATGCGGTTGATATATAACCACAATCTCAAGTCTAACATCTTTTTATCTAGCTCCACTCTCGCTCATCTATATGGCTAGAAGATGTCCTGAGTCACCAAGATGTGCTTTGACTGCATGAAAAAATAATGTATGAAATTAGCCTCAACTAGGTAACATATTGAATTTAAATACTTATGTTGACATTTACATATATATTCTACAAGTGCTCTAGGATAGTAAGTGGTAGGAAGATCTGGAGATTAAGTAAAAGAGAAGCCCAAGATCAGATCATCAATCATCCTTGATAGCCATCACTATCCTCATCTTCCAAGCCTCAATTATATAATCCCTCCGCCTCTCTCAAGCGGCAATGTCCACCTGGTGGTAATCAACCTAGTCTAGATCTGCTTTACCTCGACCATTAACTCTTTTGAAACTAGGATCAAGTGGTGCCACATCAACTCTGTGAGTCCAAAGCGCAACACTCAATCAGGTAAGTGTCCCTCCACCTTCTTCCAGTGATGGACTCGTGTCATATATGAACTGAGCATGTATGTGTGCGCATTGGCTCGATATATGGCTCCCCCAAACTCACATATTAAAATTATATTAAATTAGTATACATATTAGAAATTAGAATCAAAAGTACTACAAGTCTTACCTCATGCGATTACTATTCAATTCCTATATAATGCCATTCACCATCCCGAACATATCTCTTGTTTCACCTATGCACACAACACATTTTTTTAAACATATAAGCCAAAATTAATATTTGAAAAAAATTAAAATATACCTCAATCACAATGACCGTCGGTCGGATATATACGTCGGTGGCCTTCCCACATGATGATGCTCCCAAGACTATATTTGAAGGTATAGATAGCTTCATATTGGCCCTGTTGCCTAGTAGACTCATACCTCCAGAGGTGGGTCGAAGCGCTCCTCCATGCATCAATGAATCTAGGTCCATGGTAAAAGATATTGTAGATGGACCTCGGAACGGTATCAGAGGAAGCACCCAATAAGAAACAAAATGCAGGCACATAGGTGCCTAAAGAACTCCTCAATGCTCGGATGAGTATAAGACTCTATAAAAGACCACCAAAGCCACCTCATGCACGTATGTGACCGATCCCCTCTTGAAGGTCGATGTGATGTGTGGGTCATGATACACCACATCGGTAAGGAATGTCGACCAACAACTCATCATAGCAGCTAGTGGGCATGTATGTGTATATATAACGTGGTTGTGCATGTGTAATGTATAAACTAATATAATAACACTTACAATTATTAGGGTGGGTGGTCATGACAAACCATGTAGAGGCTATGCTTGGTGGACCTACCTATGTGGTTGCTCCAAGTGGGTGTCCTCCAGCATATTTATGCCTTAAATTGGTGGTGTTCCTCATCATTACAGTTAAAAAAACATATCGTTAATCATTGTCAAGCAATTATAAATATTAAATGAAAAGTCTGTAGTGTAAAATAAGCCAAAAGAGTAATCGCAACCATGGAAACTCAAACAAGGAGTACATATATATATTTTATTTGCTACAACACTTCTAACATTATGTGGGCACGATGACTTATAGTGGCCAACTGTCTTGCATAAACTACAGGTTCTACTACTGCTAGCTCTATTTTCATCCATTGTATTTTTGAACCTAGTGGTACGATGTCTACCTGACCTTCTATGAAAATTAGGTGGCAGCAATTCTATTAAACATTGCTCAACACTGTAAGCTGGATAATTAGAATGGTTAAGCAAAGTGTAGAACTCAGTTGAATATGTGACCTTATACAGATGCAAAGTGTAATACTGTGACACACACATCAGGTGATTTAATCTTCAACCCCCTAACATGCATGGCCAATGATATATGACTGTCTTATTACAACTGCAGCTATACTGACCATTATCTAACAAATCAAATCTAAATGATCGGCTTGACATATCAAATACCTGCATCTCCTGAGGGTTGATGTTCATCGATTCTGAAAAATGTCTGGCATTCCTTTTAGTATGCTATAATGTAGTAGATACCCTTTGGGTGAACATAGATAAATTAGCCTTCTGTTGCTGAGTTGTAGATGTAAGTCTTATCATGAATAGTGCAACTAAATTGTAATAAATAGTAGTGATTAGAGCCACCGCTTAGTCATACATATCATTACTTCGACTCACGAGGCACGCCATTCCTCGAACGATAAATAACATCATCACTACCACAAAACTCATAAGTAGGATGACATATATTGATATTAAATATTAACTGTAAATAGAAAGATAAAGAAGGTATTACACGGGAATCAATTATCAAAGCTTTGTGTGCCACAAGGTGTGATGAAATCATATATGCATCGATAGTATATGTTGACCTTAATACCAGATCAGCTGATGTGGATGCAACATTAGCATCCTCCATTTCCACATGCAACACTAATATATGACAAGAAGCTTTGTCCAGTGTAACGTCACAAACTTCATCATCAGAAATAACAAATACTATAAATGTTACCTTTGGATAACAATAAGTAAGCGATTGTGGTGCTCTGAATCAATGTGCAAGGATCTCATAATTCTTTATCTCAATTCCAATAAGGTGATGTGCCCTAGAACCTTAACTGGATGATTTCGACCATCCATATAACTTGGAATGAACTACTCATCGACACTTAGTTCACCTCCATAGAATAGGATCAACAAACTCTACTCATTCCTCAAATAATTGAAAATAATCAATCATATCGGATTCCCTAAATTTAGAATAATATCGCATGTCCAAATTTATTTGTAGTACAAACTACATAAATCAAATGATATTTAACTCAATTGACACATTATGCGGACACATCCATCTAAGGTAACTTGCTCTAAAGGTGGCGGCTCTAATCTTATAGTCAATTAATGATACAAATCCTACTCATATCATTCATAAATATTTCACAATCATTTTTAATAATATACCTGACATATATTAAACATTAAAGGCATATTATCACCCAAAATTACAAATCAAATACACGAACCACAACTCAAACATACAAATCAAATCCTAGTACAAAACTCTAACCCCAACTCTAAGCCCACACACAAGCTACTTAATTATTACTAAGAAAAATTAGGGGTTTACCATGTGTTTATGAAGAATGATGATAATGTGTGCTAAGAACTACAAAATTCATTAAAACTTCCACGAAAAGCGGGAGTATTCCAAGCTAATGTTGGGTTCCAAGGGATGTTAGCGGAGAAAACCATTGAACGAGGACGGGGTTGTTGGCCAAAAAATGATGACAGGAAAGAAGCGGAAGCGAGCAATGGGCGGTTGGAAGGTCGATTCGAAAAGTCGAGAGGAAGGTGATCATGCTCGAAGGAAGAAATGGGGTGGGTGGCTCACGTGGAGCTTTCGGATGCGGCAAGGAACTCAGATTGAGGGAAAGGAGGGCTCACGAATATGGTCGATCGATCGATCGGTCCTATTTGTTTACCCCATTAGTGAGGCGGCTTCAACTAAACGTGGTAGCACACACCCATGTCGCATTACTTAGCGCACTAGTAAGCAACTATATCTATTTTAATTTTTTTTAATGATACTTAATTTACTAATTAAGTTTAAAATCATACTTATTTGAAAAAATTGCCTATAATTTTATACTAGGACTTTAATAATATAGTATAGTATAATATTTATTAAATACTCCACTCTTATGTATTAAATGTAAATTATCATATATTAATGTGCATTTTATATATTATTTGCATAATAATATATAATATTTATATATATTACTATATGATAATATGTAATAATTTAAAATTAATATAAAATAATTATATATTATATGAAGATCACATGATGTTATATTATTAAAATATTAAATTATATGAGAGTTACACACGTAATAATTTCTCTTTGCAACATGGAAGGGAAAAATATGTGGAATCCGACGTAGCTGTCGGACTCCAATCATAGTCTTCGCGTGTCCATTATTAAAAATCCCATTTTTCACATTTTTTCAATTAACGCACTATAACTTCGGCGGAACGGCGTTATACCCCGGGCACCCATCCCGTTCAAATGGAGAAGAAAATATCATTCATTCCACATTCTTCACGAATAGTTTAGGGCTTTCTTTTTTTAGAAAATTTTTCTCAGACTCCACTCTCGTTCGGCCCAACCTTCCCTCGAGATTTAGCAAATCTTGGGCATTAAAATTGAGGTATTATAAAACGAGGTATTTCTTCTGCATTCTTGAACTTTAATGAATTTAGGGTTTCTCTATTATTCTCACCGAGTAGGAGAACATTTGCTACATTTGAGTTCTTTAAAAGAAAAGAAGATTATTTTTCTGATTTTTCGAGATATTTTGCATGTGTACTCTCTATCTCAAGATGGTACATTATTTTAATTTTTTTCTATTGGGCTTGCCATATGTTTAGTATATCACATTGTAGAATATTTGGTGATGTTTCATGAAGGATTTGATGAATTATGGGGCCTCTTTGGATATAATATGTTTAGTCGATGGTATTACAATTTATTTGTAGGTTGATTAATGAATGTTTGCTTCAGTTTTGCATGTGTACTCTCTATACTCTCAGGAGAGTACAACCCATTTTATCATTTTTTTAAAAGACTTCTGACCCTGTTTGGATATAATATGTTTAGTACATGGCTTTTGAAGCAGTTTGAATGCTGATTGGTGAGTTTTTAGGGCTTTTTTGCATGTGTACTCTCTGTACTCTCTAGAGAGTACACCCTATTTTGTCAATTTCTTTCAGATTTTAAACCCTATTTGTAGAGAATATATTCATTACATTCCATTGAAAGCAATTTGGACACTGTTTGGTTGGTTTTTAGAGGAGTTTTGCATCTGTACTCTCTGTACTCTCATGAGAGTACAGATTTTTGTATCATTTTTTCCACTTAGTTTGGCCTCTTTGGAGGTAATATGTTCATTACTGTTGGAAGCAATTTGGGAGGTTGTTCGATTAGTTTTAGACGGTTTGCATCTACTCTCTCATAGTATAGAACATTTTATCATTTTTCTAGTTTCTTATGCCTATTTGGAGGAAATATGTTCATTACATTCCATTATAAGTAATTTGGAGGCTGTTTGGTTAGTTTAGGGGATTTGCATGTACTCTCTATACTCTCATGAGAGTATAAAGCATTTTTCTCATTTTTTTTTCTAGTTTCTTGGCCTGTTTGGATATAATATGTTCATTACATTCTATTTGAAGCAATTTTTAGGCTGTTTGGTTGGTTTTTATTGGAAATTTGCATATGTACTCTCTATAAGATTACAAAGAATTTTTTTTCATTTTTTTCAGTTTCTTTGGCCTGTTAGGAGAAAATATGTTCAGTACATTCCATTTGAAGTAATTTCTAGGTTGTTTGATTCTTTTTTAGGGGAGATTTACATATGTGAGAGTACATAGGATTTTTCTCATTTTTTTCCAATTTTTTTGGCCTGTTAGGAGAAAATATGTTCATTACATTCCATTTGAAGCAATTTCTAGGTTGTTTGGTTGGTTTTTAGGGGAGATTTGCATCTGTATTCTCTGTACTCTGAGAGTACATAATATTTTTCTCATTTTTTTCTAGTTTCTTTGGCCTGTTTGGATATAATATGTTCATTACATTCCATTTGAAGCAATTTCAAGGCTGTTTGGTTAGTTTTTAGGGGAAATTTGGATATGTATTCTCTGTACTCTCATGAGAGTACAGAGCATTTTTTTTAGATTCTTTGGTCTGTTAGGAGAAAATATGTTCATTACATTCCATTTGAAGTAATTTTTAGGCTATTTGGTTATTTTTATGGAGATTTACATCTGCACTCACTCTTATGATAGTAGAGAGCATTTTTCTCATTTGTTTTAGTTTCTTTGGCCTATTTAGATATAATATGTTCATTACATTTAGTTGAAGTAATTTCTAGGCTATTTGGTTAGTTTTAAGTGAGACTTGCATCTCTGTACTCTATACTCTCATGAGAGTACATATTTTTTTATAATTTTTTTCCACTTGGTTTGGTCTATTTGGAGGGAATATATTCATTACATTCCATTGGAAGCAATTTGGGAGGCTTATTGGTTGGTTTTTAGGAGAGTTTTACATTCCATGAGAGTACAAAGCATTTTTTTTCATTTTTTCCAGTTTCTTTGGCCTGTTAGGAGAAAATATGTTCATTACATTTCATTTGAAGTAATTTCTAGGTTATTTGGTTATTTTTTAAGAGATTTGCATTTGTACTCTCTGTACTCTCATGAGATTACAGAGTATTTTTCTCATTTTTTTCAGTTTCTTTGGCCTGTTAGGAGAAAATATGTTCATTACATTCCATTTGAAGCAATTTTTAGGCTGTTTGGTTAGTTTCTTGGAGAGATTTGTATCTGTACTCTCTGTACTCTCATGAGAGTACAGAGCATTTTTCTCATTTTTCTAGTTTCTTTGTCCTGTTTGGAGGGAATATGTTCATTACATTTCATTAGAAATAATTTGGGAGGCTGTTTGGTTAGTTTTAGGATTTTTTGCATCTCTCTCTCTCGCAGTATTTTTTATTTTTCCGTTTCTTTCATTAAGAGAAATTATGTTCATTACATTCCATTTGAAGCAATTTCTAGTTTGTTTGGTTGGTTTTAAAGCAGTTTTATTGTACTATGTACTCTCATGAGTACAGAGCATTTTCTCATTTTTTCCACTTTGGCCTATTTTGAGGGAATATATTCATTACATTCTATTTGAAGTAATTTGGAGGCTGATTGGTTAGTTTTTAGAGGAGATTTGCATTTGTACTCATTGTACTCTCATGAGAGTACGGATTATTTTTATCATTTTTTTCACTTGGTTTGGCCTATTTGGAGGGAATATGTTGATTACATTCCATTGGAAGTAATTTGAAGCCTGTTTGGTTATTTCTATAGGAGATTTGCATCTGTACTCTCTATACTCTCATGAGAGTACAGAGCATTTTTCTTATTTTTTTCCAGTTTCTTATGCCTATTTAGGAAATATGTTCGTTATGTTCCATTGTAAGTAATTTGGAGGTTTTTTTGGTTAGTTTAGAAGATTTGTGCTCTGTGCTCTCATGAGAGTACTGATTATTTTATCATTTTTCCACTTGGTTTGGCTGTTTGGAGGGAATATGTTCATTCTATTGGAAGTAATTTGTATTTGGTTGGTTTGAGATTTTGCATCTGTACTCTCATGAGAGTACAGAGCATTTTTATTATTTTTTCTCAATTTCTTATGCCTGTTTGGAGGAAATATATTTATTACATTCCATTATAAGTAATTTGGAGATTGTTTGGTTGATTTTTAGGGAAGATTTGCATATACTCTCTCATGAGAGTATAGAGCATTTTTATCATTTTTTTTCAATCTCTTTGGCCAGTTTAGATATAATATGTTCATTACATTTCATTTGAAGCAATTTTTAGAATATTTGGTTAGTTTTTAGGGGAGATTTGCATTTGTACTCTTTGTACTCTCATGAGAGTACATATTTTTTTATCATTTTTTCACTTAATTTGGCCTGTTTGGCGAGAATATGTTCATTGCATTCCAATTGAAGCAATTTGGGAGGCTGTTTGTTTGATTTTTAGGGCAATTTTGCATCTGTACTCTTTGTACTCTCATGAGAGTACAAAGCATTTTCTCATTTTGAGCGGTTTCTTTGGCTGTTTGGAGAAATATGTTCATTACATTTCATTATAAGTAATTTGGAGGCCATTTGGTTAGTTTTAGGGGTTTGCATACTCTCTACTCTCATGAGAGTAGAGCATTTTTCATTTTTTTTGTTTCTTGCTTTTGTTTGGAGGAAATATGTTCATTACATTCCATTATAAGCAATTTGGCTATTTGTTTGTTTGATTTTAGTTTTTTACTGTATACTCTCATGAGAGAGAGCATTTTTCATTTTGAGCGGTTTCTTGGCTGTTTGGAGGAAATATGTTCATTACATTCCATTATAAGTAATTTGGTGTTTGTTTGGTTTTCTAGAGTTTTGCATCTGACTCTCATACAAAGCATTTTTCTCATTTTGAGCGTTCTTTGGCTTTTGGAGGAAATATGTTCATTACATTCCATTATAAGTAATTTGGAGGTTATTTGGTTATTTCTATGAGTTTTGCATTTGTACTCTGTACTCTCAAAATTTTTTTTTTTCTTGGTTTGGCTGTTTGGAGGAAATATGTTCATTACATTCCATTATAACAATTTAATTTGATTGGTTGGTTTTTTTTATGTAAGTTTTTATATGTACTCTACTCTCATGAGTGCATTCTCATTTATTCCCACTTGTTTGGTTTTTGGAGGAAATATGTTCACCATTATATTTGAATTTGGAGGCGATTGATTGGTTTTAGAGGCGTTTAGCGTATACTCTCTTGGTCATTGTCTTTGTGTGTTCTCATTAATTGACTTTTTTATTTTGAAGTATATAATGTCAAAAGGATAACTTGAGATGATACCATTAGAATGTTCGATAATATTGCAACACGCTTTATTGATGAATTCATTCACATTTTAAAGAGGCTTCATTTGCATCAACTTACTAGATTGCACGGAATTTAGCAAGACTCAGTTGCCATCACGTCAATCCTGTCTTGTTGGGATATAGAGAAGCAAGCATTCTTTTTGGGTGGCCAGTGCATTCCTTTCACCCTTGATGAAGTTGCTGAATTGTAGGGATGCCAAACAGAGGAGAAGGTCTTATAGAAATCACGCAGATTTCGATGACTATAAGAATAAACTTGAGAATTGGATCGCTTCGTTACTGCACAATTTGTCAATTGTACATACATTTTCTGCTTTCAAATATTTTTTTTATATATCATAACTATAGGGTGGCATCAAAATTGATTGACTACGCCGATAACATAGATAAATTTGTTGAATACAACTAGACAGAGGCCATTTGGGTCTTTCTGGTTTCACAATTTGATGATATTACCTCAAAGATTCAAACACAAAAGGCACCCGGGTACTTGAGTGGCTTTGTCACTCTTCTTATGGTATGTTTTATATCTTGATTATTATTTGATGCATTGAAGTTAACTTATATAAATATTCATTGTAGATGGGTGAGCACATAAGCATTATAAGGTCACCATTTATCTATAAAGCCATGTATGTTGATGGCCAAAAAAATAAAGTTTAGATGATGCTTTCACTAGTTTGGGAGGACACCAGATAACATATAATAATATCACTTAGTTCATATAAGAATGTATTTATTTATCGTAAGTCATCACATTTTCTTATCGGTTTAACAGTGCCTTTCATTCGAGGACATATTAGAAGAGGAGACCTGGTTCCTTGAATCATTGTCCCTTGCCCAACATACCCTTGTTGAGCAGATATATCTTATTCTAAGTCCAGAGTGCATCCCACGAATCTCCATATGTCTCTCCTCGATATTCTCCCCTTCCAATGTATCTAGCTACCCTTTACTACACCCACAGAGGCTTTACGGAGAGGATACTACGGGTTTCAAGGCCTTGGAAGATATTGTGTCATCTTTTCAAGCAACAATGAGAGAATGGATGAAATTGATTTGAGGGTAACTTTATTAGGCGGTGATCGGCGGGCCTGCATCCCTAGCATGGGGAAGCTCTGGAGGTGACATTTACATTATTTAAAATTGAAGATAAGATTTACATTATTTAAAATTAATAATTACAATTTGTATTGCATAATTAAGGAGAATACAATTGAATGATGCTTGATATGTCAAATCGGCAAGTAATAAACCATTATACTCAATCACATTCATAATGCCACAATCGAAAGTATAAAGGAGAAGCAATATAAACCGCTTAACATGTAAACTTAATATTAGTGGGTAAGATTATTATACTTAAATCTATAATAAAGAAAATTATGTTCTTTAAAAAAATGGGCTAAATTCATTTGTATGATTATTTTTAAATGTTTGAAATTTTTTGTGTCTCTCAAAATCATGCTTCTTGAAATCTACTTCCTATTGAATAATATGAGTCATAAATTAGACCAATACACTATCAAAATTGAAGCTTAACGTAATTGAAATATAAAATTTCAAGGCAATGGAGCAAATACTTTTTTTAAGATGAAGAATTTTTTAAATAATTTAATAACTAAAATATAAAATTAATTTAATTAATATTATTGACAAAATTATAAATAATTAGTAAAATAATATCATCGGTATTATAAGAGAAAATATAAATGGGGGCTATTAAACTTAGGTATTTTATATTAATTGATTAGTTAGTTATTTAAAAATAATGAATTAAATTGAATTTTTTGGGAGAGTGGTTGAATGCATCAAAAATAAGTTTTTTGGGAGATTGAGAAATGATAGAATTTTTTATAAACCATATATCAGCTACAAGATCGATAACTTAGAGTTCTCAAATGGTTTGAGAAATTGCTTAAAGATGAGCATATGAAAGAATATCGGTAGACCACCATACTAAGAAACATCATAGCTACAATCGCAAATTTTTTTAAAGTTTTATTAATCTTATTGAGTAGGCAGACTTATCAAATTTTGTAATGCGCAATAAAATCATTTCATAAATTGTGGAGTACTTACAGTAAAATATAATTCAATATTAAAGTCAATGATGTAGAATGAACCTCGATAGCTATGTAAGGCTATATAGAAAAGACTCTTACAAAGAAGCATTTCAATACAAGCACATTCAAGATAACATCATACATCATGACCAACTAATTTCATAAACTATTAGTACAAATTTAGTAATTGGATGGATGGTTAGTGAAGACCTATTTATTTTATTTTTTTGGGGAACCCATATATGGGAATTTTATTACCACAATAAAAGAATTACAAGGGCCTTAAAGGGGATAAACTCAAGAACTACTTAAAGAGCTACACCCTAGAGAGTAAATAAATAGTATAATCAAAACATATGAAAAGGAAAAGAAAGCAAAAGGTATAAATAGAGCAAAGGAGAGCCATTGGCCGACCATAAAAACTCTTAAGGATAAGAGAAGTCTATGTCTCCAAGAGAGAAGGAACCTGCAAAAAATATCCAGAATCTATAAACATATGGAAGGAAGAGTTAGCATCATTAAAGTGATACAAGCCAGGTTGAAAGTAAAATAGAATAATAGGATATAGAAAGATGTGTAAAAGGCTCAGTGTCACACCAATTTGGCGGCAAATATGAGCATCCAAACTTCAAAGGAAGGGTTACATTAGTACTACCAACCAAGGAATGGGTGAAATCATCCCATCATACAAACACAGGGGAAAACATTAGCGAATGGATGAAAATCATGTGATCATAAATACCATACCAAAGCACACAACACTGAAGATAAGTTACCACAAATTCGATAAGGGTTGACACTCCTTCCTAAGTTAATAAATGATGACAATGCCAACATAATAATCAGAAATAGCCGAACACCCCAAACTAGAAAGCGGCCAATCGAGTTACACCTTTACCAAGGCACATCCACATACACATGGGATAGAAGGCAACACAAACCCCAAACAGTGCCAACATAATATCAGAATGCACAATCCACAATAACCTGACACAAAGGTAACCCCATAGTGAGGAAATCCCAAAAAGGGTCAGCAATATAGATGGTATCATCCACCATATTAATAACATGATACACCAATATATGTGCAATTTCAAAAGAACTAAGAATCAATTGAAATAGTGGATAATTCCATACAACAAAGGCACAATTAATTAGGTTAACCACATGAAAGTGAACATATCAATGGTATGGTAAGTATCCATACAGGTAGTGTAGAATGAAACCAGAAAAAAAAACCATTCAGCGAATAGGAAAAAAAACAAACCAAAAAATTGGACCCGACAATGGGCAGTGAGGGCAGAATCATTGCATAATTGAGCTGCAGGAAGAGTCATGATACTAATAGTAGTGAAAGGCTCGGCCTAGTATAATGTATCGCGTTGACTTTCGGAGAAAGTCATCATGCACCTAACAGTCTTCTTAAGCAATCCCTGATGAGGCTGCAGTGTAGTAAAAAAAATCATCATGGACTCTTTAAAGTCTTAAAAATTGTAATGAAGTAATTATGATCGACATTGCGTGTGTGTCGAAGAACACATAACTAAATGATATCATGCATTAAAATATTTCCATAATAATATCCATCATCGCTTAAGTACCCCTGATTGATTGTTGAGCTTGAGTTAAATTCTACGAGAACATTATATTTGATTGATGATTTATTTTCATGTTTTCCATGCATTACCTCAGAAACACTCGGCATAGAGAGTGTATTGCAATGGGTGATGCACGTTCTCCACCACTCTCGGTACTTTGGTTTCTAACAATAGAAATAGGATGGTTTCAAGTTTAAAATCTATATCTAAAATACTTAAAATTAAGAGCCAAATAGGAACTTACTCTTGGCTTTCTTGGTTCTTTCCGTATCAAGCCTTGCATTGGAAATACCCTTTGGGCCTTTGCTTGGATCCTTTAAATTGTCATTTCCTTTATCTGTGGTTGACTTCCTCTTCTTAGCTGTTCTCTCAGCTGGAGGAGAATTCTTATATAATATAGAGTCATCATCATCAGATAGTTTTTTTAAGTATCCAAACATATACTCTTCAGCTATTTTATTATCTTGTGCCCTGGTGCTTATTTGATAAGCATACCGACTGATGTGGTTCCAAAAAATAATGCCAGTTGCATTTCTATCTGTGTCTTACACATCTTTTAAGTTCCTGTATGTACTATCAATATAGATACCCTTCTTTGCTCTAGTAGACCATCACACGAGAAGATACTTATCTTATCAGAATGCACAACATCTTCCTGACTAAGAACTCGGATATAGTGGGCAAAAAATAATCTCATCATTTCAATTTTTTTACATGTACAAGTTACATCTAGGGTTGTCTTGAAATGGATAGTCCATATTTTGGAAGCATATTTATTCTCTAAGTTTCTCACCAAATACTCCATGGGATTATCATCTGACACATTTGTTGATAATCCTCCAACCCATGCAAAAATTCTTCCTCAAACATTGTATATAAAGCTTTCTTGTGTAAAACATAGCGACTTGTTTGAGAATTAGGGTCTTAACAATAGAACAATTACTAGCTACACTTGAAGTCTTCATGCATGTTCATTCCCATAACCTTCTCCAATCCCAAGAAATAATCTGTTATTGAACTTGTTGGTTTAGAGATTCCTTGACTTACATTATTCGTGGACTCACTACATTGCATTGACAATATTCCCATGCATAATGAGTCTTTGCAGAATGCAGTGGACCACTTGGATCTAATTTTATAAAGCTCAGACAGCCAAGCATGATCATGCAAATTGCCTTCATCTAGCATGACAGACCAAGCTTCCTCAAACTCTTCCTGTGAGTCACACTTGCTCATGCATGTATAGAATAACCCTTGTACTATCTTGTTACTATTAAAGCAATGAACCTTGGAAGGAGCTTTCTTCAAAATATGCCATTGGCACAACTTATGATGAGTATGTGATAGTACAATTTCAATAGCTCTCGCCATAGCCTGATCGATCTTGATGAATATTGTTATAGGATGTCGCCACTCATTAAGCAGAAATATTTGGAATAGCCATGTGAATGACTCAATTATCTTTTCTGATAGAAAGGCTACTCCAAATAACATTTTTCCGATGATTCACTCCAACTAAAGGGGGCAGATAAGATTATATTTATTGAGTCGATAGTTTGTATCAAAAATCATGACATCCCCAAAATAATCATATTCTATCCTTGACATTCCATTGCTCCAAAAAAACTTACCAACAATCGACTCATCGACTTGTATATGTCATACAAACATCCATCTTGCCTTTTCCTTGAGTGTATTAATGCATTACTATCACCATTCGCAATCCTCGATCTTTTCTCTTTTTGGATGAAATTGAAAGCATCCCTTTTTGTGAAGTCAATATTCTCCATGCCGCCAACTTTCTCGGTTAGATAATTGAATGCATCAGTTGCTCTAATTCCGGCTTCTGTCATTGTCTTCAACATAGCTGACTTTTCATCGTTAATGCATTGGTATGATCTGAGAAGATGTACATTAGCAAGCTTTATCAATAAATGATTATGACTTTCTATATGTTTCTTTACCATCTAATTTACATCCAAATCAACAAAAAATCTAATCATTGACAAACAACCACTCTTTATTTCTATTTTCGGAATTTCTTGGCGATTAAGGCTGATTTCTTCGACTTGCTTTTGAACATAAAAAATCCTTTGATTTCAATTTCTTGGAGTTTGGCCAATAACTAGTATGATCCTTCCTAACAATTATTCGATGTGCATATGATGCTGATCGCCCAGTTTCATTGTGAACGGTGGTCCTAAGAGTTTCCTCACATTTAGGTCATTAGACATCATGACTTCATCATCACACCGCTCATTTACTACATTCACCTGCTTAGACAGCTCCACAAATATGTAACATGTAAAATAGCTCCAGAAATGAACATATCCCCTCCAAACAGGCCAAAGAAAGTAGGGGAAAATGTGAAAATACTCTTTACTCCCATGAGAGTCAGAGAGTACAGATCAAAACTCTCTAAAATCAACCAATCAACCTCCAAGTTATTCTAATGGAATGTGAACATATTTCCTCCAAACAGAAAGCTGGAAAAAAGATCAAAATGCTCAGACTATCATGAGTACAAAGAGTCTGAGTACTGATGCAAAACTCCCAAAAACCAACCAATAAGCCTCAAATTACTTCCAATAGAATGTAATGAACATATTCTCTCAAAATAGGCCAAAATTGGAAAAAAATGAGCAAATGATGCTCTCATGAGAGTGCAGTATAGATACAATTACACACAAAACCAACCAAATCCCAAATTACTTCTAATGGGAATTAATGAACACATTCTCCAAACAGCCAAACAAAGTGGAAAGAAATGAGCAAAGGCTCTCTTCTCTCTCATGAGAATGTATTAAACATATTATCATCAACAGCCAAAGAACTCCTCTAAAAACTAACCAATCAGCCTCCAAAATGCTTCAAATGAAATGTATTAAACATATTATCTCCAAACAGGCCAAAGAAACTGGAAAAAAAGTTTAAAATACTTTGTACTCTCATGAGAGTACAGAGAGTACAGAGAGTACAGATGCAAAACTCCCATAAAAACTAACCAATAAGCCTTTAAATTGCTTCCAATGGAATGTAATGAACATATTCTCTCCAAGCATGCGAAAGAAACTCAAAAAAATGAGCAAAATGCTCTGAACTCTCATGAGAGTATAGAGTACATATGCAAAACTCATATAAAAACCAACCAATTAGCCTCCAAATTAATCCTAATGGAATGTAATGAACATATTTCCTCCAAAAAAGCAAAGAAATTGAGAAAAAAAAGTTTAAAATGCTTTGTACTTTCATGAGAGTATAGAGAGTACAGAGACTATAGATGCAAAACTCACCTAAAAACTAACCAATAAGCCTCCAAATTGCTTCCAATGGAATGTAATGAACATATTCTCTCCAAACAAGCCAAAGAAACTGAAAAAAAATGAGCAAAATGTTCTGTCTCTCATGAGAGTGCAGAGAATACAAATGTAAAACTCACATAAAACCAACCAATCAGCCTCCAAATTATTCCTAATGGAATGTAATGAACATATTTCCTCCAAACAGGCCAAATAAAGTGGAAAAAAAGATAAAATGCTCTATACTCTCATGAGAGTATAGAGAGTATAGATGCAAAACTCTCCTAAAAACTAACCAATAAGCCTCCAAATTACTTCCAATGGAATGTAATGAACATATTCTCCAAATCAAAAAAAATTGAAAAAAAATGAGCAAAATGCTATACTCTCATGAGAGTACATAGAGTACATATGCAAAACTCACATAAAAACTAACCAATCAGCCACCAAATTAATCCTAATAGAATGTAATGAACATATTTCCTCCAAACAGGTCAAAGAAATTGGGAAAAAAGTTCAAAATGCTCTGTACTCTCATGAGAGTACAGAGAGTACATATGCAAAACTCCCTTAAAAACTAACCAATAAGCCTCTAAATTACTTCCAATGAAATGTAATGAACATATTCTTTTCAAATAGGCCAAAGAAATTGAAAAAAAATGAGCAAACTTTGTACTCTCATGAGAGTATAAAGAGTACAGAGAGTACAGATGCAAATTACACTTGAAAATCAACCAAACAGCCTCCAAATTACTTCTAATAAGAATTAATGAACATATTCCCTCCAAACAGGCCAAACAAAGTGGAAAGAAATGAAATACTCTAGAGTACTGAGAGAGAGAGGAGTGAGAGTACATAGAGTACATATGCAAAACTCTCCTAAAAACTAACCAATAAGCCTCCAAATTACTTCCAATGGAATGTAATGAACATATTCTCTCTAAACAGGCCAAACAAAGTAAAAAAATATGATAAAATGATTATACTCACATGAGAGTACAGAGAGTACATATGCAAAACTCACATAAAAACTAACCAATCAGCCTCCAAATTATTCCTAATGGAATGTAATGAACATATTTCCTCAAAATAGGCCAAACAAAGTGAAAAAAATGAGAAAAAAAACTCTGTACTCTCATGAGAGAACAGAGTACAGATGCAAACTCCCTTAAAAACTAACCAATAAGCCTCCAAATTACTTCCAATGGAATGTAATGAACATATTCTCCAAAGGCCAAAAAAGAAAAAAATGAAATACTCAGACTCATGAGAGAGAGAATGTGAACTCACATAAAACTAACAATCACTCCAAATTAATCCTAAAGGAATGTAATGAACATATTTCCTCCAAATAAGTTAAAGAAATTGGGAAAAAGTTCAAAATGCTCAGACTCTCATGAGAGATAGAGCATAGATGCAAAACTCCCCTAAAAACCAACCAATAAGCCTCCAAATTACAATGGAAAGTAATGAACATATTCTCTCCAAATAGGCTAAAGAAACTAAAAAAAAAATGAGTAAAATGCTCTGGACTCTCATGAAGTAGAGAGTATGATAATACATACAAATTACCTAAAATTAACCAAATAGCCTTCAAATTGCTTCTAATGGGAATTAATGAACATATTCCCTCCAAACAGGCCAAACAAAGTGAAAAGAAATGAGAAAAAATATTTTGTACTCTCAATAGAATATAGAGAGTACACAGAGTATAAATAGTACAGATACAAAACTCTCCTAAAAACCAACCAATAAGCCTCCAAATTACTTTAAATGGAATGTAATAAACATATTCTCTCCAAACAGGCCAAACAAAGTAAAAAAAATATGAGAAAATGTACTATACTCCTATGAGAGTATAAAGAGTACAGAGAGTATAGATGCAACACTCACATAAAAACCAAGCAATCGGCCTCCAAATTATTCCTAATAGAATGTAATGAACATATTTTCTCAAAATAGGCCAAACAAAGTGAAAAAAATGAGAAAAAAATTATGTACTCTCATGAGAGTACAGAGAGTACAGATGCAAAACTCCCCTAAAAATCAACCAATAAGCCCAAATTCCAATGAAATGTAAACATATTTCTCCAAACAGCCAAAAAATTGAAAAAAAAAAAAAAAAATGCTGTTCTTATGAGTAATAGAGAGTACAAATACAAAACTTAAAAAAAATAACCAAATAACCTCCAAATTATTTATAATGGAATGTAATGAACATATTTCCTCCTAACAGGCCATAGAAAGTGGAAAATATGAGAAAATCAGACTCTCATGAAATATAGAGTACATATGCAAAACTCTCTAAAATTAACCAAAAAAACCTCCAAATTGCTACTAATGAATCTAATAAAAATATTTTGTCCAAATAGGCCAAAGAAATTGGAAAAAATGAAAAAACTCTATACTCATGAGAGGTAGAGCAGATGCAAACCTCTCCTAAAAATCAACTAATCAGCCTCAAAATTATTTCTAATGGAATCTAATAAACATATTCTGTCCAAACAGCCAGAAATCATGAAAAATAATATGAGATTGGTCAGTACTCTCATGAGAATATAGAGTACAAAAATACTTCCTAAACAATCAAAGTCTGAAAGAACTCCAAACAAGCAGTGAAATATATCATAAATAAAACAATTTCAAAGATTATCACTAACAAACCGTAAAAAAATTATACATATATAACGGTTGAGAAAATTTATCGATGTATTTTTATTTAATACATCATCAACTAAATTGGTCGAAATATCATCAAGGCCATAACTCCCAAATTGCTTCTCATCTTCACGTTCCCAAAAATAAAATGAGATTTTCTATTTCTCTCTAGCTCGATTTGCCTAATATATATAATATATATATATATATATATATATATATATATATATATATATATATATTCCTATTCCAACGATATTTCTCCTGCTTTGAACGAATATCGGACTAGTTACAATATGAATTAAATGACATCGTCAATGCCGCCAAGTTATAGCTTTAATTGAAAAAATATAAAAAATATAATTTTTTTAATGGAAATAAAATGTCCGGACTGCATTATTTTCTCCATGGAAGTAGGAATTATATTGTGAAGGATGACGATGGCAGACAAGCACCTCTCTCCACTACCAACACAGGCAGACCTCCGGCCATATTCACCGTCAACAGAGGAACCATCTCCGGCTCTTTCCTCCCCACCCACCTCAGCACGAACCGTTGCAACACGGTCGCCACCAGAAACTTCATTTGAATCATCGCCATCTCCCTCCCAAACAAACTCTCGGCCCGGCCTGAAACACTGGAAACTTATATGACGATATCCTCAGCAACTCCCTCCCTCCGTCCGCCACCCACCTCTCCGGCCTAAACCTTTCCAATCCTTCCCCCATATTTCCTCCATTCGACCCATTCCATAAGGAAAGTACGTAACTCTATCCCCATTCTTTATCACTGTACCATCGGGAAGAATATCATCTTTAACCGCATGTTTCGAGTCCCAAGTCACCGGCGGGTATAGCCTCATACACTCCATTAAGTTTGCTTCTAAATACTTCAACTCCTTCAACCGCTCATAGCTCATCTCCTCCTCACTCCCTATCATGCTTAATTCATTTATTATTTTTTCTTCTACATTCGAGTGGGTTGAAAAGCCAGAAGAACCATGTCAACGCAGATCGCGTGTCCCTCCCAGCAATCAAGAAGCTTATTACCATGTCGCGGATCTCCTCATCTTCTTGATGAATTCCCTTCGCAACAAGTCGGGAGAGTAGAATATTTGTTTCTCCTTTTGTTTTGATAATGTCATTCACGAAGAGATGAATGAGATCCTCAGCCTCACGGAGGCGCCGCTCTGAGCCAAAACCCAGAGCTCGTTTGGCCTTCCACAGCAAAGCCAGTGGGGCTGAGCCCTGCGCTTATCGCTGATGCAATATCCATTGCTTCGGCGAGGCGTAAATTAGCTGTAGATGGACCGAGGAACATATGGCATATGACGCGGAAGGAGAAACCACGTAGTAGGTTTTGTAGGTCGACTACAGTTCTTCCATCCGCCATGAGAGCTGGGAGGAAATGCTCAGAAACTTCTGTGCACAGGACTTTGTCGATGAGCGCGCAGGGATCGAAAGGTGAAGGCATGGCTGGCAGCTTTGCGTTGGGGAGAGCCATAGATGCCGAGTTGAAGATACCCCTGCCGAGGAGGTCGCCGAGGATGTCGATGAAAGGCTTGCCCTTGGGGTAGTTGGAGAAGTTGGTGTTTAGGATGTGTCTGACATAGGATTGGCAGTGATGATGTTGCGCAGCGAGGCGGGAGAGAGTGATGGTATTGGCGGTGGCGGTTGCGGTAGAAGAGAAGACAGCAGACAATGAGAGGGTGGGATTTAAATAATGTACTGTTGTGGCAGGAGATAGAAGCTTGCTAAGAAGAATAACTGCAAGAATGAGAACGAGGAGAAACGTTAAAACTAGAAGAGTAATCGCCGCCATTGAGAGCTTATCAGTGACAACACAGAGAGACGAGAGAGAGAGAGGGATAGCTGCATGAAGGAGAGAAATGCCTGTACCTATATTTAAATGTGTTTGGATAAAATAGTATTTCAATTTCGTCGTAAGTGAAAGGCATAGAAATTTTGAAAAGTTGTTGCTGCTGTTAAGTAGGAAAATCTGCGTATATTAAAAATTTGACTTGATAGTTACAATAAAAAGTTTTTTTTTAAATTTTAAAGTTTGAACACGCTTCTAATTAATGTGACACATAAAATAATGAAATAATTTATTTAAAGTATGTCAGCTTTTAGTCGCAGCCTTTCTCGTCCTTTTGGATTAATTTTTATTTATTTGGCTTTTGGAGGGATACCTAAAGTGATTTTTTTTCCCTTTTAGGAGGCATACGTACATATATCACATAAGAAAAATTATTATTATGAAGTTTAAAATTAGCTATATATTCATATTCTAATATTATATTCAATCAATACATAACTTGTTATGTAATTATAAATTATTATATAATATTAAATGCATATTATATATAATATTATATATATCAATAATAATAATATATAATCAATTCAAAATTACTATATAGTAATTATATATTGATGAATATCACAAGATATTATGTTATAAAAATTATATTCAGACTTCACGTATAATAATTTCTTCTCACATAATTATTATCAGATACCACTAGTCGACTAAATCACTTAATCTAAATTAAACACACAGAAATTAACAAAAAAAAAGATAAACAAAATCTAAACGATGGAACCCTAAACTAGGAAGGAGCAAAGTATATTTGCTCTTTTCATTCTCCATTTTATGGCCTCTTTAAACCATTATTTTCAACTGCTGCGACCGAAAACACAAAGCAAATCTGTAAAGACAGTGCATATTTGATTATAAACACGTCCACGTTAGTGAATTAGCTCATTTTAACACAATTTTATTGAGCTCCACGTGACTGAATTATTATGTCGATATAACTCAAGCAGAAAGCTTAATTTCAGACCTGAGAGAAAGGAGATAAAAAGGAGAGCATTAAACTTCAAAGGTCACAAATGACAGCAGGAAGCTTTATCAATAATAAAATGCACGTGTGGCTGTACGCTGATATCTGTAAAGTGGAGGAGATTGTGGTTCTCTTTTAGTGGCGGGCCGCCATTGTTTTACTTTCAGATGTAAAATTGTTAATAATATGACTATTTTTTGTTGTATTTGGAGTGGCAGAACCCATACTTATAATTAACATTGGCATATTGGCATTGTGGGAGATGATCAAAATCACGTTTTTAAAAGATCTAATGAAGTTTTAAGAAGATTAGTTTGTTTCATAATCAGATTTGAAGTTTGTTAAATTAAAGTTTTATTTTCTTAAGCTTAATAAGATTGTCTCATAGATTAACACTCATTTACATTTTCAAAAGAACTACTGATTTAGAGATCGATTATAGCTCTAAATGAGTGATTTGTTTAAAGCCGGTTGATCATAAAATGAATCAGATTCAAGTTGAGCTTAAAATAAACTCAAACAAATATGAATCTAAATGAGTCAAGCTTGTATAGCATCACAAAAGCTTGAATCTAACTCGAAATTTAAACATGAATTGACAAACGAGTCCAACTCGACTCAATTCATGTGCAACCTTGTTCATAATCATCATTGAGGAAAAGAATATTTTAAAAAATTTGGAATCTTATAATTAATTAACTTAAAAATACAATTGATATAATAAATTACATTATCATAAGGCAAAAAGAAACATATCAAAATTGACCACCGCCGCCAAATTAAAGAGCCACATTAAAAAAACATAGAAGAAAAATTTTTATTCAACAAAATTTTGAGACTTAGAGACAAATCTACTTCAATGATCGATGATAAATATGCTCATTCCAACATTATCCGCTTGTATAACTATCGCATACTAAGCAAGTTTTGGATAACAAAAGAGGTTAAACTATATTATAGTTAAAATAAATAACATTGAATGATTAAAATTTTTATCTTAAATAGAATCCAAAAGTTTCAAATAGGTAGGAACCAACACTTAAATAGCTCACAAGTGAAACTTGAAATTGACTACAAATTCCATAACACTATTATCAAACACCTTAATTATATGTGATTTTGATGCATGTCACTCTTTTATACTTAAAATTTTATTGATTACTCATGTTTACTATGTGTTAACTTGAGGATTAGAAATTCTTTTTTTATTGCCATATTATTCATCTGTCATTGTTGTTGACCTCCACATATGTGTCATAAATCAAGACAAGCCCACAAGTCAAATTCAGAGTGAGGTGTGCAAAGTTGAGGCTCAAAATGCACCGGACGCCAAAAAATCGACCGACGATGAAAAGACGCCACGTCGCGAAAGTCGAAATTGATCATAATATAAATATTGCAAAATCTAACGTCAATCGATTAAGCGCTATCAATGTGTCGACACGCATCGGTCGAGAAGCGCGACGATCGACATCCGTCATAAAATTGATTATTCGTTAGCTTCAAACATCAAAATATCAAAGACTATTCGCTCAATTGGATGAGTCTATGCAAATGTCAAATAATCGAGTGTAGGCATAAATCGGTGAAATGCATTGGATGTCACTGAAAATAGTCGAAAAGACCTCCGATCGATGAACGGACTTCACAATTATGTTCAGAACGTCGAAATTGGTCAGAATATAGATATTTCACGACTTGATGATCAACCGATCGCGAGCCAATGCCGCACATATCGAGGTTAGGAGGGGCCGACGAGGATCAAACGACCTCCGTTCGTGAAATTGATTGTCATTGGCTTCGAAACGTTGAAATTTATCAAATGAGACTATTCACTTAATTCAGATGATCAAGGCCGAAAATTGAAGAGCCGAATGAAAATTTGAAACAAATAATTAATTAGAAACGGATCAATTGCTGTCAACATCGGAATAATCTTAAATTGATATATATTTTGATTACCTAATTATGTCGACATAAAGTTCATATTAAAGAGGATTAACTAATTAAAAAATATTATAAAACAGGCTAATAACCTAAAACTGATTGGCTCAGCTCCTCCCTCACCCGAACCGGCCCTAAATCCCACCAAACCCGTGCGGCCCGACCTAATCCATGCGCACAACCGAACGAGCTCTCTCCTCCTCACGCTGCAAACCGAAGGCTCAAAACCGTTCCGCGATTCTCTCCCAACCGCAGCCGCTCCTACTCTTCCCCGTCGACATTAAACCGCACGCGAACGGCAAGAACCGTTCCCTCCCTTCCCTCTCGTGGGCCTACTTCAAATTGCAAAGGAATCGCAAGCAAAAAAAATTCTCGGTGGCATTCGCTCGTTCGGTCTCTCTCGATCGCAAACCGCAGACGAGCGATCCTTCAAAGCCGCAAGCCCGATTCCTCTCTGTCTCTTGTCTTTCATTTTTCTCTGTGGCGTCTCGAAGCCGCTGTCCTCCGCTCTATATACCACAATTGGTCTTTATCGATCATTCTTCTTTTCTTTGCTTTGTCTAGCTAAGAATGACCTCGCGCTATCACAGATTTTCGTCCATTTAATTACATTCGGAATCGGATTGTTCCACTCGCAAGCAAGTATTTTGAAGGCTGCAACATATAGTCAAGGAGGTTTAGAACTGTATGCTGATGGTTATGAGCATTTGATCCTGATGTCCTCAGATGGGGCTTTGATCTTCTTAATGGTGACCCATTTTCAACGTCAAGCTATTGTGGTGTCGCTACTGATATTGATGCCAACTTTTATGATGGAACCTACGTTAGAGAAGGTAATTTTGTAACAGATCACACCTCTCTAAGGAGCGACGAGATTATCGCTCATGCTCTTCAGGAAGAATTTTCTTAGCTTGCTGCTGCAGAAGCAACTAGCCCCGCAAATGTAAGTGAACATTTGCAAGCATCTGTTCTTGCACAAAATTGGTTTGGTCCAAGCCGCAAACAGTAAGCGATCTCGCCTTTCCTTCTCTTCTCTTCCGTTTTCTCGCTCCACCTTACTCTTAGTTCAAAATGGAGGTAAGGGGTAGAGAGAGAGAGAGAGAGTACTTTTGAGTAAATGATAAGGTTTATGGCTGAATGAAGAAGCTCGCAATCCTTTTGGCAGCCACTTGCACAGGCCCACTAGCTTCGGTTGACGGATCAAGCTTTTCTTATATCTCTGTGAACACTATCAATTTACCTTGTTGGGAATCATTTGGCATTTATGCATGCAGAGTCAAAGAGATTGTATTCACGGTGGTGGGATAGTCATATCAGTCCAAAGAATTCAAAATGGCTTTAGGAGAATATCTATCATGGAGACAGAAATCCTTAATGCAGAATATGAATTTGGGAAACTCCATGAGGAAGTTTTGATGGGCATTGTTGTTGTAGTGCTGAAGAGCAGCACTTTGCATTGGAGAATGCTAAGTCAGAATCTAAAATTAGAAATTGAAAAAAGAAATGTTGGAAGACCTCAAAATTTTCTTACATGGGAGTGAAAATCAGCGGGTGGAGGCTAAAAAAATCTCTTCAATCCTAGGAGAGACTATATAACCTTTCTTAGGAAAAGGTTGAGCTTTCGTCACTGGAATGCAGAACTATGTAACTTTGCCAGCAGTTCAACAAATCACAAGTGCTTTGACAGACCCGAAGAGATGGGCATCGATGTAATTTGTGAACGTATAAAGAAATAGATGTGGAAATATATATAGGCTTCTTTCATGCAGGTTTGAAGGCACGCTCTCATCGAGCGACAAAAATGAAGATGGTATCACAAGATACGCCATCGTGGAGTACCGAATAAGCCAAAACCGCCAGATGTCGCTCTCCATACGTCGAAATGCTGTCGTGCATATATATTTACTTTTATACAGGTGATTGAAGGCCTCGTCATGCTCATCGGAGCACGACGAGATGAAATCCGGTTGTGGTGTCGTAAGACACAGCTCGCTACGCTCATCAAAGCGTACCGAGTAGGCCAAAACACCCCGATGAGCACTCGATGATGGGCTCAAATTTTGTCTAAATTCTAGACTTAGAAAAAGAGGGGGATGAATATATATTGCATTTGTCTTCTTCGTTTTAAAGTCTCGTCGTGTCAGCGCTGACGAGATAAAATCGGATGTGGTGCAAGACACCACTCACTACGCTCAACAGGGCATATCGAGTAGGCCAAAACACCCCTGATGCAGCCCCCTATATAGGGATGACGCCGAGAGGCTGCCGAAGTTGCGTCAAATCTTTTGATTTCGAAAAAAGAGGAAAGTGAAATGAAATTATTTAAGAACACTAAGTAGAAAAATTTGCAACTAATTTTAAACTAAAGCGTCAAACAAAAAAGGGGGGAAAGTAAAATGACATACAACAAACACAAAAAATAAAAAAAAGGGGAAAATGAAAGCTACTATGAGGAGTAAATCTTCTTTAAAATAATAAATTAAACTATCTTTTGAACCTATAGCTTCAAACGCCTTTCATCGATCTACAACCTTTGTACAAGCTAACAAAAGTAATAAATCAAAATTTATAGAAATCATAGGGGTTTCTTTGATCAAAAATTAAGGAATTTAGTTCTAATTATGATTTTCAAAATCAATGATTTCATTAATTAGATAAAATTAGCTAGGCTATAAACACATGCATGTACTCAGACATAGAGATTTCAAGTGCAAATTTTAATGTTTGAAAAGGTTGCGTAGGCTAAATTGGAATATATTAAATATTAATCTAAAAAATCTAATAATAAATTAGATCAATTAACAATGTTCTTCTCAATCGGATCAATTCTTGCAATAAAGAATGTGACACTAAATTAAATGCTTCACGAATGAAGGAACTTTCCTTCAATTCAAAAATAAAAGAAATTTCATTCTAACTATGATTTTTAATGTCAGTGATTTCATTAATTATATGAAATTATCTCAGCTATAAAAATCCGCATGGGCCCCGATACTACGTCGAATGTTTAGATCTGAAGGATGATGGTTGTTTTTAGTCTTAGACGGGTCCGGGTTACCAAAGCCTAAAAATCTATTATAATGAGTCCAAGTTAGTGGAATATCTGAGAAGCTGATTCTGTCATATGACAGTAGATCTAATTCTCTATTAAAAGTTAAAATAGAGTTGACAAGATCTAAAACAAGTAATATTTTAGACTACAATCTAAACCAAAATGTCTTCTTCTGACAACGAATCTGCAATTCTTTGTACAAGAAGATTGAAGGCGATACTAAATCAAAATCTATAGAAATCATAGGGCTTCTTTGGATCAAAAATTGAAGGAATTTCATCCTAATTATGATTTTCAAAATTAATGATTTCATTAATTAGATGAAATTATCTAAGCTATAAACATATGTGCTCGGACACAGAGATTTCAAGTGTAAATTTTAATGTCTGCAAAGGCTACATAGGCTAAATTGAAATATATTAAATATTAATCTGAAAAATCTAATAAGATATTATATCAATTTACAATGTCTTCTTCGCCACCGAATCTGCAACCCTTTGTACAAGCAAAGTAATACTAACCGATTATAAAAAATCATAAGGCTTCATTCAATCAAAATTAAGAAATTTCATTTTAGTTATGATTTTCAAAATCAACGATTTCATTAATTAGATGAAATTAGCTTTATAAACACCGCATGACATAGAGATTTCAAGTGCAAATTTTAATGTTTAAAAGGCGCAAGCTAAATTGGAATATATTAAATATTAATCTGAAAAAAATCTAATAATATATTAGATCAATTAACAACACCTTCTTCGCCACTGACCAATTCTTTGTACAAGCATGTAAGACATACTAAATTAAATTGCATAATGAAGGAACTTTCCTTCAATTCAAAAATAAAAGAAATTTTATTCTAATTATGATTTTAATGTGTGATTTCATTAATTAGATGATATTATCTAAGCTATAAACTCTCATGGGCCCCACTATGAATGTTTAGATTCAATGTCCGAGATGGGACGAGTCATTTCCCGATTTAGTCTTAGGACTGGATTCGGGTTAACAAAACCTAAAAATCTATTATAAGAATTTCAAATTAGTAAAATATCTGAGAAACTAATTATGTCAGGTGATAGTAGATCCTCATCTTAATTAAGCTAGAGTTGAATCTAAAGCTCTTAATTCAAACATAAAATTATTTGAATTATTAATTATCCCTACATGTGCCCGATACTATGATGAATGCTTAAATTCATGTGAGAATCTCAGGGTTGCTTCCGTTTAGTCTTAGATTGGGTCGTTAACAAAACCTAAAACCTATAATAAGAGTTTCAAATCAATAAAATATTTAAGAAACTGATTCTGTTAGGTGACAATAGATCTAATCCTCTATTAGTAGTTAAGTAGAGTTGACAGAATCTAAAGCTCTTAATTTAAAATAAAATTATATGAATTATTAAATACACCTGCATGGGCCCCCACACTACGCTGAATGCTTAAATTTAAGTGTCTGAGGATGCTGCACGGGTTTCTTCCCGGTTTAGTCTAAGGACTGGGTCCGGGTTAACAAAACCTAAAAACTTATAATAAGAGTTTCAAATCAGTGAAATATTTAAGAAATTGATTATGATAGGTGATAGTAGATCTAATCATCTGTTAGCAGTTAAACAGAGTTGACAGGATCTAAAGCTCTTAATTTAAACATAAAATTATCTGAATTAATAAATACACTCGCATGAGCCCCAACACTACGTTGAATGCTTAAATTCAGTAGGATGTGCGTGGTTGCTTCCTGGTTTAGTCTTAGACTGGTCGTTAACAAAACCTAAAAACCTATAATAAGACTTTCAAATCAGTAAAATATTTGAGAAACTGATTCTGTCAGGTGATAGTAGATCTAATCCTCTGTTAGTAGTTAAACAGAGTTGACAGAATCTAAAGTTCTTAATTTAAACAAAAATTATCTGAATTATTAAATACACCCGCATGTGCCCCGACATTATGCCAAATGCTTAAATTCAAGTGTCTGAGAATGTTGTGCGGGTTGTTTCCCGGTTTAGTCTTAGGACTGGGTCCGGGTTAACAAAGCCTAAAAATCTATTATAATGAGTCTAAGTTAGTGAAATATAGAAGCTTTTATCATATGATAGATCTAATCCTCTTAGCCAAGGTTGATTGATAGATCTAAAGCTCTTAAACATCTTCAAATTAATCAATTTTTCAAATCAAATTAAGTAACAATCTGAAATTAATCTCATAACTCAGAAATAAAATTACCTAAAATTACTATACACCCACATGAGCCCCAACACTCTACTGAATGTTTAAATTCAAGTGTCTAAGGATACTGCGCGGGTTGCTTTTCGGTTTAGTCTTAATACTAGGTACGAGTTAACAAAACTTAAAAACTTATAATAAGAGTTCCAAATCAGTGAAATATCTGAAAAATTGATCCTGTTAGGTGACAGTAGATCTAATCCTCTATTAGCTAAATAGAGTTGATAGGATCTAAAGCTCTTAAACATATTCAAATTAATCAATTTTTCAAATCAAATTAAGTAGCAATCTGAAACTACTTAAATGAAATTCTATCATTAAAAATTTAAATCAAACTCAATCTATCCACCTTCCATAACTGTTTGTCGGGGGTGACAAATTAAGAAAACTCTAGCTCACAAAGGAGCCAATGTTAAATCAAGTGTTTCACTATGTTCACTCTCAATTAATCTCTGCAAGGATGGCCCGGTATCCTCTAATGCGTGGCTTGGCAGGGCTCAGATGAAAGCCACGACGAGTCCTCGACGGGTGGTTTGGCCAAGACTCCATTATATTATTACGATCAGACGTAGTTGTATGCTCCCCAATGTCCTTTGAGTTGTGAATCATAGGGTATTGATAGACAAACAACCCTCTCACTAAGGTAGACTTAAGATTTGTCTCTTAGACAAACACCACCCCGTGTCTACAAGGATTTCTTGGATGACGTAACCCATGTTACATGAGGATCCTTCGTCACTACCTCCTCTGACTAAGTAGACTGGGACGTGAGTACCCCGGATGATGAAACCATGGGATCTAGATGCACGTCATCATTCCCCCAACCATCCAGTTTAAGTTGAAATGATAAATTTCATAATCTAAATTTTGAAACTCTACATGCTGCTACTATACACTACGCGCATCTAATGACAAATTTTAATCGAAACTTCTCTCTCATTTATTGAAAGGGATAATTAACTATGGGGCTTGCGCCTATAGAAAACTTGGAACCAGATCTAAAGTTCTCACCAAATGAGGATGAAATCTCTGGGTAGTGTCTTATCTACTATTCCATCTTCCTTCTGAAAATTACACCGACACTTTAAACACTCTTTTCATCGAAGAGGTCGGTGCTGAATTTTCGGAGCCCACAATTGTAAAGTTGAAATTAATAATGTGTAATTTATATCTGAATTTTTAATCAACAAAATTTAATATTAAGATATTGAATCAATAATATTATTTTGAACCACCATAAATCTCTTTATAATACTAGCAGTAGCTATCACTCATATACAAAGCCTTTTCCCTAGTCAATCCCTTGCTGATCACTACCTCTCTCTCTCTCTCTCTCTCTCTCTCTCTCTCTGATAACATTATTGTAGAAACAACATGTTTAGAAGTATGCAAGTTACTTGATAAATTTAAATTCTATTGCAAATGATTTATTCATTTTTTTTAAATTTAATTATGATAGTGTTTTATAAGAAAATCACTTATATTGTGATTATTCTAAGACATTAGATTTCTTTCACACTTCTAATTAACTAATGCTTTTACTCATTTTATTATTATTATTATTATTATTTGCATTATAAAATTGTGTGTTTTACAATTAAATCTAATATAGTATGATAAATGTAAGAAAGTTATTATCCTATATTTTCTAAACAAATATTTTTAATACCTACAATAACTTTTAATTCACAAAAATCCACAATTATCTGCACAAAATGCTATAACCACTTCAAAAAGATCCTTAGTTACAATTATTATTATTATTATTATTTTTAAAGTTTGGAAGGAGTGATTGTACATAAACATGAATTATACTTATATTCTTATGATAATATTTAAGTGTCATTACTATGATTTGTTTGTTTTTTATTGTTTATGTTTGGTTTTTAGTTGCTTTTATTTTATTTATCACATGTAATATAATTATAAGAGGGGAAAGTAGCTGTTAGTTTTAATTGAAAATCAAATCGCTCAAAAAATTGGATCAATTTTTGGATCGAATCGAGCTGGCTTCAAGTTAATTGAGCCGAGCTACGAGTCGATTGCCTAAATCGATTTAATCCCTATTTTCAAACGGCTCAATTTGAATCAAACTATTTATTCTGCTTTATCGATGTCCGTCAATTTATTTTATATGAATGTGATTTATCATTAGAACAATTTTATAAGAGTTTTTTTCGCATGACTCTCACGAATGAGGTTTCTTTCTCCTTTGCGGCTCTGCCCTAAACCTCGAGGCCTCGATCGATTCGAATTCTCTAATTCTTTCTCGATCTTTTGACTCGCTCATCTGCTCGTGATTTGCTCTTAAATAGTTAAGTTCTTTGTGCCTTTGTTATATAATCGGAAATTTATCTCTTCTGGAAGTCTCGATCATCTCCAAGCAACAACCTCTGTAAGATTTTTATGTTTTCTCTACATCTATATTTTGATAACTTAAAAATAAACTAAGAACGAGGGTTTTTTTTTTCATTTGTTGCCTCTATATCTAGTATCATTTCCTCATTGACATCGATTGGTAACTATTGGTATATTGTCCTAAATGACTCATTCATAACTCACTATTTCTTTTAGATTTTTTTGCTCTCAATGTTGATCACATGGATTTTGCATTTTTACTGGCTTAAAATTATGCCGAGAATGAGGAGGGGGGTTTTTTTTTTTTCATTTTCTAGCTTTCTCGCCTCTGGGTTTTTTTGTTATGATATGGACCTGTCACCTATGATTATTACTTGTTAGTTATTGCATACGGGCCTTACTCATAAAACCAAGCATTATTATGGCCTTAATATACAGCTTGCTTTGGCAACTTTGCTCAATTGCTCGACTTTGTATTATTCCTACATATGACTTACTGGTGTCCTGGTGCTGCTTGTATTGCTGAGAGTTTGTATTACATTAGCTTACACTCCTAATCTGGGATATTGATACTTATATAATTTGTGGCCTTGTGGGTATGTGGTTCTATCATCTGAGTCTGCGTGGTAGATAATGATTTTTTTATTTATAGATATGTGTTATATTGGCTTTATGTCTAGATGATATTCTTGCTCTTTATTTGTTCACACTCTTATTTATTTATTTAGTTCTCTACTCATTTTATTGTAAGTGAATAAGTCTTATGTCTAGATAAAAAAAGGTGGTTATGTTGGACATGCTCTATTTTCTTGGATATGCTTAATAAAAAGTGGCTATGTATAAAAGGGTAGAGCAATGCAGAATGCTTTGGAAGTTTGAGTATTCATTTGTTAGCATATACTAAAATTTGCATATATGCATTATTGCCTTTGACATATCAGTTTATTAACTTTAAGGTTCTTATTTCATTGTATAAACAATGGCTATAAAATCTCAAAATTAGTCTGTAAGTTCTAGTCAACCTCCAGTTGATAATATTAGTACTCCTAATGAAAGTATTAAGGAAATTATTAGTATTGAGGACATCAAAGGCAAAGGCAAAGATCATAAATTTGGCAACATTTCTGCCAAATTTCTATCTCTGAGAAAAGTAATATGGTAGAGAAATGAAAGTGCAATTATTGCTCTAAATCATACCTCAAATAGAAAACATGTGCTACTTCTCATATGAATAGATATTTCAAACCATATCATTACAAGAAACAACTATGAATAAGAAAAATAAAAAAACTCTTTGATCTAATATCTGAAGATATAGAGGTAATGATTTAATGTCTCCTTTGTGTGTTTCTTCTACTTATGATCATAATAGAATTAAAATATTATTGTCAAAATGATTATTGTTCATAAGTATCCTTTCATGATGGTTGAGCATTTATAGTTCAATATTCTGATGGAATCAATGAATCCTAATTTTTATAAAATATATAGCATTCTATCAAAGAAGAGTGCATGGAAGTTTATGAATTAAAGAAAAAAAAAACTCAAAAAAAAAAATTCTTCAATTGGTTGAGCATGTTTCTCTTACTTCAGATTGTTTGACATCAAGCTAAACTATGGGCTATATATGTCTGACATGCACTTTATCATTTCTGATTGAAAGTTGCAAAGTATAATAATAAGTTTTACTGATTTGAACTCTCCTCATAATAGTTATGTTACCTCTAAGGCTATTTCTAAAATTATGTTGTAATGGGGTCTTCAAAATAAAATTTGTACAATCACATTAGATAATGCTTCTACTAATGATGTTGCCGCTAAAAAATTGACAGCTATGTTTAGTAGAAGATCAGGATTTCTTTTTATGAGAGATTTTTTTCATATTAGATGTGTTGCTCATATCTTGAACTTGATGGTTCAAGAAGGTTTGAAGGAAATTTGTTAAATCATTGAGAAAGTGTGAGAATCTATCTTTTTATAAATAGGTCACCAAGTAGATTACATAAATTTGGTGAGATTGTTAAACATATATGATTGTCAACTTCAAAATTACTTTGTTCGATGTTGATTGTTGGAACTCAACATATAAAATGCTTGAGTGCTTTTTTATTACAGTTGTTTTCAGTATGCTTTAAGGAATCACAATTATTTGTGGTTGCTTTTGAGATTTCTTCTAGCTCAAATTTCCCAACAACTAATCACCGCTTCCAAATCACTCTAATTAAAAAAAAAATTTGATAGGGATTGTGCTCGCATAATTACATTTCAAATATGATAATTACTATGAAGTCAAAGTTTGACAAATACCGCCGATTATTCCATGCTATTTTCAATTGCATACTAGATCCCATGATGAAAATGTTTGAGATCAATTACTATTACCCATAGATTTATGATTCTGATATTGTTAATGAGAATATTGATGCTGTGAAACAAAAACTTTTTGAGCTCTACTCATATTATGCAGTACAGAAACATAATATTTTAAATTAATTCTCTGAGAGTACATCCTCTCAACCAATTAGTAGTACAACTACTCCACAAAGAAGTATAAGTGATGTTGATGTTCTTGATGACTTGTATGATTTCATTGATTGGACTGGGATTCTACTTCCACAAAAAATTGATTTAGAACTTTACTTAGAAGAGGCTTTTATGAAGTGTTTGGATTCTGAATTTTGATATTCTTGAGTGGTGGAAAATGTCAGCATTGAAGTATAAAACTCTGTGCAAGATGACAAAAGATATTTTTACAGTCCACGTAACAACTGTCGCTTATGTATCAGCTTTTAGTGTTGGTGGTTGTGTGCTTGGAGATTATAAAAGCTCATTATCACCAAAAACACTTGATGCTTTAGTTTGCACCGGTGGTTGGATTTGTTCCTCATATAAGTCATCAAAAGAACCATTGATATTTTTTATTACTCAATTATATTTATGTTGTCTTTCTCTATATTACAATTTTATTATTTTTAATCTATATTAATCTATTTTAGTTTGACATTCTTGCTGAGAAAAATTTATCAGTTGAGATGCCCAAAAATATGACCACTAATTCCAATATTTGAGGAAACAAATCAATTGGGACACCTCCAAATATAATGCTATAGTTGAATGGTATGGTATTAACTATTAAAATGCTTAGTTTGGTATGATATTATGTTAAGAACTTGGACATCTTTATTTAGGAATTAGGATATGTTTGAACATTCAAAACTTGGGAATTGAGATACTATGAAAGTTTTATATATTTCAATGCTAGAACATTCATATTGTTATATTTCTTTAGAATTTGCATGTTTAGGCTATACCCAATGATGAAAATTAACTAAGATGCTTATAAGTTTGGAGGGCGGATAAAACTAATACACTGTAATGGTGGATAATTGTCAAGTGATGTTTTGGCCAATGATATAAATTTGAGTCCAAAAAATGTTGATGTTCTACTTACATGTTTTGGTGTTGTTGAACTGAGCCTGAAATGCTATTCCTATGTCTTGGGTATTGCTCAACTGAGCCTGAAATGTTTCTCTTCTATCTCTGGTATTATTGAACTAAGCCTGAAATATTTTGGTATTGATGGATGTTTTGGTATTGCTGAACTGAGCCAGAAATGTTATTCTTCTGTCTTGACTCTTTTGTCTTTCTTCCTGTTCTGTTGTTCTATAATGTTGTTCTTTTTTTTTTCTCATCGCTTTGTTTAGCTCCTTTGGTTTTGCTAGAAGGCTCGATGAGAAATTCTTGTTTACTTAGATTGTTTTATGTCTTTCTTCTGCTCATATGGCCCATGCTATACTATTGTTCTTTTTTCTTTGTTGCTACCATATCCGTATTACTTTTGTTGTTATACTTAGCTCCTTTGGTTTTGCGAGAAGGCTTGAGCTAAGTTTGAAACCTGGTTCTGCTTAGCTCCTCTCTTTTTTTTTCATTTATCCATCAATCATCTCAATTTTCTGAGGGTAAAGGTCATGCATATACTCTTATATTCTACTTATTTATCTATCATTCTTTCATTCTATAAATTTCAGTGTTATATCAGTTGCCCCCCTATTTTTGGATGATATTATCTCAATCATCAAAAAATATATGTGCCAAGTACTTCAAAATAGTAAATTCTTCAACAAATCAGAGGTCCATTAACCACACATTTTGAGAGAACAGATCTTCATGTAAGCACAAGATTACGACTATGGAAGTAGATGCACAACCACAAATATGTATAGGTATGTGCGAGCATGAAATTTTGAGGTTACGGACCCATCCGAACCCGGGCGCTGCTGGCAGCATCACTACGGGAGCGCACGCACATACTGTAGCGGTCATAGCTTGTTGGCGGGGGTCGCGCAGTATGCGGGCGGGCGCAGCACGCCACGGGTCGGGTCGTGGCTGGCCCTCGGGGTCGAACTCGTGGAGAGCGACGCCTGCTGCGGTGACACGATGCGCTGCGGCAGTCGGGCCGGGCGGTTGTGCGGCCACACACGCGGTTGTGGCACGCTAGGGCCCAAACGACTATTTTTGATAATTTCGGCATTTTGGTTTGGGCGTTTTGATGATTTTACCTTTTGCTAGGGTCTATAAAACCCCAGGGCCAAGAGAGAAGGCGACTTCAATGCTCTAATGTTTCTTCTTGAGTGAGGTTCGGAGTCAAGCGTCAATACATCCATTGTTCCCTCGAAGAGGCATCAACTGCCTCGCTGACCGTCCGGTTTGAGGCGATCAAGGCCCACGCATTTATGTCGGTTCCAGCTTTCCCTCGAAGAGGCATCAACCGCCTCGCTGACCATCCGGTTTGAGGCGATCATCCGGCATTTACGCCGTTGTTTCATTTTCCCTCGAAAGAGGCGCCAACCGCCTCTCGGACCATCCGGGTTTGAGGCGATCAAGGCCCGCAGATTACGCCATTATTCTAGTTTTCCTCAAAAGAGGCATCAACGCCCTCGCCGACCGCCCGTTTGAGCTCAAGCGCCAGATTTACGTTGTTGTTCATTTTCCCTCAAAGAGGCGCCAACCGCCTCATCAGACCGTCCGGGTTTGGAGGCAATCAAGTCCCGCGATTCCAACTTTTTCTGTTAGGAAATTGGATTTCTCACGACTTTGATGGATGATTTAGCAATTGATAACCGCCAAGATGGCGAGGGAGTGTTAGCCAGAACTATATCGCTGACTAAAGTTTGGCGTGTAATTTATGAGCATCATCGAGGGGAATATCTTCTCTCTCTCTTTTTTTGTATTTTTCATATGTATGTGTATCCTTTTTCTCATCTCAGTAAAAAAAATTTTATCGTAAGCTATCCGTGAGCAGAGAGTCATAAAAGAGCCAAAGAGAGTGAGTTGCTTTTACAAAATTCTTAGATTTTATCATTTCTCCCTCTTTATTTATTATGTATTTTCACAGGGTGATGGCCGTAAGAAAACCCATAGTGTGCAGATAGATATACCATCCACTATCACATCAGATAGTTTAATGGTGTTCCGCAGAAAGTTTTTCTTCCCTAATGAGTTGGTGGTCATTGTTGCCAAAAAGTCTGATCGAGCCCGTTCACCTCCGCTAGGGTACTTTACTGTTTCTGAGATGATTCTTCATGCAGGACTACGATTCCCTTTGGCTCCTGAGTTGATTGAGATATTCAAAATATGTGGTGTAGCTTTATCACGCTTTCATTTCATTTCAATGGTCATCACGGTTTGCCTACTTCAAAGAGCGGTGTTACTTTGAACATCAAATACTTGTGTCAAATGTGCGATTTACATGTGATACCTGTGGACGTGTTTCTTATCGACTATAAAGAATTGGATAGAATTTTCACATGGGATCAATCTAGAAATTGGTTTAATGGATTCTTTTTGTGAAAATGAGTGGGGCCTTCCGAGAGATGGGGAAGATTGAAAGACCTTCCATCTATTGTCGATGGACAATGAGATCCCCGCAACTCTTAATATCCCTCGATGTAGGAAGCTTGCAATATGAGTTACGTCACATTGGCAAATATATAGTTGAAGATAGAATGTTCAAGGTTGGCCTTTCTATCCATGCAGGGAGATCTCATTCTTTTCCATTAAAGAGGTCAAGTAAAGGTGATGAAAGGTCTCCTCATATTCATAGGGTTCTTTCAAGAAGTCCCACTAAATCGGGTGGTGGCAATGTTTCTTCCCTAAAGAAAAGAAGACATGCACTAAGTGACTACGCCGACATATCTCGGAAGAAGATGTTCACCCCCCTGACCTCTAAGAGTTAAGCTATTTCAACTCATGATGGGGAGTTTATTTCTCGCATTCTCAAGAGGTGTTAAATCACATATGTATTGGGCATCAACGAGCAGATGAATTGGTACGTTGTCTTCCCTTCTTTCTTCTTTTCTTTTTCTTTTCTTTTGTGTAATATTTGTGATGGTTTTTTTTTCTTTATAGGCAACTCAAACATTAGGGCAGATGGCTCATTTGAGTGTCACTTTAGATGAGTGGAATACTGAATTTGTGAAGATAAAATATCCAAGGTATATGAGGAAAGATGAGTATTAAAGCCAAAGAAGTGGCGACTTTGGGAGGATCACCGACCGGTGCGAATCGAGCTAGCTAACATGTCGACTTCTCTTTCTCTCCAAGGTCGTGAGGTGGAGCGACTCATGATGAGTCGATTGGTGAGGACAGACTCAAAGAGAAAAGACTCAAGGCACTTAGAGAAGAGAGCTCTAACCTGAGAAGAAAGCACATGTGATCTGCCTTTTCCGAGAAATATAATGTCGGCGAAGCAAATGAAATCTCCTTGAAGGCGGTGGAAGACTTTAAGAACTCCCTGGCTTATCTCGGTACACTTGAAGACCATGTTCAGGAAGCTCGTAATCATATACTTGATGTTGAAGTGAAGGACTTGAAGCACCAATGTTTAGAGGAGGGCTTCATCCGAGGGTTCCTAAAAGGAATCCACTTAGTACATCGCAAGACCGAGCTAGTATTGAGGATCGTCTCCCTAAGTATCCAAGACTCTTCATCCGATTCGGAGATGAAGGAGTTGGGAGTGAGTCTAAGGGAGTATCTCCTAGTGGTGAGGAGGACATTGATATCACCAACTGATATGATGTAGCATCACTTGAAAATGCATTTTTTTATATGTATTGTTATTAGTGTGTATCAGAATCTTAATTCTTTCTTATATCACCATGTTAATGCTATCAAATTTTTTTAGATGATCGCTCTTATTTTGTTTTACCTATCCGGGGTAATTGGTTGGAATATTATTCGATGATGCTATGAATGAGGTTGAATTGAATCCACTCAGGATTTTTGACCTATCCGAGGTTGTTTGTCAGAGTCTCCGCTCGATGACGTTAACATGTATGGAAGAGGTCGTGAGGAGTCCACCAAGGACCTTTTGACCTATCCTAGTTTATTTGTCAGAGTCTTCGCTCGATGACGTTAACCTATATGGAAGAGGTCATGAGGAGTCCACCAAGGACCTTTTGACCTATCCTAGGTTGTTTGTCAGAGTCTTCGCTCGATGACATTAATCTGTGTGGAAGAGGTCATGGAAAGTCTCCTTGGGATTGATCATGCTTCGATTGAGATATAACATGAGTTGTATATTTCTCAAGTGGGAGGATTAAATGAAGAAGAAACAAGTTTGTAAGAAGAAAGCTATAAATTCATTACTCGATAAGTTCGATACAATCATAAGATGATTTTAACACGATATGAGTTTTAAGAGAAAATGACAATAATATAATAACAACAAGTCTTTATCCCACTAAGTGGGGTTGGCTACATTAAGAAGAAATGATAAACGAGACAAAATAAAGCTATGATAATTATGCAGTAGAGGCCATGTCACCGATAAAAGAGTTTATTGCGTTGAGGGCATTTCTGCTTGACTTGACTTGTGGGACCAATTCACCGATAGATATGGGGTGAGGTTTTACTCTTGTTGAAGTGACGAGCTACCCTTTAGTGATAAGCAAAGTAGCCATGTCCGAGTTTTGAGTAGGTCAGTCTTTGTCGGAGTTTTTCTTCATTACCGTCATGATCAAATAATTGAACTCTTGGACTTGGAACCACGATATCTACTAGTATAATAGCTTTCGTGCCAAAACACAAGTTATATGGTGTCTCACCAGTCGGGGTGCACGATGTAGTGTGGTAAGCCCAAAGAATATTAGAAAGCTCATCAACCCATTGCCCCCCGGCCTTTTCGAGATGTGTTTTGAGTCCTTTGATTATAGTCCTGTTGGTAGCTTCAGTCTGTCCGTTAGTTTGAGGATGTGCTACAACCGTATGCAGCATCTGAATGTGAAGATCTTTGTAAAAGGATGTAAAGACTTTTCCAGTAAATTATGTTCCATTGTCAGTGATGATCTTTGCAGGAAGACCGAATCGACATACTACATTTTTCCAAACAAATTGTTTAGCATTTACCTCCATAATTTTAGCAAGTGGTTCAGCTTCCACCCATTTAGTGAAGTAGTCGACAGCTAAAATGATGAACTTTCGTTGCCTTGATGCTATCGAAAAGGTCTCATGATATCAATCCCCCATTGAGCAAAAGGCCATGGGCTTTGAATGGATAAGAGCTCTGTATGCGGCATGTGAGGGAGGTTAGAGTGCAACTGACAACTTGCACATTTTTTGTGAACTCCAAGGCATCTTATTTCATTGTAGGCCAATAGAACCCTTGCCTTATAATTTTAAGGGCTAGCGCCCTTCCTCCTAGGTGTTCTCCACATATCCTTGAGTGGACCTCTCTTAATGCGTAATCGGCCTCTAAAGGTGAGAGACATTTGAGGTACAGTTCAGAGAAAGCTCATTTGTATAGTTCACCTCCGATAATAGTAAAGTTTGAAGCTTGTCTTCAGAGATGAATTGCAGAAGTTGGGTCTTTAGGAAGAGTTCCTTCTTGTAGAAAAGACAGGATGGGATCCATCCACGAATGTTCCTTTATCTCATAAATTTCTTGAATTACCCATGACCCTTGGATACTCAAAAAATATATTTCTTCAACATGCCTTCTCTTAAATAGATCCCTAGTAGCAGATGAAGCAAGCTTAGCAAGAGCGTCAGCCCGAGTATTCTTCTCTCGCAGTATGTGAATGATTTGATGTGTCTTGAAATGGGCAAGAAGAGACTTCACCAAGTGGAGGTATTATGCCAGCTGGGGATTATGAGCATTAAAGTTTTCCTCAACTTGGGAGGCGATAAGTTGAGAGTCAGTGTGTATCACTAAGTCTTGAGCTTCACAGTCAATGGCGAGTCTTAACCCTGCTATGAGAGCCTTGTATTCAGCCATATTATTAGTTGCAGGAAATTTTAGGCGAAGTCCATACTCTAAGATATTCTGCTGGGGGGAAATAAGTAAAATTCCCGCACCAGCACCAGTACTTCCTGAAGCTCCATCAACATAGAGGGTCCATTAAGGAGATGAAAGGCATGTAGTAGATAGCTCCTAGTTGGGCTGCATTCCACTATAAAGTCTACAGTACTTGATTTTATGGCAGGTAGAAAATTTATCAAACTCTCCCAATTCTACAAACCACTTGATTAACCTCCCAAATGCTTCTGGTTTCTGTAGGATGGCCCTTAATGGTAAATGAGTGTAAACGCCGACAGTGTGGGCTTGGAAGTATGGACATAATTTTTGCGCTGAGAAAACTAAGGCCAGAGACACCTTATCGGCAAGTGGATAACAACTTTCTATATCAGAGAGAATTTTGCTGACATAATAAATTGGTCGTTGTATCCCATATTCTTCTCACACTAAAACTGACCTTATCGTATGGGAAGAGACTGCGAGATATAAGTATAACATCTCTCCTTGAATATGCTTGGATAGTAGGGGTGGAGATGTTAAATACACCCTTAGCTGCTCAAAAGCAGACTAACATTCATCAGTCCATTGAAAATTATTATTTTTAGCTCTCTTTAATATTTTAAAGAATGGCAAGTATCTATCCCCAGAACAGGCTAGGAAGTGGGATAACGCAGTAATTCGCCCATTCAAACATTGAACTTCCTTAATATTCTTCGGAGGAGACATATTTTTGAGAGCTTTAATTTTCTCGGGGTTGGCCTCTATCCCTGGGTTACCATAAATCCAAGAAATTTTCCCGACGTAACTACAAAAGCACATTTGGTCGGGTTGAGTCTTATGTTATAACGTCGAAGAAGGTTAAAGCATATTTCTAAGTCAGAAATATGTTGTGATTCTTCCAAGATTTTCACTAACATGTCATCCACATATACCTCCATTATGCGGCCTAGTAGGTCTTTAAAGAACTTATTCATAAGGCGTTGATAGGTAGCACCAGCATTTTTTAATCCAAACGTCATAACTTGGTAATAGTATAAACCTTTATATGTTTGAAATGTTGTAGCTTCTTCATCTGTTGGATTCATTTTTATTTGGTTGTAGCCAGAGTAAGCATCCAAAAAAATGAGCATTTGATGTCCGATGTAGCATCAACCGATCAATTGAGGAAGAGGAAAACTATCTTTCGAAAGCCTTATTAAGGTCAGTGTAATCAATACACATTCTCCATGTTCCATTTGTTTTCTTAACCATGACAACACATGTAGGGTAATGTACCTCATATGAATCTCGCTTAGAAGCTTGTTAACTTCTTGCTCAATAGCTTGGAGGCGATCAGGTGCAAAACTTCTTTCTGGATGATCGTTTGAATGTCGGATCGATCTTGAGGAGTGCATGATCACATTGGGGTCGACTCCCGGCATGTCCGTCGGACTCCAAGAGAAGATGTCTTGATTTACGCAAAGAAGTCTATGTATTTTTCCCTTTGTTCATCTGAGAGCAGAGATCCAACTTACTTTATGCTGGTTGGTCATCGATAATGCAACAAAGAGCAAGTCTTCTACGAGAAGCTTTCGGTACTTCTTCATCTTGAAAATTAAAATCTTTGATGCTGAAGGTCACAAAAGGGTGTGATTGAGCTTGTCTGAGATAACATGATTATGCTATCTGTTGATTTCCACAGACCACTCCAACTCCAACAGGGGTTGGAAATTTCAACTTAGATGAGATACTGAAGTGACTGCACCGAAAATTAATTGGAGGGGCCTTCCAAAGATAGCGTTATATGCTGAATCTGACTTGACCACCATGAATTGGATTAAATGAGCCACTTGTTGAGGAAATTCACCAAGGACAATAGGAAGGGTGATTGTCCCCTCTACTCAGCACAGGGCGATTATCAAACCCGTACAATGGTCCTGCAGCGGGTTGGAGCTTTTATCTAACTAGGCCCATGTTAAGAAATGTGGAGTAAAATAAGACATCAACATAACTTCCATTGTCAATCAAAATTCTCTTAACATTATAGCATGGGTCACCGATCCCTGCGCTGATGACAAGTGGATCTTGATGAGGAACATGTACTCCTTCTAAATCTGAGTCATTAAAAGTGATGGAATGATCAGTACGAGACTTCTTTAACTCCGGCTCTTCAGAGATGGTAATGAGAACTTGATTAGATAGTATTGGTCCTCCGTGATTGTTTTCAATTTCTCCAACCGTTTGATGATTATTGTTGTTTACGTGATGATTGTCTTGGTTGCCCCGTTAGAGCTATGTTTGTTTGAGTTGATTCTTCACAAATCGTAGATATCCTTGCTGAATGAGCCTCTCAATTTCTTCTTTGAGTTATTTGCATGCCTCAGTAGTATGTCCCCAACTTTGATGGAAGTGACAATATTGCTCCTGATTTCCTGAATTTGGTTTCAGTGGATGCAGCCACTTGATATTTTCTTCATCTCGAATAGCCATTAGGAGGTTAACACAAGATGTGTTCAGCGGCATGTATTCCTTTTCGGGCCATGGTTCACGTCATTGATATGGGGGTCGTGGAGGGAGATCACGACTGCCTTGTTGCTTCTTTTGATAGGACTGTCGGTCCGCATTCCCTAGGGTGCTTTTACATTTTCCCGTAGATTGCTCAAATTATTTGCGATGGGCAGTAATAACCTCATCAACAGAGATTTGTGCTTCCACACGATGAACCAAGTTCGGCATATGAGCGGACCATGTCTCGCATTAGTGAAGAGTAAAAAGGCCCTCCAAGGAAAACTCCTCTTAATAGTTCAGGGTCTACTCGAGGTATTTGGCGAGCTTCTAAGGAGAACCTCTGGAAGTATTCCTTAAGTGATTCACCCTCATTTTGCCGAATGCCAGAGAGATGGGAGGAATCTTTAATGATCCTCCGGTTTGCAATGAACTGTTATATAAAAATCTTGGCGAGTTCGTCAAAGGTATGGATGGATTCCCTTGGAAGGGAGTAGAACCAGGTGCGATCTTGTCCCTTGAGGGTAACCGAAAAGACCTGACAAAGCAGTGTGTCAGAAGCTCGTTGGATATGCATGATAGTCCTGTAATGGTCGATGTGTTCAAGTGGGTCAGTCGCCCCATCATAGGAATCAATGTTCGGAAGCTTGAAATCCACGGGAATAGGATGTTGAAGAATAGCTTTAGCTAAAGGTGAGGATTCTTCATAGCCGCGGTGAGGGGGAAGATGATTTCTATCTTGGGGGTGAAATTTGTCTTGCATTAAGCGTCGTAATTCTGCACATATAACATGATGAATGGGGTCGACAGGACGAGAATGTGTCGAGCTACCAGCAATAATTGGTGGATTAGCAGTCGGTTGAGCTGCACGTGATGGATGAGTAGAACTAGCGGTGTCAAGGAGATCAGCATCACGGTCTACCTGAGGAACTTCAGCATTAAGGAAATTAGCATTTTGACCTCCCCCGACTAACGATCGATCTTGGGGGAGATGTGTTTTCCGTAGTGGTCATTGTGTTCCTCGTAAAGTCGGATCATCTCATTTTGAGACTCTTCCATTCGGCACATGATCTTCTAAAGAGATTTCTACCGCCTTCATCGACGGTCATGCCTATCGAGGGAAGTGGCGAAGGTTGGCATCCTTGGTTCAATTGGTTTTAGTGGCCGGGAGTTGGAGCGGGAGGCTCCGTTATTCTGTGTTGTACTATTATAACGAGGGTGTTCACAGAATTGTGATTGAAGGGTTGTTTCCAAAGCTATGCGTGCTAGAAAACCAGTTGTGGTAGAGTAAAATTTTTTGCCTTAGCTTCGTTGTGAAATCCAGCACACACACAGGTATAAAAAGTGTGAACAATAAAACTCCAGAATTTTTACGTGAAAAACCTCAAAAAGAGGTAAATATCCGGGCTTGAAAAGCTTCTACTATATGTTTGAGTACAAGATCTTCCGTCTGGGATTACAATTATATATGAAAGGGACAACAATTGCTAGTAATAGGCGATGTTGACGATGTTGATGATGTTCGATGTTGGCGATGATGTTGACAATGATGTTGATGATGATAATGATGATGATGATGATGCGAGAGGTCGATGGCGGTGGATCAACAGCATGGCGGTGGTGGTTGGCAACGCAGTGGCGACGATTATGCTTGGAGGATCTTTAGAGCTCTCTCATCTCTCTTGCTTGGGTCTCCCCTCATATGAGGAATGAGAAGCTATTTATAGATTGGAGGAGTGACGTCTCTGTAAATACATGCAAAACCCATACCACTCCACTTCATCGGACAGCACACAATGATCCCTTTGATCATTTGATGTATTTTAAATATTTGAATGCCCAAATGAAGTCGAATTGTAAGATCTTTGGCTTGTTGGAACCGGCTCGTCGAGACGCTCGATTTGACCATAAACACTCCATATTTGAGAGCCTTTTAGGAATTTAACTGACGTCTCAAAGTTTCCAATGATATTTTAAGTGCTTGATCTCACCGGTTTAATTTTGATCGACTTGCTTTTCGGATTCGTTTTAGAGAAATTTTTAGGGTTATATCTATATATATATATATATATATTCCCTCAACACTATGTATTTAAATTAGTGGACAATGAAATGATATGATGTATATATAAGCCTAATTTTAAAGTATTTTTTTTCCAACAAACTTAATATATGCATATTTATATATATGTGTATATCAAAATTGTGAGAGAAAGGGAGGTTGAGGATTTAATATTTCATTAAAGTTGAGTGAAATTAATGATATAATAAGTGTTATAATTATTTAAATATAATTTAAATGATATAATAATATAATTATGTAAATATATGATAAATAAATAAATAGAACTCATAGATAAATAATATCATCACTAATTTTAAATTTAAAGCTCAATTGATATAAAGCTCATCAAGATTAATGTATTATTTAAAAATTCATCAAACGAAGTGTGATAATTGATGTGCATGTGATTGAATATCTCTAGAAATTAAAATCTTTTCTCATTCAAATTCTCTTTTAACTATCATATGATCAATCTAACCATCTTGACGATGAGGCAAACTCGATGGCATCAAAAACATGATCAGCCGATTGCACTTAGATAGTTGAACATAGAGCTTTCATGAGCTCACGATCTTCGCTTGGCCAACTATGCTAAAATTGATATTTGAATTGACTTCAATTTGGTGATTAATTAAATATGTTTCTAGTAATTTTGTAGAATTGACTTTTATGATCTAAATGAATACTAATAAATTTGACTTAAAATATATTTGAGTGTTTAATATTATTTTTAATCATTATGTATATTGTATGGTAACTTTTTCTTAGATTTAAAAGAAGAAAATTTATAATTTTCATTGAGAAAAAATGGTCAAAAACTATGATGAAGCATATTGATGAACAAAATAAATTATAACATCAATGTTTAAGAGCAAATCATCTTCCAAAGCAAGTTGAATCAACCCCGGAGGCAAGGACCTCTTCTTAACTATTATATCAAATAAAAAAATAAAATAAAATAAAAATTATTATTTCATACCATATTATTATTGAATAATAAGACCAATATGTACATTATGACACATAATTGATCTAAGATGATGACATAATTGATCTAAGAAATAATTTATGAACCACATGCATGTTAATATTTTTATTGATATATTATTTTCCATCCTTACATTTTAAAATAAAATAAAAGGGTTTTTACATACATAGCACATAAAATCATAGTATTTACATATTTAGCACCTAAAACATACTATTTACACATTTAGCATCCAAAATTTTACTGGCAAAAATATAGAACTCCAATAAAAAAATCTAAGCTTGTGAACATTTATCATTCCATCTCTTCTCGTACGAATGACTTCTCGGGTTGTTGGCTTTACTACTCCATTGCTACAAGGGCATAAACGATCTTACCTTTATTACTTCGTGTGATAAAGTTACCTCTATGTAGCTGTAGGAGCGAAACACTGCATTGGTTGCAACATTCCCTAATGGTTTCATCTTTATTTATGGTTTAGTGGCCTTACATTTCTTCCCTTACTCCATTGAATCTTTGATATTTAACCTTTGAGCTTGAGTGGGCCTATATCTGACATTTTGTACCTTGGATATTCTCTTATTATGGCTTTTGCATTTATGGGTTTAGGCATTATTGGGTTCCATGTGTCCTTTTCATTGGTCAAGCTTGATAAGAGAAGATCGTGCTTTCAAAATTTTCAAAGTTTGCTTCTAGGTATCCTATATCTGCCATTCTGTACCTTGAATAACTATCAGGTTTTATGTGTTTTGATCTTAGCTGCCTTAGATAAAGCCTAATAATAAATATAGATGGATAACTTCACTCCATGCTGAACTGACAAGAATAAATCCAGGATCACATATAACTTATTCTTGTAGTAAGCATAATGGATCTTTTAAGAGATTGTATGTAAACTTTAAGGCTTTAATCTTTGTTTATAAACAGTTTCATTTCATTTTTTAAATATACATTTGCAAGCTATATTTGTTTACCGATTGTGCATAATCATTCATATTTCAAAATATAGTGAATCCTGCTATCCTCTACAATAGCCGGTGTTTAGTGATTCCATGCAATGGAAACCTCGAGATAATGGAAAATGCAACTTGAATATTCTCATATATATATTTTAATCCAATAAAAATCTGAACTAAGCTATTCATATTTAAACAATCAGTTGAACTCAACACACAAATTACATTACAATTAAACTTGGATTACATAGTTCATATTTACACACAATTCCTACTTAAAAATGTAGATTATAAGTACAATTACTATTAAGAGTATTATTACAACTTTATAATGAAATTTCACATTTTCTTCTTACATCTTCACGGTTCCTTTTGATCAATTCTTCAATAAGAACTCTAATCATGTTATTCATATCACATGTGTCATTCTCAATTTCATTAATGCATTCATAGAAGTTGCAATCATTCTCTGTTCGATTCTTGGGATATCGATAGAATCTTCTTCTACGATTTTCTCTTTGATGGGCGGTGTATACAAAGCATAATAGGTTGCATCTACAATAAGTTTTATGAACTCTAATACTTCTCGAAATGGATGAGTTATTTGAGCTCATCTTTGAAGGATGCCACCTATTACATTTAACAATAGATACCGATTAGAAATTTTTTTAGCAATGAATATATATTTTTTGAAAAAAAGTATAATATAGAATAGCACTAAAGCAATGCAAATTGATCTCAAATAAGAACCTTGAAGATTTCAAATGAAAACCATGAGAAAAGAGAAGATTAAACTAGTAGTAACATAAGATTTCACGATTCATTAGCTTTTTTATAACTGAAGAAAATTTCAATAACAAAAGACTCATCCCAGTAGTAATAGAAGATTTCAAGAACAAAGATTTCACATTATACATAGCTACATAGAACTTTTTTTTTCTGATCTAAAGAACTCGACAACCATCCAAAACTTTCACACTGCAATGAAAAGCATCATATAATCTGCACACCTCATGGCTTCAAAAAAGGGATTATGAGAGGAATAAAGCTTTCAACAGCCAGCCTAAATTAATGAAAAGTTAATTGCTATCAATAACCATCCTAAAGCAATGAAGCTTCAGATTTTAGCAAACTTGTTATTTAACTATATATGTGACTAATAATTACATATGTCATCAACCAATATGCCAAGTTAATTGCTCAATGAATTTATTTCATGTTCTGATCTGCAATTGATTGGTAGTGAAAAGATGAAAAATACTCAAAACTTACTATGACAACAATATTACAAGGTGTAATTTATGCAACTGTTTATTAAATCGAAAAGGGGAAAACAAGAAAAAAAAATACATGCACAACCCTTCCTTGCTCCAGTTGAGATTACTCATGCCACTAATGCAGCGATTTCTACTATTTCTAGCATTGCAGGTGATTAGAATACTTTAATGCTATTGTTGTTTGAAAATATAATTTGAACCATAAATATGTTTCAACCTAAGGAAATCTTTTGTTCATAGCCCTAATCAGATCCTTCCTTGCAAGAGTCCTCCACTTTCTTCTTTGCAATCCATGCAACCGCTTTATAGTGAATAGTAAAGTAAAAAAGCAAAGAAAATTACCTTCAAAATCCCAATGAGCATCTGTCCAGAGTCCTCTGCTATCTCTTCGCAAACAAAAAAATAGAAGAGCTCGACGAGGGCGACACGGTTGTTATATGAGTGATGACGGGGTTGTTACACCCAAGAAGGTGACCTTCTCAAAGGGTGAATAGAAAAATAGAGAAGAGATAGGGTTTTGGCAGGAGATAAGACAAAGAGATAATATTAAGCATAAGAAAGTGTTAGATAAGTAAATATCTAACATTAGGTGTTAGATATGTAAATACATAAGAATTGTGTGTGGGATTTACATACATACCACACAATTCTTATATATTTACATATCTAACACCCAAACTTCAATTTTTACATATATAACATCCAAATCTTCAATATCACATCAAAAATACCATCATAAGTCACTTTTTAATAGTGAAATGCTCCTTTTTAAGCATAGGAAAGTGTTAAATAAGTAAATATCTAACTTTAGGTGTTAGATATGTAAATACATAAGAATTGTGTTTTATGTTTGTAAATCTTCCAAATATTAAATAGGGTAACGGTTGAAGGAATAATAGAATGCTAATTTTATGAGAAATTTAATGTTTAGGTTTTAACTGTGTAAATAATATATTTTAGGGGCTAAATATGTAAATACTATAATTTTATGTGTTATGTATATAAAAACTCCTAAAATAAAATATTCTATACTATGAGATATTATTATTTATGAATTTTGAATATAATTTTGAGCAAATGTTTAAATTAAGTATGGTTTAAAATATAATTAGTAAATTAAATATCATTAAAAAAAATTTAGAAATAGGTATAGTCGCCCACTAAGTGGGCTAGCTTCTCCGTCAACTCACGTGGTAAGAAACTAATTGTGTGTTACAGCTAGTCGCCTATTAGTGGGCTACAAATAGAACATGACTTGCAACGGGCAACTAGCTCACGTCTGGCTAGTCTCTCGATTCTTGGGTGACTAGCTTGCAGGCAATTTTTTTTCCAATTGGGTTACACCAACTCATTAAGCATATTCAAATCATTAAGGTGAATTAATATCAGGCATATTGAAGTCATTAAGGATATGTACAGTAGAGTTATTACATCAAGGATTGGCTTTAAGCCCTTATATTTTTTGCTTTAGATATGGATGTTCTTATTAGGCTTTAAGCCTTTATCTTGAATTATGGAGGTCAACCTTAGAGTCTAAAGGTTTTCATTTAAGTAGATCTAAAACTAAATATTTGGATTATAAATTAAGTTGTACAAATTATAGTGTTAGTGTTATGACATTAGGTGAGCGAAGTGTTATGACATTAGGTGAGCGATTCAGATGAGTCATTAAAAAGAGAAAATAATTTAAGTTATACAAGTCATTACAAAAAGAGTGAGTACAAGTCATTCAGAAATGGACGATCCAAAAATAAAAATAAAATAAACAAAAACTAATGTAATGCATAGGTCATATTATCCTAACAACGCTCTCGTAGTGGAATCATACCACTCTAGGTTTGTACTCAATGGTGGACAATCACACAGCTAATGGTGGTCCTCCAATGCAAGATCTTCAGAAGTCTGTGTAGGATAGTCCTGTATGGGAAGAAAGGCAGTTGCGACTCATACGTAGGCTGGTATGCAGAATGACCTGGATCAGCATATGTAGATGGTCCGATGCCCCAATCATGCTGCGGGATGCCCTAATCATGCTGTGGGACATCCCTCGTTGGCTCGATCATGCGCCGATATGTAACCACAATCTCAAGTCTCGCAACATCTCATTACTATCTACTCCGTAACTTCGTGCTCATCTGTATGGCTAGAAGATGTCCTGAGTCACCAAGATGTGCTTTGACTTTATGAAAAAATAATGTATGAAATTAGCCTCAACTAGGTATGTAACATATTGAATTTAACAGAATACTTATGTTGACATTTACATATATGCGCTCTACAAGTGCTCTAGGATAGTAAGTGGTAGGAAGATCTGTCAGAGAGATCAGTAAGTAAAGAGAAGCCCAAGATCTGAATCATCACATGTACTGATTGATAGCCATCAGCCTGTCCTCATCTTCGTCCAAGCCCTCAATTATATAATCCCTCCGCCTCTCTCAAGCGGCAATGTCCACCTGGTGATAATCAACCTAGTCTAGATCTGCTTTACCTCGACCATTAACTCTTTTAAAACTAGGATCAAGTGGTGCCACATCAACTCTGCTTATGAGTCCAAACTGTCGCAACACTCAATCAGGTAAGTGTCCCTCCACCTTCTTCCAGCTGATCAGCGGGACTCGTGTCAACCATATATCGGAGCCTGTTGAGCATGTATGTGACAGGCATTGCGTGATCTGCTCAATATATGGCTCCCAAATCACCTGCACATATTAAAAATTATATTAAATTAGTATACATATTATAGAAATTAGAATCAAAAAGTACTCTACAAGTCTTACCTGTGTATGCAGCAAACTATTCAGCTCATTCCTATATAATGCCACGTTCACCATTCACATCTGGCGAACATATCTCTTGTTTCACCTATGCACACAACACATTTTAAACAAACATATAAGCCAAAAATTAATATTTGAAAAAAATTAAAATATACCTCAAACTAATCTCGAGGCAAGATCAGGATATGTACGCGTCACGTTGGCCTTCCCACATGATGATGCTCCCAAGACTATATTTGCAGAAGGTATAGATAGCCAATCATATTGGCCCTGTTGGGCCTAGTAGACTCGTACAACTCCCTGTAGAGGTGGGTAAGAACTGCTCCTCCTATAGACAGTGCACTGAATGAATCTAGGTCCTCATGTAGTAAAAGATATTGTAGATGGACCTCGGAACCTGACGTGTCTGGCAGTAGGAAGCACCCAATAAGAAATAAAATGCAAGCACTTAGGTGCCTAAAGAACTCCTCAATGCTCAGATGAGTATAAGACTCCCTATAAAAAGACCACCAAAGCCACCTCAGCGGCATGCATGTCTGCGCCTGTGTCTGACCCATCTTGAAGGTCGATGTGATGTGTGTGGGTCATGATACACCACATCTGGTAAGGAATGTCGACCCAACAACTCATCATAGTAGGGTGGGCATGTGTATGTAACGTGGTTGTGCATGTGTAATGTATAAACTAAAATTATATAACACTTATAGTATTAGGGTGGGTGGTACGACAACCATGTAGGCTATGCTTGGGGTGGACCTCTGTATGTGGCTGCTCCAACTGTGGGGTGTCCTCCCTAGCATGGCCCCATCGCCTACGTTTAACAGGTGGGCAGTGTTCCTCGACCATCGTACCAGTTGAAAAAAACATATGCGTTAATCATTGTCAAGCAATTATAAATATTAAATGAAAAGCTGTAGTGTAAAATAAGCCAAAAAGAGTACTGCAACCTATATGGAAACTCAAACAAGGAGTACATAACATATAAATTATTTGCTATTGTAACTACAACATACCTTCTACTGTTGACATTATGTGGGCACGATGACTTATAGTGGCCAACTGTCTTGCATAAACTACGTTCTACTCCTGCTAGCTCTATTTTCATCCATTGTATTTTTGAACCTGGTATGATGTACCGACCTTATGAAAATTAGGTGGCGAATTCTATTAAACATTGCTCAACACGTAAGCGGATAATTAGAATGGTTAAGCAAAGTGTAGAACTCGATTGAATATGTGACCTTATACGATGCAAAGTGTAATCTTGTGACACACATCGTGATTTAATCTTCAACCCCTAGCGGCAACATGCGCATGGCCAATGAAATATGGATCTTATTACGCTATATCGACCATTATCTAACAAATCAAATCTAAATGATCGGCTTGACATATCAAATACCTGCATCTCCCGAGGGTTGATGTTCATCGATTCTGGGAAATGTCTGGCATCCCTTTCAGTATGTTGTAATATGGTAGATACCCTTTGGGTGAACATAGATAAATTGGCCTCCTGTTGTTGAGTTGTAGATGTAAGTCTTTTCATGAATAGTGTAACTAAATTATAATAAATAATAGTGATTAGAGCCACTGCTCATAGTCTCATACATATCATTGCCTGCAGCACTCTGAGGCACATACAGTTCCTCTGAACGATAAATAACATCATCACTACCACAAAACTCATAAGTAGGATGACATATATTGATATTAAATATTAACAGTGTAAATAGAGAAAGATAAAGAAGGTATTACCTGGGAATCAATTCGTCAAAGCTGCTTTGTGTCGCCACAAGAGCAGGTGTGATGAAATCCTGTATATGCATCGATAGTATATCTGCTGACCTTAATACCGGATCAGCTGATGTGGATGCAACATTAGCATCCTCCATTTCCACATACAACACTAATATACGACAAGAAGCTTCGTCCAGTGTAACGTCGCAAACTTCATCATCAGAAATAACAAACACTATAAATCTGTTACCCACTGGATAACAATAAGTAAGACTGATAGTGTGGTGCTCTAAATCAATGTGCAAGGATCTCATAATTCTTTATCTCAATTCCAATAAGGTGATGTGCCCTAGAACCTTAACTGGATGATTTTGACCATCCATATAACTTGGAATGAACTACTCATCGACACTTAGTTCACCTCCATAGAATAGGATCAACGAAACAAACTCTCTACTCATTCCTCAAATAATTGAAAAATAATCAATCATATCAGTATTCCCTAAATTTAGAATAATATCGCATGTCCAAATTTATTTGTAGTACAAACTACATAAATCAAATGATATTTAACTCAATTGACACATTATGCGAACACATCCATCTAAGGTAACTTGCTCTAAAAAATGGCTCTAATCTTATAGTCAATTGTAATGATACAAATCCTACTCATATCATTCATAAATATTTCACAATCATTTTTAATAATATACCCAACATATATTAAACATTAAAGACTGTATTATCACCCAAAATTACAAATCAAATACACGAACCATAACCCAAACATACAAATCAAATCCTAGTACAAAACTCTAACCCCACAACTCTAAGCCCTAGTACACACAAGCTACTTAATTATTACTAAGAAAAATTAGGGGTTTACCATGTGTTTACGAAGAACGATGATAATGTGTGCTAAGAACTACAAAATTCGCTGCAGAAAACTTCCCTGAAAGAAACGGAGCAGTCAAAATTATCCCCGAAAGCTAATGTTGGGTTCCAAGGGATGTTAGCTGGAGAGGAAACCCGTTGAACGTAGAGGACGGTTGTCACCAAAATGATGAATGATTGGCAAGAAGCGGCGAACAATCTGTGGTTGGAGCAAGGCCGATTATTGCCGAAAAAGTCGGAGAGGAAGGTGATCATGCTCGGAAGGAAGAAATGGGGTGGGTGGCTCGCGTGGAGCCTTCGGATGCGGCAAGGAACTCAGATTGAGGGAAAGGAGGGCTCACGAATATGGTCGATCGATCGATCGGTCCTATTTGTTTACCCCGCCTAGTAGGCGGCTTCAACTAAGCGTGGTAGCACACGCCATGTCAGGTTATATGGCTAATTAAATTGGGCAACTATATCTATTTTTAATTTTTTTTAATGATACTTAATTCACTAATTAAGTTTAAAATAGTACTTATTTGAAAAAATTGCCTATAATTTTATACTAGGACTTTAATAATATAGTATAGTATAATATTTATTAAATACTCCACTCTTATGTATTAAATGTAAATTATCATATATTAATGTGCATTTTATATATTATTTGCATAATAATATATAATATTTATATATATTACTATATGATAATATGTAATAATTTAAAATTAATATAAAATAATTATATATTATATGAAGATCACATGATGTTATATTATTAAAATATTAAATTATATGAGAGTTACACACGTAATAATTTCTCTTTGCAACTTGGAAGGGGAAAAATATTACGTGTGGAATCCGGACGTAGCTTTACGTCTGGACTCCAATCATAGTGCTGCACGTGTCCATTATTAAAAATCCCATTTTTCACATTTTTTTCAATTAACTGCACTATAACTCGACGCGACGATCGTTAACGCTACCCCGGGCCCGACCCGACCCATCCCGTTCAAACAGCGGGAGAAGAAAATATCATGTGTCGTTCCACATTCTTCGTCACAGAATAGTTTAGGGCTTTCTTTTTTCGTAGAAAATTTTCTCAGCTCAGCTCCCACTCTCGTTCGACGCACGTCCAACCTTCCCTCAGAGATTTAGCAAATCTTGGGCATTAAAAATTGAGGTATTATAGGCGACCTCACGAGGTATTTCTTCCTGCATTCTTGAACTTTAATGAATTTAGGGTTTTCTCTATTATTCTCACCGTCGAGTAGGAGAACATTTGCTACATTTGAGTTCTTTAATTGAACGAAGATTATTTTATTGATATTTGGAGATATTTTGCATGTGTACTCTCTATACTGTCAAGATGGTACACACCGTTATTTTTAATTTTTTAACTATTGGGCTTGCCATATGTTTAGTATATCACATTGTAGAATATTTGGTGATGTTTCATGAAGGATTTGATGAATTCTGGGGCCTCTTTGGGTATAATATGTTTAGTCGATGGTATTACAATTTGTTTGTAGGTTGATTAATGAATGTTTGCTTCAGTTTTGCATGTGTACTCTCTATACTCTCAGGAGAGAACAACCCATTTTATCATTTTTTTAAAAGACTTCTGACCCTGTTTGGATATAATATGTTTAGTACATGGCTTTTGAAGCAGTTTGAATGCTGATTGGTGAGTTCTTAGGGCTTTTTTGCATGTGTACTCTCTGTACTCTCTAAAGAGTACACCCTATTTTGTCAATTTCTTTCAGATTTTAAACCCTATTTGTAGAGAATATATTCATTACATTCCATTGAAAGCAATTTGGACACTGTTTGGTTGGTTTTAGAGGAGTTTTTCATCTGTACTCTCGCTCTCATGAGAGTCTGATTTTTATCATTTTTTCCACTTAGTTTGGCCTCTTTGGAGGTAATATGTTCATTCATTGGAAGCAATTTGGGAGGTTGTTCGATTAGTTTTTAGGACAGTTTTGCATCTGTACTCTCTGTAGTATAGAACATTTTTATCATTTTTTCTAGTTTCTTATGCCTATTTGGAGGAAATATATTCATTACATTCCATTATAAGTAATTTGGAGGCTGTTTGGTTAGTTTCTAGGGGAGATTTGCATCTGTACTCTCTATACTCTCATGAGAGTATAAAGCATTTTTCTCATTTTTTTAGTTTCTTGGCCTGTTTGGATATAATATGTTCATTACATTATTTGAAGCAATTTTAAATTTGTTTGGTTGGTTTTATTAGAATTTGCATATACTCTCTATAAGATTACAAAGAATTTTTTTCATTTTTTCAGTTTCTTTGGCTGTTAGGAGAAAATATGTTGACATTCCATTTGAAGTAATTTCTAGGTTGTTTGATTCTTTTTAGGGAGATTTACATATGTGAGAGTACATAGGATTTTTCTCATTTTTTTCCAATTTTTTTGGCCTGTTAGGAGAAAATATGTTCATTGCATTCCATTTGAAGCAATTTCTAGGTTGTTTGGTTGGTTTTTAGGGGAGATTTGCATCTGTATTCTCTGTACTCTGAGAGTACATAATAATTTTCTCATTTTTTTCAAGTTTCTTTGGCCTGTTTGGATATAATATGTTCATTACATTCCATTTGAAGCAATTTCAAGGCTGTTTGGTTAGTTTTTAGGGGAAATTTGGATATGTATTCTCTGTACTCTCATGAGAGTACAAAGCATTTTTTTAATTTTTCTAGTTTCTTTGGTCTGTTAGGAGAAAATATGTTCATTACATTCCATTTGAAGTAATTTCTAGGCTATTTGGTTATTTTTTATGGGAGATTTACATCTGTACTCTCTGTACTCTTATGATAGTAGAGAGCATTTTTCTCATTTGTTTTAGTTTCTTTGGCCTATTTAGATATAATATGTTCATTACATTCTAGTTGAAGTAATTTCTAGGCTATTTGGTTAGTTTTTAAGTGAGATTTGCATCTGTACTCTCTATACTCTCATGAGAGTACATATTTTTTTTATAATTTTTTTCCACTTGGTTTGGTCTATTTGGAGGGAATATATTCATTACATTCCATTGGAAGCAATTTGGGAGACTTATTGGTTGGTTTTTAGGAGAGTTTTACATTCCATTAGAGTACAAAGCATTTTTTTTTCATTTTTTCTAGTTTCTTTGGCCTGTTTGGAGAAAATATGTTCATTACATTTCATTTGAAGTAATTTTTAGGCCATTTGGTTATTTTTTAAGAGAGATTTGCATCTGTACTCTCTGTACTCTCATGAGATTACAGAGTATTTTTCTCATTTTTTTCAGTTTCTTTGGCCTGTTAGGAGAAAATATGTTCATTACATTCCATTTGAAGCAATTTTTAGGCTGTTTGGTTAGTTTCTTGGAGAGATTTGTATCTGTACTCTACAGAGCATTTTTCTCATTTTTCTAGTTTCTTTGTCCTGTTTGGAGGGAATATGTTTATTACATTTCATTAGAAATAATTTGGGAGGTTGTTTGGTTAGTTTTTAGGATAGTTTTGCATCTGTACTCTCAGTACAGAGTATTTTTTTATTTTTTCCAGTTTCTTTGGGCTGTTAAGAGAAATTATGTTCATTACATTCCATTTGAAGCAATTTCTAGGCTGTTTGGTTGGTTTTTAAAGCAGTTTTATATTTGTACTCTATGTACTCTCATGAGAGTACAGAGCATTTTTCTCATTTTTTTTCTACTTACTTTGGCCTATTTTGAGGGAATATATTCATTACATTCTATTTGAAGCAATTTGGAGGCTGATTGGTTAGTTTTTAGAGGAGATTTGCATTTGTACTCTCTGTACTCTCATGAGAGTATGAATTATTTTATCATTTTTTTCACTTGGTTTGGCTTGTTTGGAGGGAATATGTTGATTACATTCCATTGGAAGTAATTTGAAGCCTGTTTGGTTATTTCTATAGGAGATTTGCATCTGTACTCTCTATAGAGTATAGCATTTTTCTTATTTTTTCCAGTTTCTTATGCCTATTTAGAGGAAATATGTTCGTTATGTTCCATTGTAAATAATTTGGAGGCTGTTTGATTAGTTTCTAGAGAAGATTTGCATCTGTGCTCTCTGTACTCTCATGAGAGTACAGATTATTTTTATCATTTTTCCACTTGGTTTGGCCTGTTTGGAGGAATATGTTCATTACATTCTATTGGAAGTAATTTGTAGTTTTGTTGGTTTTCTATGGGAGATTTGCATCGTACTCTCAGTACTCATGAGAGTCTGAGCATTTATTATTTTTCTCAATTTCTTATGCCTGTTTGGAGGAAATATATTTATTACATTCCATTATAAGTAATTTGGAGATTGTTTGGTTGATTTCTAGGGAAGATTTGCATCTATACTCTCATGAGAGTATAGAGCATTTTTATCATTTTTTTTCAATCTCTTTGGCCAGTTTAGATATAATATGTTCATTACATTTCATTTGAAGCAATTTTTAGAATATTTGGTTAGTTTTTAGGGGAGATTTGCATTTGTACTCTTTGTACTCTCATGAGAGTACATATTTTTTATCATTTTTCACTTAATTTGGCTTTGTTTAGAATATGTTCATTGCATTCCAATTGAAGCAATTTGGGAGGCTGTTTGTTTGATTTTTAGGGCAATTTTGCATCTGTACTCTCTGTACTCTCATGAGAGCACAAAGCATTTTTCTCATTTTTGAGCAGTTTCTTTGGCCTGTTTGGAGAAAATATGTTCATTACATTTCATTATAAGTAATTTGGAGGCCATTTGGTTAGTTTTAGGCGGTTTGCATCATGCGCTCTATACTCATATAGAGCATTTTCTCATTTTTGAGCTTTTCTTTGCTGTTTGGAGGAAATATGTTCATTACATTCATTATATAAACAATTTGGAGTTTGATTAGTTTTTTAGAGGCGTTTTATATATACTCTCTATATTCTCATGAGAGTCAAGAGCATTTTTCTCATTTTTGAGCAGTTTCTTGGGCCTGTTTGGAGGAAATATGTTCATTACATTCCATTATAAGTAATTTGGCGGTTGTTTGGTTGGTTTCTAGGAGTATTTTGCATCTGTACTCTCATGAGAGTACAAAGCATTTTTCTCATTTTTGAGCAGTTTCTTTGGCCTGTTTGGAGGAAATATGTTCATTACATTCCATTATAAGCAATTTGGAGGCTGTTTGGTTAGTTTCTATGAGAGTTTTGCATCTGTACTCATACAAAGCATTTTTCTCATTTTTGAGCAGTTTCTTTGGCCTATTTGGAGGAAATATGTTCATTACATTCCATTATAAGTAATTTTGAGGCTGTTCGGTTGGTTTCTAGGGGAGTTTTGCATTTGTATTCTCTGTACTCTCATGAGAGTACAGAGCATTTTTCATTTTTCCACTTGGTTTGGCCTGTTTGGAGGGAATATGTTCATTACATTCCATTATGAACAATTTGACGGCTGATTGGTTGGTTTTTATGTAAGTTTTACATATGTACTCTATGTACTCTCATGAGAGTACAGAGCATTTTCTCATTTATTCCCACTTTGTTTGAGCTGTTTGGAGGAAATATGTTCACTACCTTATATTTGAATTAATTTGGAGGCCGATTGATTGGTTTTAGAGGCAGTTTAGCATGTCTACTCTCTTGGATTTCATTGTGCTGATAATGTTCTCATTAATTGACTTTTTATTTTGAAGTATATAATGTCTCGAAAAAGGATAACTTCGAGAAGCGGGCCTAGCACCATTAGAATAATGTTCGATAATATTGCAACACGCTTTATTGATGAATTCATTCACATTTTAAAGAGGCTTCATTTGCATCAACTTACTAGACGCAATTAAAGACTCGTTGCCATCCATCAATCTGTCTTCTTTGGGATATAGAAGCAAGCATTCTTTTGGGTGGCGGCATTCCTTTCACCCTTGATGAAGTTGCGATTGTAGGGATGCCAAACAGAGGAGAAGGTCTTATGGCAATCCCCAACGTATTTCGATGGACTATAAGAATAAACTTGAGAATTCAGATCGCTCGTTGCCTGCGGCACAATTTGTGCAATTGTACATACATTTTCTGCTTTTAAATATTTTTTTATATATCATAACTATAGGGTGGCATCAAAATTGATTGACTACGCCGATAACATAGATAAATTTGTTGAATACAACTAGACAGAGGCCATTTGGGTCTTTTCGGTTTCCTGATTTGATGATATTACCTCAAAGATTCAAACACAAAAGGCACCGGGTACTTGTCCTTTGTCTTCTATGGTATGTTTTATTTCTTGATGTATTATTTGATGCATTGAAGTTAACTTATATAAATATTCATTGTAGATCTGGGCGGCTGAGCACATAAGCATTATAAGGTCGCCATTTCTATCTGCAAAGCCATGTATGTTGCGATGGCCAAAAATAAAGTTTGTAGACGATGCTTTCACTAGTTTGGGAGGACACCAGGTAACATATAATAATATCACTTAGTTCATATAAGAATGTATTTATTTATCGTAAGTCATCACATTTTCTTATCGTTTAACACAGTGCCTTTCATTCGAGGACATATTAGAGGAGACGGTTCCTTGAATCATTGTCCCTGTGCATACAACCCTTGTTGAGCCCAGATGGTCTCATTCTAAGTCCACGAGTGCATTTCGAATCTCCATATGTCTCTCGATATTCTCCCCCTTCTAATGTATCTAGCCTACCCTTTACTACTACACCCACAGAAGGCTTTATGGTGAAGAGGATACTTGCAGGTTTCAAGGCCTTGGAAGATATTGTGTCATCTTTTCAAGCAACAATGAGAGAGAATGGATGAAATTGATTTGAGGGTAGCGCTATTGAGGCGGTGATGTGGGCGTAGCATCCCCAGCATGGGGAAGCTCACATGGAGGTGACATTTACATTATTTAAAAATTGAAGATAAGATTTACATTATTTAAAAATTAATAATTACAGAAATTTGTATTGCATAATTAAGGAGAATACAATTGAATGATGCTTGATATGTCAAAGTAATAAACCATTATACTCAATCACATTCATAATGCCACTGAAGTATAAAGGAGAAGCAATATAAACGCTTAACATGTAAACTTAATATTAGTGGGTAAGATTATTATACTTAAATCTAATAATAAAGAAAATTATGTTCTTTAAAATGGGCTAAATTCATTTGTATGATTATTTTTTAAATGTTTGAAATTTTTTTGTGTCTCTCAAAATCATGCTTCTTGAAATCTACTTCCTATTGAATAATATGAGTCATAAATTAGACCAATACACTATCAAAATTGAAGCTTAACAACGTTTAATTCAGAAATATAAAATTTCAAGGTACTGTGGAGCAAATACTTTTTTTAAGATGAAGAATTTTTTAAATAATTTAATAACTAAAAATATAAAATTAATTTAATTATATTATTGACAAAATTATAAATAATTAGTAAAATAATATCATCAGTATTATAAGAGAAAATATAAATGGGTCAGACTATTAAACTTAGGTATTTTATATTAATTGATTAGTTAGTTATTTAAAAATAATGAATTAAATTGAATTTTTTGGGAGAGTGGTTGAATGCATCAAAAATAAGTTTTTGGGAGATTGAGAAATGATAGAATTTTTTATATAAACCATATCGATCATAGCTACAAGATCGATAACTTAGAGTTCTCAAATGTCAGTTTGAGAAATTGCTTAAAGATGAGCATATGAAAGAATATCTGGTAGACCACCATACTAAGAAACATCATAGCTACAATACTGGCAAATTTTTTTTAAAGTTTTATTAATCTTACTGTTAAGAGTAGACGGGCTTATCAAATTTTGTAATGCCTGCAATAAAAATCATTTCATAAATTGTGGAGTACTTAACAGAGTAAAATATAATTCAATATTAAAGTCAATGATGTAGTAGAATGAACCTCTGATAGCTATGTAAGGCTATATAGAAAAGACTCTTACAAAGAAGCATTTCAATACAAGCACATTCAGTATAACATCATACATCATAGACCAACTGAATTTCATAAACTATTAGTACAAATTTAGTAATTGAAAATTGGACCGTTAGTGAAGACCTATTTATTTTATTTTTTAGGGGAACCCATATATGGGAATTTTATTACCACAATAAAAGAATTGCAAGGGCCTTAAAAGGGGATAAACTCAAGAACTACTACTTAAAGAGCTACAGACACCCTAGAGTAAATCCCTAGAAGTCAAAACATATGAAAAGGAAAAGAAAGCAAAAGGTATAAATAGAGCAAAGAGCAAATGGCCGACCATCGAAAACTCTTAAGGATAAGAGAAGTCTATGTCTCCAAGAGAGAAGGAACCTGCAAAAAATAACCAGAATCTGTAAACATATGGAAGGAAGAGTTAGCATCGTTAAAGTGATACAAGCCAGGTTGAAAGTAAAATAGAATAATGAGTGAGATATAGAAAGATATGTGTAAAAAAGGCTCAGGCTCAGTCACACCAATTTGGGGCAGCTGCAAATATGAGCATCCAAACTTCAAAGGAAGGGTTACATTAGGCGTGCTACTACCAATCAAGGAATGGGTGAAATCATCCCAGCCATCATAGCCTACAAACCTGGGGGAAAAACATTAGCGAATGGATGAAAATCATGTGATCATAAATACACGCATATGCACAAACACTCTGGAAGATAAGTTACCACATAAATTGATAAAGGGTTGACAGCACTCCTTCCTAAGTTAATAAACAGTAGACAATGCCAACATAATAACAGAAATCATAGCCAGCAACACCCCAAACTAGAAAGCAGCACCAATCAGAGTTACCTGCTTACCAAGGCACATCCACATACACATGGGATAGAAGGAAACACAAACCCCAAACAGTGCCAACATAATATCAGAATGCACAATCCATAATAACCCGACACAAAGGTAACCCCATAGTGAGGAAATCCCAAAAAGGGTCAGCAATATAGATGGTATCATCCACCATATTAATAACATGATACACCAATAAATGTGCAATTTCAAAAGAACTAAGAATCAATTGAAATAGTGGATAATTCCATACAACAAAGGCACAATTAATTAGGTACATATCAATGGTATAAGCAGTATCCAGCCACATTAGGTAGTCTGTCGAACAGCAAAACCAGAAAAAAAAACCATTCAGCGAATAGGAAAAAAAACAAACCAAAAAATTGGACCCGACAATGGGCAGTGAGGGCAGAATCATTGCATAATTGACCTACAAGAAGAGTCATGATACTAATAGTAGTGAAAGGCTCAGGGCCTAGTAGTACCTAATGTATCAGCGTTGACTTTCAGAGAAAGTCATCATGCACCTCTAACGCAGTCTTCTTAACCGAATCCCTCAGATGAGACTGCTGGTGTGCCTGTTAAGTAAAAGAAAGTCATCATGGACTCTTTAAAGTCTTACAGAAATGATTGTAATGAAGTAATTATGATTGTAATCGACATTGCAGTGTGTGCAGTCGAAGAACATAACTAAATGATATCATGCATTAAAATATTTTTCCATAATAATATCATCGACTTAGTATACCCTTGGTGGTGATTGATTGTTGAGCTTGAGTTAAATTCTACATAGAACATTATATTAGTTGATGATATTTTTACATGCGTTTTCCATGTGTGTACCTCACGGCAAAACACGGAGAGAGGTATTGCAATGGGTGATGCAACACGTTCTCCACCACTCTCAGACTGTACTTTAGTTTCTGTAACAATAGAAATAGGATGGTTTCAAGTTTAAAATCTATATCTAAAATACTTAAAATTAAGAGCCAAATAGGAACTTACTCTTGGCTTTCTTGATTCTTTCCCAGTATCCCTTAAGCCTTGCATTGGAAATACCCTTTGGTGCTTAACTGGATCCTTTAAATTGTCATTTCCTTTGTCTTGTGGTTGACTTCCTCTTCTTATTTGTTCTCTTTGGAGGAGAATTGTATATATAGAGTCATCATCATCAGATAGTTTTTTAAGTATCAAACATATACTCTTACTATTTTATTATCTTGTGCCACGGTGCTTATTTGATAAACATCTGTGATGTGGTTCCAAAAAAATAATGCAGGTTACATTTCTCGTATGTACACATCTTTTAAGTTCCTGTATGTACTATCAATATAGATACCCTTCTTTGCTCTAGTAGACCATCACATGAGAAGATACTTATCCAGAATATGCACAACATCTTCCTGACTAAGAACTCGGATATAGTGGGCACAAAGTAATCCCATCATTTCAAATTTTTTACATGTACAAGTTACATCTAGGGTTGTCTTGCCGAAATGGATAGTTCATATTTTGGAAGCATATTTATTCTCTAAGTTTCTCACCAAATACTCCATGGGATTATCAGCTAACACATTTGTTGATAATCCTCCAACCCCATGCAAAAATTCTTCCTCAAACATTGTATAAAGCTTTCTTATATAAAACATAGTAGCTTGTTTCAGAATTAGACTGGTCTTAACAATAGGAACAATTACTAACTGGCTACACTTGAAGTCTTCGTCATGTTCATTCTGGTGCCATGTGTCCATAACCTTCTCCAATCCCAAGAAATAATCTGTTATTGAACTTGTTGGTTTAGAGATTCCTTGACTTACATTATTCGTGGACTCACTACGTTGCATTGACAATATTCCCATGCATAATGAGTCTTTGCAGATTGCAGTGGACCACTTGGATCTAATTTTATAAAGTTCAGACAGCCAAGCATGATCATGCAAATTACCTTCATCTAGCATGATAGACCAAGCTTCCTCAAACTCTTCCTGTGAGTCACACTTGCTCATGCATGTATAGAATAACCCTTTTACTATCTTGTTACTATTAAAGCAATGAATCTTGGAAGGAGCTTTCTTCAAAATATGCCATTGGTACAACTTATGATAGTGTGATAATACAATTTCAATATTTCGCCATAGCTGATCTTGATCGGAATATTATTATAGGATGTCACCACTCATTAAGGAGAAATATTTGGAATAAATGTGAATGACTCAATTATCTTTTGAGAAAGGCTACTCCAAATAACACATTTTTTCGGTTGATTCACTCAACTAAAGAATGTGATAAGATTATATTTATTGAGTCGATAGTTTGTATCAAAAATCATGACATCCCCAAAACAATCATATTTTATCCTTGACATTCCATTGCTCCAAAAAACTTACGCAATGACTCATCAGCTTGTATATGCCATGCAAACATCCCATCCGCTGCTTGCCTTTCCTTGAACAGCTGTATTAATGCATTACTATCACCATTCACAATCCTCGATCTTTTCTCTTTTTGGATGAAATTGAAAGCATCCCTTTTTGTGAAGTCAATATTCTCCACGCCGCCAACTTCCTCAGTTAGATAGTTGAATGCATCAGTTGCTCTAATTCCGGCCTCTGTCATTATCTTCAACATAGCTGCCTTGTGGTGTTTATTTTTGGGGTGTGGGACACCACGCAGATCTTAGGGGGTACTTATTGAAATGATCGGGTACGACATTAAGGAATGATGTACTATCTCGAAAGATAGAAATCACCACCCTATAATGGACCTAATCACCTAATAAGGACTCCTAAGGCATGATGGGTCTTCGAATATACCAGATCTTTCCCTACTTTACATGGAAAAGTAAAGTAGGGTTTATTTGGGTCGTTAAGTTCCCTGGAGGCAAGGCCCCATAGTTAATTACATCCTAAGAAATGAGAATTTCTTAAGAATACTCGACAAAAGTAGATAATTAGAGTCTCCAAAGATTTCAAGGTTAAGACTATCAAAGGATTGGCTATTTTAGAAAATCAAATTGGATAGATCAAGGAGAAGACTTATTTTTGGAATCCAAAAGAGAGAAGAAATACTCATGATACTAGGAAGCCTAGTGAGCATTCCAATCTACCCTATAGTTGGGCTTTATATTTTGAAATTTGAAGAGAGTTAATTATTTGAGTTGACATTTTATTAGATTTGCTTATAATTCCATAACATAAGATTGTGGAAATGCCTAAGAGGTGAGGATTTATGCTTGTAGCCCAAAGGAAACATACCTCTGATTCCTAAACTAAGGAGCCTTGGTACAAAACAAAGGCACAACCTAAATCTAAGTGAAAAAGGGTATATGGTTTTCATCCACAGAGAATAAACCACACCGGACTTATTACCGCTTTGAGTGGCGTGCCTAACTCCTCCTACGCTTTAAATCCATGTAGGCAAGTCTTATGCTTTGCAAGATGGCTAGGTTGTTGTTCATTTAGAAAGGAAACTAAGTCCTTAGACTCACTCCTAAGAGACTAGAGCATGAGTGGTATGAATCCATGACTTAATCTAATGCAAATTTTATCAAATTTATTTGATTCTTTTGGACTTTTATTTTGACATGGGATTTTGTATGCCTAAATGCATGAGAATTTGATTATAGGCCAAATCAAGAGAGAAAGGGGTGTCTTCCACCAAAGGCTCTCATAGGTTAAGCCTTGATTCTCTGGCAAAGATGGAAGCTCCCTCTTAACAAGAGTGAAAGAACATGATATGCATGATATTATACATTCATCCATCCAGCTAAGGGGTTACTAAAAATTTTATTATCTTGATTTAATCCCTAGGCTTTTATGTGAGGTTATGAGTTGTTTTAGAATTTTAGTTATGAGTTATTAATTGGGGTAGAAAAATTAATTTTATCCTAAGAGCCTGCATCCAGACACATTCAAGCATCAATCATAAACAAACTATGAAAAGCATGTTATTCTAATGCAATCTAAACACAACATCAAACAATTTTATAGACTACCGTAAAAGAATAAAAGGCTCTGCGGTCGGGTTCCAGCACACCAAAAAAAAAGAAAAGAAGATGGGGAGCTCACCCTTATACAACCCGGATTACAAAAATAATATATATGCTATGGGGGTCTTCTTTTCTTCATTTCTTCATTTCTTCATTTCTTCATTTCTTTCTTTTGATTTGATTTGCTCCAAAGGCATCAGTGGCACCCTGTGGACTAAGCCTTCTAGCCACGCTCATCCTAATCCCCATAGCACTAACCCTAATTTCTAATGCAAAATTACATCAAAATAGGAAAAGTAAATCTAGCTACACTGAAAACAAATGTTAGCTAAACATACCATACAATCAAGCAATATGAATAATTTGGACTTAGCACCCACACATGGGTAACCAAGTCCACCTGTCCTAACATGGGTTACACTTAAGGGGCTAAGCAACCTGTATAGCAAAAGCATGTATATATTTTTTTATTACAGCGGCCCTTTTAAGTATAACCCCCTGCAGAAAATATGATTAGCTAATAATCTAACATCCTACTAAACATACACCCTAACATCAAGTCTAAAACATTACATCAGAAAACAAAATATAACATCATACATACAACGCCCTAACTTAGCACTAGAAGTAGTGACTTAGTATTCTAATGTGTGTGCTTAAGGCTTGTGTAGCAAGACTTTACTAGTTTAGCTTAAGTTCCAATTTGAAGTTTGAATTTAAATTTTACCTTTTGGGTGATTTCAATCTAAATGATTTAATGATTTGCTTTTCATTTTTATTTCAATTTTATTGGTTTAAATGATATTTAGGTTCTCAAGAATGAAGGGTAGGATGAATTCCATCTTGTAGAGGACTCACCTATTCTACATCCTAATTCTAAGGAATCTAACCAAGGTCCTTATGTATCTTGATTAGCCCATTTGAACTTGTGTAATTCCTTCAATTTAGAATTTAGAATTTGAGTTTATTTAAGTATTTGATTAATTGATTTTTTTAGATATTTTAGTTTAATTGCATCTTGATAATTCAATATCCTTTTAAATATTTAATTCTTTTCTTTGATCATGGTTATGTGATTTAACTTTATGTTTATTTAATTGATTGTGGTTCATTTATTTGTAGTTTGATTGGATTAGATTAATTGAGATTATATTTTGATTCTAATTGGGTTTAATTCTTTGTAATTGGGATCATATTTTAATCACATCCATTTGTCATGTTCATCAAGTTTGGTTTGCATTTTTTGATTTCATATATTGGATAGTTAATTAGTTCATTTTATTTAAGTAGGTTGAATGAGATTTGATTTGATTCTATATTAAATTGATGAGAATCTTTCTTGATTTAGCTTAATTTGATTCAATTTGATTTTCTTAGCTTTATTGGTCTTATGGATTTGCTTAGGTTCAATGTGATTATGTGATTTGTTTAAATTAAGTGTATTTATGTTAATTATAAAGGTTTGTTTAATCTTTTTTTTTATATTTGTTTTGCGAATGATGTTGATGACTTAATGGTTTTGGTTTGATTTATGTTTTGATTAGTATTTAATTGTGTTTTGATTAATTAAGTTTAATGTATTAATTTGATAAACTTAATTAGTTTGTTTAAGAGGTGATTAAATTAAATAAAGATTTGTTTAACTTTTGATTTAATTTCATGTTTATTTGAGTTAATGATTAAGATGAATTAATGATTGAAGTTTAAATTAGGGTTTGATTATCATTTAATTATATTTTATGTTTGATTAAGCTTAAGTTTAATGTGATTAATGTAATTTATTTATTTAATTTATTTAATAAATGATTAAATTAATTAGTAGATTAGTTAAGTATTTAATTTTATTTAACTTTAATCGATTTATAAAGTTAAACTTGGTTTATTAAGATAATGGATTAATTTATTAAGTTTGCATTAATTAGATGTTTGATTAATTAAATTTGATTAATGGGTTAATTAAAATTATTAGATTAATTAAAGGTTTGTTTAATTAAAGATTAATGAATTAATAATTTAGGTTTAATTTATGTTTAATGTTTAATTGCATCTTAATTATGTTTGATTAAGTTTAGGTTTAATATGATTAACTTAATTAGTTTATTCGAGTGTGATTATTAAGTTTAAATGATTTGATTAAGCTTAATTTTAGAGTTAACTTTAATGTGACTTACTTAAATTAATTTGATTAATTAAGATGATGGATTAATTTATTGAATTTTCATTAATTAAATGTTTGACTAATTGAGTTTGATTATTTATGATTAGGGTTTTACTTGATTTGATTTGTTATGTTTGTTTTATTTCATTAACATGATCAATTTAGTTATTAGGTTGAAATATTTAATGATTATTTAATTATCTCATTCCAAATGGATGTGATTTAATCATATGTTAATTAAGTTTACTTTAATTTTATTTAGTTTAATTGATTAGTATCAAATTATTAAAGTTTTCTAAGTTTGTTGGATTTTGAGTTTGATTTAAGATTTAATCATTTAATTGAGTTTTATTAACTTAAATAGATTTAATCATATTTAATTTAATCTCCTTAAAGGTGATATTTTTTGATTTAAAGTTTGATTAATGGTTTAATGAATTTTATTCAATTTCTGATCATTTTATTATATTATTATTATTATTATTATTATTTTTTTTTTTTTTTTTAATATTTGGGTTTTTTTTTTTTTTTTTTTTTTAGATTATATTTTAATTAACTTTTTAGTTATTTAAACTCTAATCTTAAGTGTTTATTTGGGTTTTTTAAGATTGAAGATAGAATCATTTTTTTTAAGAGTCTTAGATGTCATTAAAGTGATTTAGGTTATCTTGAAGATTTTTGTAAATTTCTGAATTTGTATTTAATTTATTTTATCAAAATTGATAATCTGAATTTAAAATTTTAATATCTACCAATACAAAAGTGATTTTAACTTTAAATTTTACTGTATGTGTGTTATAACATTAAGTTCAATATCTAAAAATTTAAACTTAATATAACCTATATTTTTGGCTTAATTAATAAAATATGATTTTCACTAAAACTTAAATTACGCTCAGAATACTACATAACTTTTGAATATTTTAGGTTTGTTGGATTCCTCTCGGATAGACAAATCCAACGAGCCCTTGTTTATAATTTTGGTTAAGTATTTTATTTTTTTATGAATTTTGAAGTTTCGGATGATTTAAATTATTATTATTATTTATTTATTATTATTTTTTTTATACGCGCGGTTTGGGCGGGAAAGACAGCGACCCGCGCTTTTCTCTGGACCGTCCAATCACAGATCGGACGGTCTAGATCAGATCGCGCGATCCAAAGGCCAGGATCGCGCGATCGGCGCGTGATCTGAGCCGTCCGATTGCGCGTACCACGCGATCGGACGGTCCAGATCATTTCCGCCGCTCCGAAGCTCGGAAGCTGGCTCGCTCGGATCATGAGCCGTCCGATCGCGCAAACCGCGCGATCAGACGGTCCAGATCGCATCACGCGATCTGAAGGCCCGGATCGCGCGATCCACGCATGATCCGAGCAGTCCGATCCCGCGAACTGCGAGATCGGACGGTGGCTGTGAGCCGCTGGCGGTGAACAGTGTTTCAGGGTATTTTGAAAAATGAAAGTTTAAGCCAAAACTTGTCCAAATGGACCGTGCTTCATCGCACAAAAAAATTCTATTTCCTATTTGGGATGATTTAAAATAAAAGTGCTGGATTTTCTAAAGGAAATTCTAAATCGCGGGAAATTTAATACAAATATGCAAAATTAAATAATTGGCTGACGAAGTTACCTCACCGGGATGATTTCCTGGCGGTGAAGATCCCAGGAGCTTCTATGTGTGTGTGAGGAAGCTTCAAAGTAAACTTTAGCCCTTGCTTCTCTAACGCCTCCTTCTCGATGTTTACCGTCGCCTAGGAAGAGCAAATCCTTATGATTTTGAGCTTAATATGGCTAAACCAAGTGGGGAATGGGTTACTTTTGGCTTTGGAGAGCTTTGGGGGGCTGAGTGATGATGGGAGCAAGAGAGCTCAAGTCTCATTTCCTCCTCCTTATAATGGATAAAAATAAAAAAAAGTTTGAATCATTTTGGCTCCAAATTGAATGCCATCTTGTTGGGGTGGTTAGGGATAGGTCTAGATTGATTGAGGACTTTGGATTTTTGCTCCAAAGTCCTCTCTTGCTGCCACATGATGAAATTTGTTTAATTGGAATATTGGTGCCATGTGATGAGGGGTTAAGTGCATGTGATGGGGGAATTAAATGGGGTTGGTGGAATCCTATGTGGGGTTGGTTCATGAGGGATTTAAAATGGGTTGGGTTTATTTTGGGCTGATCCCAAATGAGTTTGGGTCGGATTTGATCAGCCCTAATGGGTTTTGGCTTGGTTTCAAGGATTTGGCCCAATTTAGGTCATATGGGTCATTTTGGGCCAAGTTGACCCATTTGACCAAAATTGTCCAAATTAACTTGGTTTATGGGTTGATTCATGTTCAATTAACTCATTGAAGATGAATGTGGTCTTTGGTTTGAATTAATTTGGATTTAATTTTGATTTAGGCCAAATTGACCCTTTAAGCCAATTTGGGCTAAGTTGGGTCAAGTTGACTGATTGGGCTCAATTGATCAAATTGAGTTCAATTGCTTTGGTCAAGTTCAATAATCAATTTAGAATGATTGAGCCATTGGTTCGCAATCAATTTGGGTTAGATCATGATTTGGCCCGATTTGGTTCTTTAGGCCAATTTGGGTCTTTGGATCAAATGGCCAATTGGGCTTGGTTTGGCCCAATTGGTTGCAATTGATCATCCTAGAGTGATCAAAAAATCATGGTGGAAGCCAAGAAGGTAGCTTAAAGGGTTTAAATTGAGTTTGGATTTGATTTTCAATATGGTCATTTGAATTTGAATTTTATTTATATTTGTGAATATAAATGAAGGAATAATTCATTTATGAAGAGATCAATTGAGTTTGATTTGATTTAAGAAATAGCTAAGCTTATGAATATGGTTCATATGGCTTAGGAAGGGGTTAGATTTGAATTTGATTTTGGGTTTCAATCATTTGGAGTCAAATTTTGAAATTAGATTTAGAATTTGAATTTGGATTTGAGGTTTGATTTGAGAATTGAGTGATTTAATTTGAGAAAGTGTATCTAGATTAGATTTGGGCTATGGGATAGGTAATTTCCCACCTAGCCTAATCTTATGATTAACACTTCTAAGTCTCTGGGCTTAGGTTAGGTGTTCATCTAATCACTATATGTGTCTATGACTAAGAAAATCTTAGTGTCTAAGTCCTAAGTCTAAGAAGATGTTAAGAGCTCACTCCAAAAGTGAGGTCAACAAGGACCCCCAATAGGTGTGGTGTAACTGACAAGGCACACCGCAGGTATTGGCGTTGACCGAAAAGATCAACAACATTTAGAAGGTTGCAACAAACAACATAAGTGATCTACCTAGACACGAAAAGGTAGAGAATCGATCTTAGTGCTGCGCTCTCTTTATGCCAAGCATGAGAGTAAAAAAAAGAATCCACTAGTGAGGGAGTACATGAACCTTCCTCTAGGAAACTTCAAGTTATCCTGGGATATAGAATGATTGATTGTGAATATGATTTATTTGGGTGTGTATCCAGGGGATAAGAATTTAATTTTTTTTTTTGATTTATTTGATCGGACTCCACTAGGGAGGTTGGTTTAATTGTTATGGCTCCAGGAGAAGGGTTCTAGATTGAGGGCATATCCGCTGGGATGTACACTCGGTGAAATTTGTTTGATTTAGAACTAAGTTCCACGGGAGGCCAATTTGATTTGCCTCGGAAACTTGGTTTTATTTGATATGTTTAATTTGACTCACTGGAGGTTGGTTTCAAATTTATTTTGTTATGGACCCTGTGCGATGGACTACTTGAAGCAGGGCGCTGTCTTAGATTTATAAGTCTAAAGGGATAGTCTACACGCCATAAGGTAGGACTATCCAACCTAAGGTTGCCTTTTGGTGTGACTTAGGAAGAAAGCGTAGTAGACTTACATCTTCAAAGCAAGAAAAGTCGTTGGGCGATCTATTGGACGAACAGAACCCTACGGCGACTCTTGAGTGAGCACCCGGGGTCTTACCTCAACTCAAGTAGTCGATGATTAATTTGATTTGATTTGATTTACTTTAATTTTGTGTGTTATATGGACCCCGACTATGTTGGATGGACCCGAGGAGCTATGTCGCTTTGACCTCTAGTTTACAAGTCCAAAGGGGTAGTCTACCGACCACAAGTAGGACTCTAAGGGTTGCCTCTTTGGTGTGCGATTGTAGGAAGAAAGCGTAGACTTACATCTTCCAAAGTAGAGATCAGCGTTGGGGTGATCTATTGATGGCACAAGATCAATCGACCTAGACTATTTGAGTGAATGCTTTGTGGACTGTCGACTCAAGAATAGTCGAATTACTTTAATTTTAGATGGACCTGGTTGGTTTTATGAATCTACTAAGAAGGAGCTAATATCAGCCTAGACCTATCTTAGATTTACAAATCCAAAGGGATAGTCTACCAGTAGTTAGGTAGAACTAACCAACCTAAGGGGTGCCTTTCGGTTTGCAATGGTCAAGTTAGGAAGAAAGTACGGGGACTCACATCTTCTAAACAAGAATCCAGGGGTGAGTTTGCAACAAATGGCCGACCTAGAGTGCCGTCGGTTTACAGCGATCGTCTTTGGAAAGAATCGTAATAGACTTATATCTTTCAAAGCAAAGCGGCCGTAACTCGTTGGTGGTACAACAAGTTGAACCCGACTAAGGCGCTAGTGAGTCTGGGCAGAGATTTATCTCGACTCAGTAGTCGGGCAATTCTATGGAGTTTCTTTGACACTAAAGATAGGATGCTTGGGAAAGGGGCCCTTTGGGGCTTGAATTCCTAATCCACAAGCAAATATTTTGTTTGTTTGTTTAATTTGTTTTATCATGGACCTGTTAGTTTGCGATCAAGCGAGAAGGAGCTTATATGAGACCTCTAGTTCTTGAACCAAGGGAGAATCTGCGCATCTGCTGAACAAACTCTCCAACCAGGGGTGGCTACCGAGGAAAGGGGCTGTCCAATCAAAAGTAACACGGTAGTGTCTAAATGGGGTCTCAGGGCGTGATCAAATAGAATGCCCGAGACCACAATGGGGCTTCAATCCAACACCACAGAGAAAAATGACATGGCTAGTCATATATCACATGGTATTGTGGCCAACTCATGGAGAAAGGACTTACATCTTCCAAGTGGTGTACCCACGGGTGAGTCATTGTCGACATAGCGAACATCAACCAACTATGGTGCCCATCGGTTTAACAATCAGTCTAGAAAGCGTGTGGCTTACATCTCTCTAAGGGCGGCTGGGATAGTCGTCTTCTCCAGTGAGGCTAGGCGACCTCTGAGTGAATGCGGGGCTTATATCGACTCAAACATGGTCAAGAGGAAAGGAGCCTTTGGGGACTTACCCTAAACCTCAAATATATTGACTAGTTAGATCATGTTGATTAGTTCAAGAAGAAAGCAGGGACTCACATCTTCTTGGGATCAATCATGAGGTAGCTTACTGGCTAAGCAGTGAAGACTACAAAACTAACAAGGCACTCATCGGTTTGCAATGGTCAAGTTTAGAAGAAAGCACGGGGACTCACATCCTCCAACAAATGACCACTGGGGTGATTGCTTTTGGGCAACAAATCAACCCGACCTAAAGTGACTCAGAGTGGGCTTGCTCCCACATCAAAATAGCGAGATAAAGATATTTGTTTGTTTGTTTTGTTATGAAGGAATAGGATGCCACTTGGGACTCTTACACACTAACCTCAAAGAACTCGACCTAGTATGATGGCTAGTTCAAGAAAAATGGGACTCACATCTTCTTAAAAACACCAGGTAGTTCACTAGCGGTGAAGACTAAGCGACAAGGCGCTTCGTTGGTTTGCAATGGTCAAATTAGGAAGAAAGCTCAGGGACTCACATCCTCCAACAAGTGACCACTGGGTGATTGGTTACTTTGGGCAACAAATCGAACCCACTAGGCGACTAATGAGTGAGTGCCAGGGGCTTGCTCCCACATCAAAATACCAGATAAAGATATTTGTTTGTACTTGATATGAAGGAATAGGATGCTTGGGGAATCTTACACTACCCTAAATAGCACTTGAGATAAATATTGCGCTTTTTTATGTAAATTTGAAGGAATGTTTAGATTGATGAGGAATTTTGAAGGGTGATAGTAGATTGATTTTTTTTTTAATTTAGACTCAATCAATGTAGATTTGAAAACATAACTTCATTAAGGAATTGATTTTTGATTTTTTTTAATTCTCTTTAAAAAAATTTCTTTGGATGTGTGCAAATGGAACAAGAACAACCAATGGTGTTCTTTCTCCAAAATCCTTAAGACCAGTCAAAGTAATTGATCATCCTTAGTGAAAGAAACTCACCAAGGCTTCTCAAATATTATGCTCTAATTTGTATTTGAATGAAAGAAAATTCTCATTCCAATTACTTGAATTATTCTCCAAATTTAAATTTTGACTTTGAGTGTAATGGATTTTGAAGTAATGTCGTTGACATAGAAATACAAACACTCTCTATCATAGTGGTTTAAACTACTTTCTATCCTTTGAAGTGCCAAAGTAGGCCTTTTGATCAAAACAAAATCTTCATTTGAAGAGTTTTGAGATAGACTAACTTTGAAAGAGTTTAAACCATCTATATTCACATTAATTGAGATCTCTTTTCTTCTTCTTCTTCTTCTTTTTTTTTTTTTTTTTTTTGCAAGACCTTCAACTTTTCAATGGATGCATAGAGCTTTGTAATTTGATTCTTGATGATAAATTTTAACAAGAAGAGTTGTACCCTAAATGGAGATAGCCTTAAACTAGTGGGCGAATGGAGGGGATCTGGAGGTGTCATGAAATATTACCTTATGCTTTTGGATGAGTATTGAAACTTATCATCCTTGAGAACTTGATCTACTTTCTTTGTTAAAGTAGTGAATGATTGACACCTACCAAAAATGAGATATTAAGTATCTTAGATATGACAACCTTTCTTTGAAATGATTTTAATTGTATTTGAGACCCTCCTCTTTTTTTTCTTTTTTCTTCTTTTTTTCTTTTTTTTTCTTTTTTTTTTTTTTGAAGGTTGCATATCTAATATCACTCTAATCTATTTTAGATCAATTTTGTTATCCCATGATGCATTTACTAGCCTTAGAAACTTCCTTAAAGCCATCTTGTATACTTTAGGAGATTCATATTTAGGTTGTAGTATCATGATTAATCGAAGACAACTACTCATCGTAAAGATGATCTTCCTTTTCTTTGCTTTAGACCAAGATCATCAACGTAGCATTCAACTTGGTGATGAATGAGTTTGTTGAAGATTCAGTCATGGCCGGTATGTGATCTAGCATTTTTAAGACTAAAGGTATGACCTTATAGCGATAAATTCGATGGAAATTATAAATGTAAACAACCTCTCATCCTCAGGCATCATTTGACCCGTCTTTGAATGAGGAGGCTGAGGCTATGTTTCCATTAAATTTGATATAGGTAATGTGAATTAGTCTTCAAGGCATGCCTATCTTATCTTCAAAATTGACATATGTGTAGATTTGAATGTTCTTCTTTTGGACTAGGAATAATGTTGGGGAATCATGGTAGTATCTTTCTCTTCAATAAGATTAACTTCAAACTTTGATCCTCTTCTTCGTCAAAGTTTCTAGAAATAGGAATAGCAATAGGTTCAATTTTGAGTTTATAGCTACCTTTGGAGATGTATTGGGCACTTTATAATGATCTTAGGTAAGTCTTTAAACTACAAAGTAACCTAACCAAGTCGTTGGAATTTTCCTTCTAACATATCATACTGAATGTTGGGAGGGTGGGTGGACTCCCTTATGTTGAGGTGGTTTTTTTTTTTTCACGGGCTCATTCTCTACTTGAAAATCTTCAACATTGTTTGAGTAAAGTAGGTAGACTAGGCAAAGGTAATTTTATTACCTCATTTGAAGGTCTATCTACAAGCATTGAATCCTCTTTAGCTTGAAAAAATGAAGTGGAAATTTGAAATCTCATAATGTATATATATTTTTTGCTAGGGTTAGAACAACTCTTAACTTCCATCCTATAATAATATCATGAGATAGTAAATTGAGTCAATGTGCTCACATACCTACTAAGTTTCTAGTCTTTTGCAATCTAACTCTAGAGATTTGTCAAAATGTCAAAATTTAACTAAAATAACCTTATGTATTATTTTCTTTTGAATTTACACCTCATACATATGATTTTTTTTTTGATTCTAAATCAATATGTATTATTGGTGCTTTACTTCTTTTTTTTCTCCTTTTTTTTTTTTTGAATTTGCACCTAGTACATATGATTTTTTTTTGATTTTAAATCAATATGTATTGTTGGTGTTTTATTTCTTTTTTTTTTCTTCTCTTTCTTTTTTTTTTCTTTCTCCTTTTTTTTTTTTTTTGAGTCTTTGTCTATATTGTATTCTCTGGAGGAGATTGCTTGTCATTTTTTTTTTTTTTCATAAGATATTCTATATTGAATATGACTTGAGGAGGTTGCCGCTAACTAAGCAAGAAAGAATCAAAAATTTTTCTACCTCCTTAGAGAATGTGAGAGTGCACTTATTACTTAGCTTAGTCGGCAACCTTCCAAGATAGTCAGACATTAAGATTAACCTTCGTGCCACCCTTATTTTGGATTGTGAAGTGTATCTTAAGAAGGATTTAGAATTTGATTATTTCAAACGACCGGTTTGCTTCTTCCTATGGTGTTGATCAAAGTGGTAGGACCGCCAATAATTGACTGTGATATCTTCAAGGAGAGGTAGAATTGATGTCTACCTACTCTACTCTCTTTCTCTCTTTTTCTTTTCTTTTCTTTTTTTTTTTTCTTTTTTTTTTTCTTCTTTTTTTTTTTTTCAAATTTTATCCCATTAGACCTTTGAAATTTGATGATTCTAACTCTTTATCGATAGTGACACCATGAAAGTATAGAATGAGGCATTTCTACCCGAAGTTGGAATCATTAAAGCATAAAGTCCATCAAGATCGCTATTTTATGGATTACGATCAATATTTTGAGAGTTGTCTTCTTTGGGAATTAGATTCAAGTCATTTGAGTCATACTTATCTGGAATAAATAAGACATACTCAACATCCTTGTCAATTTCATTCTTGGCCCAAGGAATCTTTATGGCCTTTCTCCATTAGGGTGAAAATCCATATCTTGGTTTTAATTGAATTTCATCATAAAAGTTTTATGATTCATAACTTTGTGACCAATAATAATGAATATTACATTATCACAAGTCATCTTAACGTTTTCAAGCTCCATGTCAAATTTGATTCACACATTTTTTGATGAATTTAAAGAATTTGAACCCACACTCATCAAATTTGGATATGATAAAGGGTTCAAATAATTAGATCTCAATTTGGAGAGATTTTGAAGAGAATTTTTTGGAACTTCATTTGTCAAATGTTGATATGACTAGGTTCAAAGCGCTTTGACTGAGACTTAAGAAATTTTGGAACTTTACTTTCCAAATGATGGTAAGTTCAAAAATTTAGGAATTTTGTTTTGTTTTGTTTGGCGTTGTTTGATTTTATTTTAAAGAGAACTATTATTTAACCAATTTGAGTATGTTAAATGAAATTGGTTAAATTTTTGTTTTAAAAAAAAAAGAGTTTTGATATTTATTTTGAAGAAAAGGTTTTATTTGATTTAATTTTGATTTTGAAAAATGAACCTTCACTTAACAAACCGTTTGTTAAGTGGGTTCAATTAATTTTATTTTGAAAGGATTTATTTATTTATTTATTTATTTATTTTTAATTTTTTTTTTGAGAAATGATTTTTTTTTTTTAATCTTGATTTTAAAGAGAGAATCTCTCCATAACAAATTGGATTATGTTAAATGGAGTTCATATTATTTTTATTTTGAAAGGACTTTTATTTATTTATTTTTTTTAAAAGATGTTTTTTTTTACTTTGGATTTTATTGAAATTTTGTTAAGCATGAGATGAACTTTACTCCACCAAGCTAGTGGTAAGAGGTTCAAAATTTTATATTTGGTTATTTTCCATTATTTTTTTACTTAATTTATTTTACCTATTGGGGACCAAGAGATTTTAAGACCTACGGTGTGAGCTCCTAAAACCTAAAGGATGTTGAGCTTTGCTTAAGGATGAAATAAGCTAAGTGCCAGGAAAGAATGATAGTCTTATAATATTAAAATGCTTGGAGACAATAATTGTCTACTAAAGAGAGGAACTCTCCCAGTGTTTGAGATCTGGGTGTTTATTTTTTGGGACACCATAGGTCTTAGGGGTACTTATTGTGATGGTACATTAAGGAATGATGTACTATCTCTCAAGATAGAAATCACCACCACCCTAATCACCCAAGGACTCCAAGGCATGATGGGTCTTGAATATAGATCTTTCCCCACTTTACATGGAAAAGTAAAGTAGGGTTTATTTTAAGTTAGTTAAGTTCTATGGAGGCAAGCCCCATAGTTAATTACATCTAAGAAATGAGAATTTCTTAAGAATACTCGATTAAAGTAGATAATTAGAGTCTCCAAAGATTTCAAGGTTAAGACTATCAAAGGATTGGCTATTTTAGAAAATCAAATTGGATAGATCAAGGAGAAGACTTATTTTTGGAATCCAAAGAGAAAGTAGGAAATACTCATGATACTAGAAGCTAGTGAGCATTCCAATCTACCTATAGTTGGGCTTATATTTTTGAAATTTGAAGAGAGTTAATTATTTGAGTTGACATTTTATTAGATTCTTGGGCTTATAATTCCATAACATAAGATTGTGGAAATGCCTAAGAGGTGAGGATTTATGCTTGTAGCCCAAAGGAACCTCAGTTCCTAAACTAAGGAGCCTTGGTACAAAACAAAGGCACAACCTAAATCTAAGGCGAAAAAGGGTATATGGTTTTCATCCACAGAGAGAATAAACCACCCATTCTGGACTTATTACTGCTGGGTAACTCCTCACGCTTTAAATCCATGTAGGCAAGTCTTATGCTTTGCAAGATGGCTAGGTTGTTCATTTAGAAAGGAAACTAAGTCCTTAGACTCACTCCCCAGAGACTAGAGCATGAGTGGTATGAATCCATGACTTAATCTAATGCAAATTTTATCAAATTTATTTGATTCTTTTGGACTTTTATTTTGACACATGGGATTTTGTATGCCTAAATGCATGAGAATTTGATTATAGGCCAAATCAGAGAGAAAGGGGTGTCTTCCACCAAAGGCTCTCATAGGTTAAGCCTTGATTCTCGGCAAGATGGAAGCTCCCTCTTAACAAGAGTGAAAGAACATGCATGATATTATACATTCATCCATCCAAAAGGGGTTACTAAAAATTTTATTATCTTGATTTAATCCCTAGGCTTTTATGTGAGGTTATGAGTTGTTTTAAATTTTAGTTATGAGTTATTGGGGTAGAAAAATTAATTTTATAAGAGCCTACGCATCAGAGCCACACATTCAAATCAATCATTACAAACTATGAAAAGCATGTTATTGTCATAATCTAAACACAACATCAAACAATTTTATAGACTACATTAAAAGAAAGAATAAAGGCAGTGATTAGTTTACAGAAAAAAAAGATGGGTGTAGAACAACAAGGATTACAAAATAATATATATATATATGCTTCTTCTTTCTTCATTTCTTCATTTCTTCATTTCTTTCTTTTGATTTGATTTACTCCAAAGGCATGGGCACCCGGGACTAAGCCTTCTACTTCTCATCTAATCCCCAGCACTAACCCTAATTTCTAATGCAAAATTACATCAAAATAGGAAAAGTAAATCTAGCTACACATGAAAATGTTAGCTAAACATACCATACAATCAAGCGGTTATATGAATAATTTGGACTTAGCACCCACATGGGTAAGTCCACACACATGGGTTACACTTAAGGGGCTAAGCAACTGTATAGCAAAAACATGTATATATTTTTTTTATTAAGTATAACCCCCTACAGAAAAAATATGATTAGGCTAATAGCTCTAAACTACAAAACATACACCTCAACATTACATCACAAACAAAACACAACATCATACATACGCCCAACTTAGCACTAGAGTAGTGACTTAGTATTCTAATGTGTGTGTGCTTAAGGCTTGTGTAGCAAGACTTTACTAGGCTTCTTTAGCTTAAGTTCCAATTTGAAGTTTGAATTTAAATTTTACCTTTTTGGGTGATTTCAATCTAAATGATTTAATGATTTGCTTTTCATTTTTATTTCAATTTTATTCGGTTTAAATGATATTTAGGTTCTCAAGAATGAAGGGTAGGATGAATTCCATCTGAGACTCACCCTACATCCTATAATTCTAAGGAATCTAACTAAGGTCCTTATGTATCTTGATTAGCCCATTTGAACTTGTGTAATTCCTTCAATTTAGAATTTAGAATTTGAGTTTATTTAAGTATTTGATTAATTGATTTTTTTATAGATATTTTAGTTTAATTGCATCTTGATAATTCAATATCCTTTTAAATATTTAATTCTTTTCTTTGATCATGGTTATGTGATTTAACTTTATGTTTATTTAATTCGATTGTGGTTCATTTATTTGTAGTTTGATTGGATTAGATTAATTGAGATTATATTTTTGATTCTAATTGGGTTTAATTCTTTGTAATTGGGATCATATTTTTAATCACATCCATTTGTCATGTTCATCTAAGTTTGGTTTGCATTTTTGATTTCATATATTGGATAGTTAATTTAGTTCATTTTATTTAGTAGGTTGAATGAGATTTGATTTGATTCTATATTAAATTGATGAGAATCTTTCTTGATTTAGCTTAATTTGATTCAATTTGATTTTCTTAGCTTTATTGGTCTTGCTTGGGTTCAATGTGATTATGTGATTTGTTTAATTAATAAGTGTATTTATGTTAATTATAAAGGTTTGTTTAATCTTTTTTTTTTATATTTGTTTAGACAAATGATGCAATTGATGACTTAATGGTTTTGGTTTGATTTATGTTTTGATTAGTATTTAATTGTGTTTTGATTAATTAAGTTTAATGTAATTAATTGATAAACTTAATTAGTTTGTTTAAGAGGTATGATTAAATTAAATAAAGATTTGTTTAACTTTTGATTTAATTTCATGTTTATTTGAGTTGTAACGATGAATTAATGATTGAAGTTTAAATTAGGGTTTGATTATCATTTAATTATATTTTTATGTTTGATTAAGCTTAAGTTTAATGTGATTAATGTAATTTATTTATTTAATTTATTTAATAAATGTGATTAAATTAATTAGTAGATTAGTTAAGTATTTAATTTTATTTAACTTTAATCGATTTATAAAGTTAAACTTGGTTTATTAAGATAATGGATTAATTTATTAAGTTTGCATTAATTAGATGTTTGATTAATTAAATTTGATTAATGGGTTAATTAAAATTATTAGATTAATTAAAGGTTTGTTTAATTAATGACTTAATGATTTTGGTTTAATTTAGTTTTAATGTTTGCATCTTAATTATGTTTAATTAAGTTTAGGTTTCATATGATTAACTTAATTATTAATTTATTAAAGGGGTATGATTATTTAATTATGGGTTTGATTTAAGCTTTAGTTAACTTTAATGTGACTTATTTAAATTAATTTGATTAATTAAAATGGTGGGTTAATTCATTAAATTTTTATTAATTAAATGTTTGACTAATTAAGTTTGATTAATTTGATTAGGGTTTATTTGATTTGATTTGTTATGTTTGTTTTATTTATTAACATGATCAATTTAGTTATTAAGGTTGAAATATTTTATTATTTGATTATTAATTAAAATGGATGTGATTTAATTAGTTAATTAATGTTTACTTTAATTTTTATTTAGATGAGTTTAATTTGATTGAATCAAATTATTAAAGTTTTCTAAGTTTGATTGGATTTTAGTTTGATTTAAGATTTGTTATTTAATTGATTTTATTAACTTAAATAGATTTAAATGTATTTAATTTAATCTCATTCCAAATGGATGATGATTTTTCATGATTTAAAGTTTACTTTAATTTGGTTTAATTTTATTCAATTTAATCATTTTATTATTATTATATTATTATTTTTTATTTTATTTAATATTTATTTTAGATTTTTTTAATTTAATTTATTTAACTCTAATCTTAAGTGTTTATTTGGGTTTTTTAAGATAGAATCATTTTTTTTTTTAAGATTATTCTTAGATTATTTAAGTGATTTAATTATCTTGAAGATTTTTTAAATTTTTTTGTATTTAATTTATTTTATCAAAATTGATAATCTGAATTTAAAATTTTAATATCTACCAATACAAAAGTGATTTTAACTTTAAATTTTTACTGTATGTGTGTTATAACATTAAGTTCAATATCTAAAATTTAAACTTAATATAACCTATATTTTTGGCTTAATTAATAAAATATGATTTTCACTAAAACTTAAATTACGCTCAGAATACTACATAACTTTTGAATATTTTAGGTTTGTTGGATTCCTCTCGGATAGACAAATCAACGAGCCCTTGTTTATAATTTTGGTTAAGTATTTTATTTTTTATGAATTTTGAAGTTTCGGATGATTTAAATTATTATTATTATTATTATTTATTTATTATTATTTTTTTTTTTATACGCGCGGTTTGGGCGGGAAAGATAGCGACCCGCCTTTCTCTGGACCGTCCGATCACAGATCGGACGGTCTAGATCAGATCGCGCGATCCAGAGGCCAGGATCGCGCGCGATCTGAGCCGTTCGATCGCGCGAACCACGCGATCGGACGGTCCAGATCATTTCCGGTGCTCCTCGGCTCGGAAGCTGGCTCCGAAGCTCGGATCACGCGATCTGAGCCGTCCGATCGCGCGAACCGCGCGATCGGACGATCCAGATCGCATCACGCGATCTGAAGGCGGATCGCGCGATCCACGCGATCCGAGCCGTCCGATCCCGCGAACTGCGGGATCGGACGGTGGCTGTGAGCCGCCGGCGGTGAACAGTGTTTTCAGGGTATTTTGGAAAAATGAAAGTTTCTAAGCCAAAACTTGTCCAAATGGACCGTTTTCGTCGATTCGCAAAAAAATTCTATTTCCTATTTGGGATGATTTAAAATAAAGTGCTGGATTTTCTAAAGGAAATTCCTAGAATCACGGAAATTTAATACAAATGCAAAATCCTAAGGCCACGGTTTGACGAAAGTTACCTCAGGGGATGATTTCGGTGGCGGTGAAGATCCGAGGGAGCTTCTATGTGAGGAAGCTTCAAAGTAAACTTTAGCTTCTTCTCTTGAGCGCCTCCTTGTTTTCCATGGAGAGAAAATCCTTTTATGATTTGAGCTTAATATGGCTAAGCAGAAGTGGGGAATGGGTTACTTTTGGCTTTGGAGAGCTTTGGGGGCTGAGTGATGATGAGCAAGAGAGCTCAAGTCTCATTTCCCTCTCCTTTTATAATGGATAAAAATAAAAAAAAGTTTGAATCATTTTGGCTCCAAATTGAATGCCATCTTGTTGGGGTGGTTAGGGATAGGTCTAGATTGATTGAGGACTTTGGATTTTTGCTCCAAAGTCCTCTCTTGCTGCCACATGATGAAATTTGTTTAATTGGAATATTGGTGCCATGTGATGAGGGGTTAAGTGCATGTGATGGGGAATTAAATGGGGTTAGGTGGAATCCTATGTGGGGTTGGTTCATGAGGATTTAAAATGGGTTGGGTTTCTTTTGGGTTGATCCCAAATGAGTTTGGGTCGGATTTGACCAGCCCCCAATGGGTTTTAGCTTGGTTTCAAGGGATTTGGCCCAATTTGGGTCATACGGGTCATTTTGGGCCAAACTGACCCATTTGACTAAAATTGGCCAAATTAGCTTGGGTTATGGGTTGATTCATGTTCAATTAACTCATTGAAGATGAATGTGGTCTTTGGTTTGAATTAATTTGGATTTAATTTTGATTTAGGCCAAATTGACCCTTTAAGCCAATTTGGGCTAAGTTGGGTCAAGTTGACTGATTGGGCTCAATTGATCAAATTGAGTTCAATTATTGCTTTGGTCAAGTTCAATAATCAATTTAGAATGAGATTGAGCCATTGGTCGCAATTTGGGTTAGATCATGATTTGGCGATTTGGTTCTTTAGGCCAATTTGGGTCGATTTGGATCAAATGGCCAATTGGGCTTGGTTTGGCCCAATTGGTTGCAATTGATCATCCTAGAGTGATCAAAAAATGGTGGAAGATTTTGGTGAGCTTGGTTCAATCCAATTTGGGTTGGATTAGTTGGCTCAGTGAGTCCTTTAGGTCACTTTAGGTCAAGTGCACCTAAGTGGGTCAATTGGTTTAGTTTTGATTTGATTTGATAATTATAGGTTTCATTTACATTTGGGTATAAATAATTGGAATAATTGATTCAAGAGAAAATTCGTTGGTTTTGACTTAATGGATAGGCTAAGTCCAAAGAATTGGCTTAAAGGGTTTAAATTGAGTTTGGATTTGATTTTCAATATGGTTTTGGTCATTTGAATTTGAATTTTATTTATATTTGTGAATATAAATGAAGGAATAATTCATTTATGAAGAGATCAATTGAGTTTGATTTGATTTAAGGAAATATTTGGCTAAACTTATGAATATGGTTCATATGGCTTAGGAAGGTGTTAGGATTTGAATTTGATTTTGGGTTTCAATCATTTGGAGTCAAATTTTGAAATTAGATTTAGAATTTGAATTTGGATTTGAGGTTTGATTTGAGAATTGAGTCTGGATTTAATTTGAGAAAGTGTATCTAGATTAGATTTGGGCTATGGGATAGGTAATTTCCTTAAACCCTAAGGCATAGCCTAATCTTATGATTAACACTTCTAAGTCTCTAGGCTTAGGTTAGGTGTTCATCTAATCACTATATGTGTCTTATGACTAAGAAAATCTTAGTGTCTAGAAGAGTCCTAAGTCTAAGAAGATGTTAAGAGCTCACTCCAAAAGTGAGGTCAACATGCCTTTTCATCGCTAAAGCATTGGTATGATCTGAGAAGATGTACATCAGCAAGCTTTATCAATGAATGATTATGACTTTCTATATGTTTCTTTACCATCCATTCACATCCAAATTAACAAAAAAATCTAATCATTGACGGATAACCACTCCTTATTTCTATTTTCTGGAATTTTACTGAGCAGTTAAGACTGCTAGATTTCTTCTGTCTTGCTTTTGAACATAAAAAATCCTTTGATTTCAATTTCTTGGAGTTTGGCCAATAACTAGCATGATCCTTCCTAACACTAAACCCATTCTGATGTGCATAGCCACAGTACAGTGCATACGCCTCCGTTTCATTGTGAACAGTGGTCCTAAAGAGTTTCCTCACATTTAAGTCATTAGACATCATGCTTCATCATCACACCGCTCATTTACTACATTCACCTGCTTAGACAGCTCCATAAATATGTAACATGTAAAATAACTCAAGAAATGAATATATCCCCTCCAAACAAGCCAAAGAAAGTAGGGAAAAATGTGAAAATGCTCTTTACTCTCATAAGAGTACAGAGAGTACAAATGCAAAACTCTCCTAAAAATTAACCAATCAGCCACCAAGTTATTCCTAATGGAATATAATGAACATATTTCCTCCAAACAGGTCAAAGAAACTGGAAAAAAAGATCAAAATGCTCTGTACTATCACGAGAGTACAAAGAGTACAGACAGTACAGATGCAAAACTCTCTTAAAAACCAACCAATAAGCCTCCAAACTGCTTCCCATAGAATGTAATGAACATATTCTCTCCAAACAGGCCAAAGAAATTGGAAAAAAATGAGCAAAATGATTTGTACTCTCATGGGAGTACAGAGAGTATAGATGCAAATTACACCTAAAAACCAACCAAACAGTCTCCAAATTGCTTCTAATGAGAATTAATGAACACATTTCCTCTAAATAGGCCAAACAAAGTGGAAAGAAATGAGCAAAAAGGCTCTCTTCTCTCATGAGAATGTATTAAACATATTATCATCAAATAGGCCAAAGAACTCCTCTAAAAACTAACCAATCAGCCTCCAAAATGCTTCAAATGAAATGTATTAAACATATTATCTCCAAACAGGCCAAAGAAACTGAAAAAAAAAATTTAAAATACTTTGTACTCTCATGAGAGTATAGAGAGTACATAGAGTACAGATGCAAAACTCCCATAAAAACCAACCAATAAGCCCTCAAATTGCTTCCAATGGAATGTAATGAACATATTCTCTCCAAGCATGCGAAAGAAACTCAAAAAAATGAGCAAAATGCTCTGTACTCTCATGAGAGTATAGAGAGTACATATGCAAAACTCATATAAAACCCAACCAATCAGCCTCCAAATTAATCCTAATGAAATGTAATGAACATATTTCCTCCAAACAAGACAAAGAAATTGAGAAAAAAAAGTTTAAAATGCTTTGTACTTTCATGAGAGTATAGAGAATACAGACTATAGATGCAAAACTCACCAAAACTCCAAATTACTTAGAATGTAATGAATATATTCTCTCCAAACAAGCCAAAGCGAAAAAAAATGAGCAAAAAAATTCTCTCTCTGAGAGTCTGAGAATACAAATGTAAAACTCAAATAAAAACCAACCAATCAGCCTCCAAATTATTCCTAATGGAATGTAATGAACATATTTCCTCCAAACAGGCCAAATAAAGTGGAAAAATAAAAGATAAAAATGCTCTATACTCTCATGAGAGTATAGAGAGTATAGATGCAAAACTCCCCTAAAAACTAACCAATAAGCCTCTAAATTACTTCCAATGGAATGTAATGAACATATTCTCTCCAAATATGCCAAAAAAATTGAAAAAAATGAGCAAAATGCTTTATACTCTCATGAGAGTACATAGAGTACATATGCAAAACTCACATAAAAACTAACAAATCAGCCACCAAATTAATCCTAATGGAATGTAATGAACATATTTCCTCCAAACAGGTCAAAAAAATTGGGAAAAAAAGTTCAAAATGCTCTATACTCTCATGAGAGTACAGAGAGTACATATGCAAAACTCCCTTAAAAACTAACTAATAAGCCTCTAAATTGCTTCCAATGGAATGTAATGAACATATTCTCTTCAAACAGGCCAAAGAAACTGAAAAAAATGAGTAAAATATTTTGTACTCTCATGAGAGTACAGAGAGTACAAAGAGTACAGATGCAAATTACCCTTGAAAATCAACCAAACAGCCTCCAAATTACCTCTAATAAGAATTAATGAACATATTCCCTCCAAACAAGCCAAACAAAGTGGAAAGAAATGAGCAAAAATGCTCTGTACTCTTAATAGAGTACAGAGAGTATAGAGAGTACATATAGTACATATGCAAAACTCCCCTAAAAACTGACCAATAAGCCTCCAAATTACTTCCAATAGAATGTAATAAACATATTCTCTTCAAACAGGCCAAACAAAGTGAAAAAATATGACAAAATGATTATACTCACATGAGAGTACAGAGAGTACAGATGTAAAACTCACATAAAAATTAATCAATCAGCCTCCAAATTATTTTTAATGGAATATAATGAATATATTTCCTCAAAATAGGCTAAACAAAGTGGAAAAAAATGAGAAAAAAATATGTACACTCATGAGAGTACAAAGAGTACAAATGCAAAACTCCCAAAACTAAACCAATACTTCCAATATGTAATGAACATATTCTCTCCAAATAAAAAAGCTGAAAAATAAGCAAAATACTCGTACTCTCATGAGAGTCTGAAATCACTCACATAAAAACTAATCAATCAGCCTCCAAATTAATCCTAAAGGAATGTAATGAACATATTTCCTCCAAACAAGCTAAAGAAATTGGGAAAAAGTTCAAAATGCTCTGTACTCTCATGAGAGTACATAGAGCATAGATGCAAAACTCCCCTAAAAACCAACCAATAAGTCTCCAAATTATAATGGAATATAATGAACATATTCTCTCCAAACAGGCTAAAGAAACTAGAAAAAAATGAGCAAAATGCTCTGGACTCTCATGAAGTATAGAGAGTATAGAGAATACATATGCAAATTACACCTATAAATCAACCAAATAGCCTTCAAATTACTTCTAATGGGAATTAATGAATATATTCCATCCAAACAGGCCAAACAAAGTGAAAAGAAATGAGCAAAAATGCTTTGTACTCTCAATAGAGTATAGAGAGTACATAGAGTACAAAGAGTACAGATGCAAAACTCTCCTAAAAACTAACCAATAAGCCTCCAAATTACTTTTAAAGGAATGTAATAAACATATTCTCTCCAAACAGGCCAAACAAAGTAAAAAAATATGAGAAAATGTACTGTACTCCCATGAGAGTATAAAAAGTATAGAGAGTATAGATACAACACTCACATAAAAATTAAGCAATCGGCCTCCAAATTATTCCTAATAGAATGTAATGAACATATTTTCTCAAAATAGGTCAAACAAAGTGGAAAAAATGAGAAAAAAATTATGTACTCTCATGAGAGTACAGAGAGTATATATACAAAACTCTCCTAAGAATCAACTAATAAGCCTCCAAATTACTTCCAATGAAATGTAATGAACATATTTTCTACAAACAGGCCAAAAAAACTGGAAAAAATTAAAAAATTCTCTGTTCTCTTATGAGAGTACAGAGAGTACAAATGCAAAACTCCCCTAAAAATCAATCAAATAACCTCCAAATTACTTATAATGGAATGTAATGAATATATTTCCTCCTAACAGGCCATAGAAAGTGAAAAAATATGAGAAAAATATCTGTACTCTCATGAGAATATAGAGAGTACATATACAAAATTCTCCTAAAAATTAACCAAACAGCCTCCAAATTGCTACTAATGGAATCTAATAAAAATATTTTGTCCAAATAGGCCAAAGAAATTGGAAAAAAATAAGAAAAAAAATTTTATACTCTCATGAGAGTACAGATGCAAACCTCTCCTAAAAATCAACTAATCAGCCTCAAAATTATTTTTAATGGAATCTAATAAACATATTATCCCAAGCAGGGGGAAATCATGAAAATAATATGAGATTGACTACGAATATAGAGAGTACACATGCAAAATACTTCCTAAAACAATCACAGTCCTCTTGCAAAGAACTCCAAACAGTGTGGGAAATATATCATAAATAAAACAATTTCAAAGATTATCACTAACAAATCATAAAAAAATTGTACATATACAACGGTTGAGGAAATTTACCGATGTATTTTTATTTAATACATCATCAACTCAATTGGTCGCAATATCTTCAAGGCCATAACTCCCAAATTCGTTCTCCATCTTCACGATTCTTCCCGAAAAATAAAATGAGATTTTCTATTTCTCTCTCTGAGCTCGATTTGCCTAAAAAAATATATATTATGTATATATATATATATATATATATATATATTAAATTCCTCCTGCGCATTCCAACGACATTTCTCCTCGTTTGAACGAGACAGGCCGGGTCGGACTAGTTACAACGCTGTGAATTAAATGACATCGTCAATGCGCCGCCGAGTTACAGTACCGTTAATTGAAAAAATATGAAAAAATATAATTTTTTTGATAATGGATACATGCAGCATTACGATTGGAATCCGAATATAAAATTATGTCCGGACTCCGCATATAGTATTTTCTCCATGGAAGGAGGAATTATATTGTGAAGGATGACGATGGCAGACAAGCACCTCTCTCCACTACCAACACAGGCAGACCTCCGGCCATATTCACCGTCAACAGAGGAACCATCTCCGGCTCTTTCCTCCCCACCCACCTCAGCACGAACCGTTGCAACACGGTCGCCACCAGAAACTTCATTTGAATCATCGCCATCTCCCTCCCCAAACAAGCTCTCGGCCCGGCCTGAAACACTGGAAACTTATATGACGATATCCTCAGCAACTCCCTCCCTCCGTCCGCCACCCACCTCTCCGGCCTAAACACTTTCCAATCCTTCCCCCATATTTCCTCCATTCGACCCATTCCATAAGGAAAGCACGTAACTCTATCTCCATTCTTTATCTCTGTACCATCGGGAAGAATATCATCTTTAACCGCATGTTTCGAGTCCCAAGTCACCGGCGGGTATAGCCTCATACACTCCATTAAGTTTGCTTCTAAATTCTTCAACTCCTTCAACCGCTCATAGCTTATCTCCTCCTCACTCCCTATCATGCATAATTCATTTATTATTTTTTCTTCTACATTCGAGTGGGTTGAAACTAGCCAGAAGAACCATGTCAACGCAGATGACGTCGTGTCCCTCCCAGCAATCAAGAAGCTTATTACCATGTCGCGGATCTCCTCATCTTCTTGATGAATTCCCTTCGCAACAAGTCGGGAGAGTAGAATATTTGTTTCTCCTTTTGTTTTGATAATGTCATTCACGAAGCGATGAATGAGATCCACAGCCTCACGGAGGCGCCGCTCCGAGCCAAAACCCAGAGCTCGTTTGGCCTTCCACAGCAAAGCCAGTGGGGCTGAGCCCCTTCCCGCGCTTATCGCTGATGCAATATCGGTTGCTTCGGCGAGGCGTAAATTAGCTGTAGATGGGCCGAGGAACATATGGCATATGACACGGAAGGAGAAACCACGTAGTAGGTTTTGTAGGTCGACTACAGTTCTTCCATCCGCAATGAGAGCTGGGAGGAAATGCTCAGAAACTTCTGTGCACAGGACTTTGTCGATGAGGTCGCGCAGGGTTCGAAAGGGGAAGGCGTGGCTGGCAGCTTTGCGTTGGGAGAGCCATAGATGGGGCTTAATTTTTAAAATAGACCACTTTAAAATGTTAATTATGTGATTAGGCACGATAAAAAAAAAAAATTTAAAATAGTTATTGTCGACACCGGGCTGCCTTGCTGCCACCAAGACTGCATTAAATTAATAATAATTTTAAAAAAATTAAGTGGGCGATATATTTTATGGTCGATTTGCTCATCAGATGTCGGATTTGGGAGTGCTTAGTATCGTTGGAAAGATAATAAAAAATCCTACAACTTTTATGTTCACTACTTTTGACGAATCTCGTCCGGTGAGATGCAGTGTTTACAAATGTGCGATTTAAGAAGTTGCAAAAAACTTAGATATTGATGCAGAATTAAATTTTTTTTGGATAATATAAAATACTCTCATTATATTGTATATATAAATTGAGTTTGAATCTTTATGCAATTCTCAGTTGAATCTCTACTCTTTGCATTTGATTTAATCAAAATATTCAAATAATATAATACAGTGGAATAATACAATAAAAAGGTACATGAATGACTAAGAGATAACAAATATAAAATAACCTAGAGTACAACCCCTCCACACCTATCTTCGGCGATGCCTGCGTGGTGGAATCGCATCGCTGCCTGGAGTGTAATGTGTCTGGTCGCCGTGGCCGATCGCACAGATGATGTCCGATGGTCCTCTTCTTCCACCGCCGAGTGTGTGCTAATACCCTAAGTTCGTAATACGAGGTATATCGGCCGACCCCTGTAGCAAATCTAATACCCATGGTACACTCATGGTGGTGTCATATGGAATGGTGGTGGTCCATATCTACTGATCGCTGCGTGCCATGGGTGCATCCGAGACCACATTGCTCCGATATGAATACCGGGTGGCCGAGAATGTGTAATGCGACCGCCCCCACCACTGTCGAGGATGGCCCCACATCCATCGACAATATGTATGCGATGCGATGCTCGGTGTGTCGTATCCCCGCATCCGTCGAGATATGCATGTTTCAAGTCCACCACCGCCTCTTCATATTCGCTTGAAAGATCTCAACTCAGATCTTCATCTCGCCAAATAGTCGGAATATTCCTCCATCAAGATGTGCTCATACGCATATAGAATATTTAGATCGATTTCATTGTAAATAGGAAAACAAATTAAAATACTTTGCGCATATACAACCATCAAATGTTCTGCTCGGGGTAATATGTGTCGAGGTACTTCTGCTTCGAGCATGTAAAGTGATGCCCATGAATGATACCATCTCATATCGATTGATCGATAATCAATCATGCCGAGATGAATCAACTGATAATCGAGTCACGCCTATGCTCCCACTGCAATAAATGAAGGAGTGGTGGAATTGTACCCAATCAACATCGCTCACCCATCGCACCCGCATAATGATGGAATGATCTATCCGCGACATCGCTGGAAGGAGGAATGCCAAACTATCTAAACACACCATCGTAAGTACCACTCCACCCTCTTCCAACATAATATAGCAGCAATACGTAACTGAACGAAGTACAGACATATATCCGCGGCAGCATGATCGATGTCCATATGGCTCTGATGACTGCAAATACAACATAAATTATTCTTTCCTTCAACCATAGTAAAGAATTTTGCGAAATAAGATTACATCAATTCACTCACGACTCGAAGAAGTCCGTCGACTCATCCACAGACACTCGAGATTGCCTAATGGCATTTCTCGGACATACCCTTCGTTCCACCGAAAGCCAACACTAAGCCCATCAATGTCAGAAGGATACGGAACACATAACGTAGGTCTTCCGACATGAATGTGCTCCCATGCCCATACTTGCAGTAAATGTACGCATCCGGCCATGTTCGTGCGCTTTGGTTTGGTGGCTTCATGTAATTCTCTGTATAGATGAGCGAGTATAGCTGAACCCAGAGACAACTCCCTAAATGTATCAATAGCCTCAAGTAACGGTAGATACTGCAAGTGAACCTCGGACCCTGAAGTATCTGGTAGAAGAAATGATCCAATGGCAAATAAAATGTAAGCTCTGACATGCATGGTGAACTCGAGCTCAGGTAGATCCAAATAAGAGTCACGATAGTATGTCCACCGCAACCACCGTAGAGGTAAACAAGTACGTGCATGCGCCTGTCCCATGCGAAACTCGGATGTGATCTCTGGATGGACAGGATCATGGTAAATGATATGCGGCTCTGGATGTGCTCCAATCAGCTCATCGCAACAATCTGGCCATGAAAATAGTCATTGCTATGTATTAAGTGCTGTTCGGTGTGGCTTGTTCTGCTTGAGTAACCGGTAATCAAATCTCTAACCCTGATGGATGGTTCTGTCTCCCTCAAATCTGTTCTGTCTGGGTCGCTATCATCCTCTTCTTCATCATCACTACTACCTCCACTAGGCATAGTTTCATATCCTTGGTCTTCAGGAGATGGTAGATTAATATCATCTCTGCAGTCACCCATAGCGGTAGAACTTGTCCCAAATATTCATGTTCTCTTGCTCGGACCCATAATACTCCATCGAAGATAGTGTAATGTTCTCGTCTTTTCACTGCATTCCACGCTGCTTTTCTCCCTATCACCACACGGCTATTCGTTAACTTCTACATAAATGACAATAGGTTGCGCACATGCTGCATTAAGCACAACTTCACAAACTTCGTCATCGAAAATGTGTGTTGCAATAAATCCAGTACCTACTGGAAAGCGACCTACAAGATTAACAGATATCTGTACTGGATCCAGCGTCAACGACCTCATTATTATTTGTTGTAATTCATTAAAGTGAGTCCGTCGTGGGATTTGAACTGGGCGATTTCTCCCACCGATATATGTTGGAATGAAGTCGTGGCTTACTCTAAGTTCACCACCATAGTAAAGAACTATGAATACAGTCTCTGAATTTATTTTCAACTATTAGTAACAAAACAACACTGCTATCTCGTCTAACCTGATGAATTTGCCAAATAAGTTCAAATCAGTGACACAAACTTGCAAAGTACACAATCATAAATTCATGTTTATAAAAACAATAACTTTATAAAAATTGACAGCAAAAGCAGGGCCAACTATAATTTCCCTCATAACATTTCAAATCACATATCTCTCATTTGAACCAAAAGCATCACCTTCATAGATCTTTTCAAAGCTAACTTCACTTATCATCATTATTAATTTAATAAAAATTATGTATCATATACTCTGCCTTTGTTATATTAATCTTAAATCCTTTCTTAACCATGTCTTCTCATGATCAACATTTCAATTATTTCAAAAGAAGTCTCTCAAATCCGAATAAATCATTTACAAATAAAAACACCAAGGTCAAAACCTTAAATATCCTTCATAAGAATCCCTATAACTAATAAAATATATGGATTTCACATTAATCCTTAATATAATCCTACTATAATTAGAATTCTATATTTCTCAAGCTAGTTAATGACCCATCATACACATCTTTAATAATTTTAATAATCATTAACACATATTTTCTTAATACTCACCAAATCAATTTTCATAATACTTAACTATATGATTTCTCAAAATCAATAAAGATCATTTCTTTGCTCATATACTTTCTCATTAATTGTATAAAAACAAACAATGTCGCTATTATGGATTTTCCTTGAAAACAACTAGACCATAAAAAAAAATCTTGCATTTTGAAGATGATTTTATGACACATGACCACATATAGTCCTTTAGCAAAAAATAAATAGCTTGTCGACTTCTTGAGAGCACATAAGAAACACAAAACAAGCCATCTTACAGCTTTTTCTTGATAAAGAGTCAGTTAATCTCCATATACTTTATTCAATCATATTCAAAAATTTATCTCAAATAAGCATAAGCATAAGCATATTCATAAGCAAAAGCATAACCATCCACCTCAAATCTAACAAATTTCCTTCAAAAAATCTCACTAAATAACATCTAACAAATATTTCCTATCAAAACAACAAATCTAAACTAGATCTGAATTTATTTTGCATTTATTAAAAATACCTAAATCGTGAAAGATCTCTCAAAGCCATAACAGGAAACAACCCTGCGTGCGTCCGGCAAGCTCCTTCAGCCGTGACAGCGGCGACTTCGCGGTGACGCATAAACGAGCGCGACGGATCGCAGGAGAAGGAAAAAGCGGAGAAACCGAGAGCTTCAGCGTCGCGAGCGAGCTCTCGGGTTAATAATTTTAGTGGCGCGATGATCGTGAGCGGCAGTGCCCGTCGGTTGATTCTGGCGGAAGCGACTATTTTAAATTTTTTTATCATGCCTAATCACATAATTAACATTTTAAAGTGGCCTATTTTAAAAATTAACCCCATAGATGGCCGTCAGAGTTGAAGATACCCCTGCCGAGGAGGTCGCCGAGGATGTCGATGAAAGGCTTGCCCTTGGGGTAGTTGGAGAAGTTGGTGTTTAGGATGTGTTCGACATTGGCGGGATTGGCAGTGATGATGTTGCGGCGAGCGCCGAGGCGGGAGAGAGTGATGGTATTGGAAGGCGGTGGCGGTTGCGGTAGAAGGAAAGCAGACAGCCAATGAGAGGGTGGGATTTGGGGCCATAAGTGGGTACTGTTGTGGCAGGAGATAGAAGCTTGCTAAGAAGAATAACTGCAAGAATGAGAACGAGGAGAAACGTTAAAACTAGAAGAGTAATTGCCGCCATTGAGAGCTTATCAGTGACAACACAGAGAGACGAGAGAGAGAGAGAGAGGGATAGCTGTACGAAGGAGAGAGATCAATGCCTGTACCTATATTTAAATGTGTTTGGATAAAAATAGTATTTCAATTTCGTTTCGTAAGTGAAAGGCATAGAAATTTTGAAAAGTTGTTGCTGCTCTTAAGTAGGAAAATCTGCGTATATTAAATTTTTGACTTGATAGTTACAATAAAAAGTTTTTATTTAATTTTAAAGTTTGAACACGCTTCTAATTAATGTGACACATAAAATAATGAAATAATTTATTTAAAGTATGTGAGCTTTTAGTCGCAGCCATTCTCGTCCTTTTGGATTAATTTTTTTTTATTTGGCTTTTGGAGGGATACCTAAAGTGATTTTTTTTCCCTTTTAGGAGGCATACGTACATATATCACATAAGAAAAATTATTATTACGAAATTTAAAATTAGCTATATATTCTAACATTATATTCAATCAATACATAACTTGTTATATATTAATTATAAATTATTATATAATATTAAATGCATATTTATATATAATATTATATATATATCAATACATAATAATATATAATCGTTCAAAATTATTATATAACAATTATATATTGATAAGCCTCACAAGATATTATGTTATAGAAGTTATATTCAGATTCCACATATAATAATTTCTTCTCACATAATTATTATCAGATACCACTAGTCGACTAAATCACTTAATCTAAATTAAACACACATAAATTAACATAAAAAAAAAGATAAACAAAATCTAAACGATGGAACTCTAATTGATTTGAACCCTAAACTAGGAAGCAGCAAAGTATATTTGTTCTTTTCATTCTCCATTTTATGGCCTCTTTAAACCATTATTTTCAACTGCTGCGACCGAAAACACAAAGCAAATCTGTAAATACAGTGCATATTTGATTATAAACGCGTCCACGTTAGTGAATTAACTCATTTTAACACAATTTTATTGAGCTCCACGTGACTGAATTATTATGTCGATATAACTCAAGCAGAAAGCTTAATTTCAGACCTGAGAGAAACGAGATAAAAAGGAGAGCTTTAAACTTCAAAGGTCACAAATGACAGCAGGAAGCTTTATCAATAATAAAATGCACGTGTGGCTGTACGCTGATATCTGTAAAGTGGAGGAGATTGTGGTTCTCTTTTAGTGGCGGGCCGCCATTGTTTTACTTTCAGATGTAAAATTGTTAATAATATGACTATTTTTTGTTGTATTTGGAGTGGCAGAACCCATACTTATAATTAACATTGGCATATTGGCATTGTGGGAGATGATCAAAATCACGTTTTAAAAGATCTAATGAAGTTTTAAGAAGATTAGTTTGTTTCATAATCAGATTTGAAGTTTGTTAAATTAAAGTTTTATTTTCTTAAGCTTAATAAGATTGTCTCATAGATTAACACTCATTTACATTTTCAAAAGAACTACTGATTTAGAGATCGATTATAGCTCTAAATGAGTGATTTGTTTAAAGCCGGTTGATCATAAAATGAATCAGATTCAAGTTGAGCTTAAAACAAACTCAAACAAATATGAATCTAAATGAGTCAAGCTTGTATAGTATCACAAAAGCTTGAATCTAACTCGAGCCAAATTTAAACATGATTTGACAAACGAGTCCAACTCGACTCAGTTCATGTGCAACCTTGTTCATAATCATCATCGAGAAAAAGAATATTTTAAAAATTTTGAAATCTTATAATTAATTGACTTAAAAATACAATTGATATAATAAATTACATTATCATAAGGCAAAAAGAAACATATCAAAATTGACGACCGCCGCCAAATTAAAGAGCCACATTAAAAAAACATAGAAGAAAAATTTTATTCAACAAAATTTTGAGACTTAGAGACAAATCTACTTCAATGATCGATGATAAATATGTCCATTCCAACATTATCCGCTTGTATAACTATCGCATACTAAGCAAGTTTTGGATAACAAAAGAGGTTAAACTATATTATAGTTAAAATAAATAACATTGAATGATTAAAATTTTTATCTTAAATAGAATCCAAAAGTTTCAAATAGGTAGAAACCAACACTTAAATAGCTCACAAGTGAAACTTGAAATTGACGACAAATTCCATAACACTATTATCAAACACCTTAATTATATGTGATTTTGATGCATGTCACTCTTTTATACTTAAAACTTTTATTGATTACTCATGTTTACTATGTGTTAACTTGAGGATTATAAATTCTTTTTTTATTGTCATATTATTCATCTGTCATTGTTGTTGACCTTCACATATGTCATAAACAAATCCAAAACACAGTCAAATTGACGGACTTAGCGGTAAAGTGCAAATTGAGGCTCAAAATGCACTGGACGTCACTGAAAATGGTCGAAATGACCTCTGATCGATGAAAAGATTTTACCGTCACGTTCAGAATGTCGAAAATGATCATAATGTAAATATTGCAAAATCTAACGGTCAATTATTAAGCGCGCTATCAATGTGTCGACGCGCATATCGAAGTCGAGAAGCTGCGACGATGTCCGAACTACATCCGTTCATAAAATTGATTATTTCGTTAGCTTCAAAACATCAAAAACTATCAAATGAGACTATTCGCGCTCAATTCAGATGAGTCTATGCAAATTTCAAATAATCAGTAGTGGTAGCGCACAAATCGAGGCTGAAATGCATTGGATGTCACTGAAAATGGTCGAAAAGACTTCCAATCGATGAACGGACTTCACCATTATGTTCAGAACGTCGAAACTGGTCAAAATATAAATATTGCACGACTTGATGATCAACTGATCAAGCGCTTGAGTCGTCAACGCGTCTGCATGCATATGGAGGTTAGGAGGGGCCGACGAGGATCAAACGACCTCCGTTCGTGAAATTGATTGCTCTATTGGCTTCGAAACGTTGAACTTTATCAAATGAGACTATTTTCACTTAATTCGTATGAGTCTGCGCGAAAATCGAGCAGTCGAAAGTGACGATGCGCATTTTGAGCTGAAATGGACTCAATTGCGAAACGGACTGTGTCGTTGCGTCCGGAACATCAGAATAATCTTAAATTGATATATATTTTGATTACTTAATTGTGTCGATATAAAATTCATTTTAAAGAGGATTAACTAATTAAAATATATTATAAAACAGGCTAATAACCTAAAACTGATTGGCTCAGCTCCTCCCTTACCCGAACCGGCCCTAAATCCCACCAAACCCATTCGGCCCGACCTAATCCATGCGCACAACCGAACGAGCTCTCCTCCCTCACGCTGCGAACCGAAGGCTCCTCAAAACCGTTCCCGCTTCGATTCTCTCCCAACCACAGCCGCTCCTACTCTTCCCCGTCGACATTAAACCGCACGCGAACGGCAAGAACCGTTCCCTCCCTTCCCTCTCGTGGGCCTACTTCAAATTGCAAAGGAATCGCAAGCAAAAAAAAATTCTCGGTGGCATTCGCTCGTTCGGTCTCTCTCGATCGCAAAGCGCAGACGAGCGATCCTTCAAAGCCGCAAACCCGATTCCTCTGTCTCTTGTCTTTCATTTTTCTCTCTGGCGTCTCGAAGCCGCTGTCCTCCGCTCTATATACCCCAATTGGTCTTTATCGATCATTCTTCTTTTCTTTGCTTTGTCTAGCTAAGAATGACCTCGCGCTATCACAGATTTTCGTCCATTTAATTACATTCGGAATCGGATTGTTCCACTCGCAAGCAAGTATTTTGAAGGCTGCAACATATAGTCAAGGAGGTTAGAACTGTATGCTGATGGTTATGTATGAGTTTGATCCTGATGTCCTCAGATGGGGCTTTGATCTTCTTAATGGTGACCCATTTTCAACGTCAAGCTATTGTGGTGTCGCTACTGATATTGATGCCAACTTTTATGATGGAACCTACGTTAATTTTGTAACAGATCACACCTCTCTAAGGAGCGACGAGATTATCGCTCATGCTCTTCAGGAAGAATTTTCTTAGCTTGCTGCTGCAGAAGCAACTAGCCCCGCAAATGTAAGTGAACATTTGCAAGCATCTGTTCTTGCACAAAATTGGTTTGGTCCAAGCCGCATACAGTAAGCGATCTCGCCTTTCCTCTCTTCTCTTCCGTTTTCTCGCTCCACCTTACTGTTAGTTCAAAATGGAGGTAAGGGGTAGAGAGAGAGAGTACTTTTGAGTAAATGATAAGGTTTGAGGCTGAATGAAGAAGCTCGCAATCCTTTTGGCAGCCACTTGCACAGGCCCACTAGCTTCGGTTGACGGATCAAGCTTTTCTTATATCTCTGTGAACACTATCAATTTACCTTGTTGGGAATCATGTTGGCATTTATGCATGCAGAGTCAAAGAGATTGTATTCACGGTGGTGGGATAGTCATATCAGTCCAAAGAATTCAAAATGGCTTCAGGAGAATATCTATCATGAAGACAGAAATCCTTAATGCAGAATATGAATTTGGGAAACTCCGTGAGGAAGTTTTGATGGGCATTGTTAAGTTGTGTAGTGCTGAAGAGCAGCACTTTGCATTGGAGAATGCAAGTCAGAATCTAAAATTAGAAATTGAAAAAAGAAATATTGGAAGACCTCAAAATTTTCTTACATGGGAGTGAAAATCAGCGGAGGCTAAAAAAATCTCTTCAATCCTAGGAGAGACTATATAACCTTTCTCAGGAAAAGGTTGAGCTTTCGTCACTGGAATGCAGAACTATGTAACTTTGGTAGCAGTTCAACAAATCACAAGTGCTTTGACAGACCCGAAGAGATGGGCATTGATATAATTTGTGAACGTATAAAGAAATAGATGTGGAAATATATATATGCTTCTTTCATGCAGGTTTGAAGGCCTCGTCATGCTCATCAGACGTGACAAAATGAAATCCGGTTGTGGTATCACAAGATACCGCTCGGTACGCTCATCAGGGAGTACCGAGTAAGCCAAAACCGTCAGATGTCGCTCTCCATACATCGAAATGTTCCCGTGCATATATATTTACTTTTATACAGGTGATTGAAAGACTCGTCATGCTCATCAGGGCACGAAGAGATGAAATCCGATTGTGGTGTCGCACGACACCGCTCACTACGCTCATCGAGCATCGAGTTAAAACACGATATAGCTCATCGGAATGACGCCGAGGCTGAAATTTTGTCTAAATTTTAGACTTAGAAAAAGAGGGGGGATGAATATATATTGCATTTGTCTTCTTTCAGATTTAAAGGCCTCGTCGTGGTCAACAGTATGACGAGATAAAATCGTGTCAGACACCACTCACTATCTCAATGCGTCGAGTAGCCAAACACGATGCGACCTCTATATGGGGATGGCCAGAGGCTACCAAAATTGCGTTAAATCTTTTGACTTCGAAAAAAGGAGAAAGTGAAATGAAATTATTTAAAAATGCTAAGTAGAAAAATTTGTAGCTAATTTTAAACTAAAAGCGTCAAACAAAAAATGGGGGAAAGTAAAATGACATACAACAAACACAAAAGTAAAATAAAAAAAGGGGAAAATGAAAGCTACTCTAAGGAGTAAATCTTCTTTTAAAATAATAAATTAAACTATTTTTTGAACCTATAGCTTCAAAATGCCTTCTTCGCCATCGGATCTACAACCCTTTGTACAAGCAGACAGAAAGCGGTAATAAATCAAAATTTTCAGAAATCATAGGGCTTACTTTGATAAAAAATTAAGCAATTTCGTTCTAATTATGATTTTCAAAATCAATAATTTCATTAATTAGATAAAATTAGCTAAAGCTATAACGCATGTGCTCGGTAGAGATTTCAAGTACAAATTTTAATGCGAAAGAAATGCGTATAAAATTGGAATATATTAAATATTAATCTAAAAAATCTAATAATAAATTAGATCAATTAACAATGCCTTCTTCGTCACCGGATCTGCAATTCTTTGTACAAGCAGAAAGAATGTGACAATAAATTAAATGTTGCACGAAGGAAGGAACTTTCCTTCAATTCAAAACTAAAACAAATTTCATTCTAACTATGATTTTTAATGTCAGTGATTTCCTTAATTAGATAAAATTATCTCATCTATAAAAACCCGCATGGGCCCCGACACTACGTCGAATGTTTAGATTCAAGTGTTGGATCTTTGTGTTGTTTCCTTTAGTCTTAGGGGGTTAGGGTTAACAAAGTCTAAAATCATTATAATGAGTCCAAGTTAGTGAATATCTCGAGTTGATTACGTCATATGGTAGATCTAATTCTATTAAAGTTAAAATAGAGTTGACAAGATCTAAAATAAATAATATTTTTTAAATCTCAAAATGTCATCTTCGCTAAATCGCAATCTTTGTCTGAGAGGCTGAGGCGATACTAAATCAAAATCTATAGAAATCATAGGGCTTCCTTGGATCAAAAATTAAAGGAATTTCATCCTAATTATGATTTTAAAATCAATTATTTCATTAATTAGGTGAAATTATCTAAGCTATAAATACGTGCATGTGCTTGGACATAAAAATTTCAAGTGTAAATTTTAATGTTTGAAAAGGCTGTGCAGGCTAAATTGGAGTGTATTAAATAATAATCTGAAAATTTTAATAAGATATTAAATCATTTATACAATCCGCCTTTTGAATGCAACCCTTTACAAGCGAAGCGTCTTAAATCCGATTCTATAAAAAATCATAAGGCTTTTTTTCATTCAATCAAAAATTAAGAAATTTCATTTTAGTTATGATTTTCAAAATCAACGATTTCATTAATTAGATAAAATTAGCTAAGCTATAAACACCTGCATGTGCTCGGACATAGAGATTTCAAGTGCAAATTTTAATGTTTGAAAAGGCTGCGCAAGCTAAATTGGAATATATTAAATATTAATCTGAAAAATCTAATAAGATATTAGATCAACTAACAACGCCTTCTTTGCCACCCGATCTGTGATTCTTTATACAAGCACACAGAAGACGATACTAAATTAAATGCTGCACGAATGAAGGAACTTTCCTTCAATTCAAAAATAAAAGAAATTTTATTCTAATTATGATTTTTAATGTTAGTGATTTCATTAATTAGATGATATTATCTAAGCTATAAACTCCTGCATGGGCCCCGACACTATGCTGAATGTTTAGATACAAGTGTCTGAGAATATTGCACGAGTCATTTCCTGATTTAGTCTTAGGACTGGGTCCGGGTTAACAAAAACTAAAAATCTGTTATAAGAATTTCAAATCAGTAAAATATCTAAGAAACTAAACCTGTCAGGTGATAGTAGATCCGATCATCTGTTAATAGTTAAACAGAGTTGACAGAATCTAAAGCTCTTAATTCAAACATAAAATTATTTGAATTATTAATTATCCCTACATGTGCCCTGATACTATGATGAATGCTTAAATTCACGTGTTTGAGAATGTTGCATGGGTTTCTTCCCGGTTTAGTCTTAGGATTGATTCCGGGTTAACAAAACTTAAAAACCTAAAATAAGAGTTTCAAATCAGTAAAATATTTAAGAAATTGATTCTGTCATGTGACAGTAGATCTAATCCTCTATTAGTAGTTAAATAGAATTGACAGAATCTAAAGCTCTTAATTTAAAGATAAAATTATATGAATTATTAAATCCACCCGCATGTGCTCCCACACTATGCAGAATGCTTAAATTCAAGTGTCTGAGGATGCTGCACGGGTTACTTCCCAGTTTAGTCTAAGGATTGGGTCCGGGTTAACAAAACCTAAAAACCTATAATAAGAGTTTCAAATTAGTGAAATATTTAAGAAACTAATTCTGTAAGGTGACAGTAGATCTAATCCTCTATTAGCAGTTAAACAGAGTTGACAAGATCTAAAGCTATTAATTTAAACATAAAATTATCTGAATTATTAAATACACCCGCATGGGCCCGACACTACGTTGAATGCTTAAATTCATTAAGAATCTTGCGGGTTGCTTCCTGCTTTAGTCTTGGGGTAGTCGGTTAACAAAACCTAAAAACCTATAATAATAGTTTCAAATTAGTGAAATATTTGAGAAACTAATTCTGTCAGGTGATAGTAGATCTAATCCTCTGTTAGTAGTTAAACAGAGTTGACTGAATCTAAAGTTCTTAATTTAAATAAAACATTATTTGAATTATTAAATACACCCGCATGTTCCTCGACATTATGCCAAATGCTTAAATTCAAGTGTCTGAGGATGTTCTGCGGGTTGTTTCCCGGTTTAGTCTTAGGACTGGGTTTGGGTTAACAAAGCCTAAAAATCTATTATAATGAGTCCAAGTTAGTGGAATATCTGAGAAGCTGATTTTATCATATGACAGTAAATCTAATCCTCTGTTAGCAGCTAAGCAGAGTGGACAGGATCTAAAGCTCTTAAACATCTTCAAATTAATCAATTTTTCAAATCAAATTAAGTAACAATCAATCTCATAACTTCGAAATAAAATTACCTAAAATTACTATACACCACATGAGCCCCAACACTCTACTGAATGTTTAAATTCAAGTGTCTAAGGATACTGCGTGGGTTGCTTCTCGGTTTAGTCTTAGGACTGGGTCCGAGTTAACAAAACTTAAAAACTTATAATAAGATTTTCAAATCAGTGAAATATCTGAAAAATTAATTCTGCTAGGTGACAGTAGATCTAATCCTCTGTTAGCATCAAAACAAAGTTGATAGGATCTAAAGCTCTTAAACATATTCAAATTAATCAATTTTTCAAATCAAATTAAATAGCAATCTGAAACTACTTAAATGAAATTCTATAATTAAAATTTTAAATCAAACTCAATCTATCCACCTTCGGTAACTGTTTGTCGGGGGTGACAAATTAAGAAAACTCTAGCTCACAAAAAAGTCAATGTTAAATCAAGTGTTTCACTATGTTCACTCTCAATTAATCTCTTGCCAGTAAGGATGTGGCCCGTGTCCTCTGAATGCGTGGCGGCGAGCTCCAGATGAAAGTCCGACCGAGTCCTGATCGGGTGGTTTGGCGGTCGACTCCATTATATTATGATCACAATATGCTCCCAATGTCTACACCCTTTGAGTTGTGAATCATAGGGTATATTTGATAGGACAAACAACCCTCTGTCAATTAAGGTAGACTTAAGATTGTCTCCTTAAACAAACACCACCCCAGGTCTACAAGGATTTCTTGGACTACGTAACGTATTCTTGATGAGGATCCTTACTGACGGTACCTCTCTAAGTAGAAGGGGCCGTGGCCGGATGATGAAACCATGGGATCTAGATCGGACACATCATCATTCCCCAACCATCCGGTTTAAGTTGAAATGATAAATTTCATAATCTAAATTTTGAAACTCTACATATCTTATTATACACTAAGCGTTAATGATCTAATGACTAATCGAAGTTCTCTCTCATTTATTGAGAGGGATAATTAACTATGGGGCTTGCTTATATAAAACTTGGAACCGGATCTAAAGTTCTCACCAAATGAGGATGAAATCTCGGTAGTGTCTTATCTACTATTTATCTTCCAAAAATTACACGACACTTTAAACACTCTTTTCGAAAGGAGTGTCGAATTTTTGAGCCCACAATGTAAAGTTGAAATTAATAATGTGTAATTTATATCAATTTTTAATCAACAAAATTTAATATTAAGATATTGAATCAATAATATTATTTTAACCACCATAAATCTCTTTATAATACTAACAGCTATCACTCATATACAAAAGCCTTTTCCCTATCCCTTGGATCACTACTCTCTCTCTCTCTCTCTCTCTCTCTCTCTCTCTCATAACATTATTGTAGAAACAACATGTTTAGAAGTAGGCAAGTTACTTGATAAATTTAAATTCTATTGCAAATGATTTATTCATTTTTTTTAATTTATGATGATAGTGTTTTATAAGAAAATCACTTATATTGTGATTATTCTAAGACATTAGATTTCTTTCACACTTCTAATTAACTAATGCTTTTTACTCATTTTATTATTATTATTATTATTATTTGCATCATAAAATTGTGTTTTACAATTAAATCTAGTATAGTATGATAAATGTAAGAAAGTTATTATCCTATATTTTCTAAACAAATATTTTTAATACCTACAATAACTTTTAATTCACAAAAATCCATAATTATCTGCACAAAATGCTATAACCACTTCAAATAGATCCTTACAATTATTATTATTATTATTATTTTTTTTAAAGTTTGGAAGGAGTGATTGTACATAAACATGAATTATACTTATATTCTTATGATAATATTTAAGTGTCATTACTATGATTTGTTTGTTTTTATTGTGTATGTTTGGTTTTAGTTGCTTTTATTTTATTTATCACATGTAATATAATTATAAGAGGGGAAAGTAGGGTGTTAATTTAATTGAAAATCAAAAAATCTCAAAATTGGATCAATTTTGGATCGAATCGAGCTCAATTCAAGTTAATCGAGCCGAGCTACGAGTTGATTGCCTAAATCGGTTATTTAATCAAGTCTTTGAGCAGCGCTCGATCGAATCAAACTATTTATTCTGTGTTTATCAGGATGTCCGTTCGATTTATTTTATATGAATGTGATTTATCATTAGAACAATTTTATAAAAGTTTTTTTTGCATGGCTCTCACGAATGAGATTTCTTTCTCCTTTGCGGCTCTGCCCTAAACCTCGAGGCCTCGATCAATTCCGACTCTCTAATTCTTTTCTTCTCTCGATCTTTTGACTCTCGTTCGGCGTCTTCGTTCGTGATTTGCTCTTAAATAGTTAAGTTCTTTGTGCCTTTGTTATATAATCGGAAATTTATCTCTTCTGGAAGTCTCGATCATCTCCAAGCAACAACCTCTGTAAGATTTTTATGTTTTTCTACATATATTTTGATAACTTAAAATAAACTAAGAAACGAGGGTTTTTTTTTTATTTGTTGCCTCTATATCTAGTATCATTTCCTTGGCATCGATTGGTAACTATTGGTATATTGTCCTAAATGACTCATTCATAACTCACTATTTCTTTTAGATTTTTTTGTTCTCAATGTTGATCACATGGATTTTGCATTTTTACTGGCTTAAAATTATGCTGAGAATGAGGAGGGGTTTTTTTTTTTTTTTTTTTTTCTAGCTTTCTCGCCTCTGGCTGCCTCTGGGTTATTTTCTATGATATGGACCTGTCACCTATGATTATTACTTGTTAGTTATTGCATACGGGCCTTACTCATAAAACCAAGCATTATTATGGCCTTAATATACGGCTTGTTTTGGCAACTTTGCTCAATTGCTCGACTTTGTATTATTCCTGCATACGACTTACTGGTGTCCTGGTGCTGCTGCTTGTATTGTTGAGGGTTTGTATTACATTAGCTTACACTCCTAATCTAGGATATTGATACTTTTATAATTTGTGGCCTTGTGGGTATGTGGTTCTATCATCTGTGAGTCTGCGGCCTGTGGTAGATAATGACATTTTTTTATTTATAGATATGTTATATTGGCTGCTTTGGCTGTCTAGATGATATTCTTGCTTGCTCTTTATTTGTTCACACTCTTATTTATTTATTTAGTTCTCTACTCATTTTATTGTAAGTGAATAAGTCTTATGTCTAGATAAAAAAAAGGTGCTTATGTTGGACATGCTCTATTTTCTTGGATATGCTTAATAAAAGTGGATATGTATAAAAGTAAAGCAATGTAGAAGCTTTGGAAGTTTGAGTATTCATTTGTTAGCATATACTAAAATTTGCATATATGCATTATTGCCTTTGACATATCAGTTTATTAACTTTAAGGTTCTTATTTCATTGTATAAACAATGGCTATAAAATCTCAAAATTAGTCTGTAAGTTCTAGTCAACCTCCAGTTGATAATATTAGTACTCCTAATGAAAGTATTAAGGAAATTATTAGTATTGAGGACATCAAAGGCAAAGGCAAGATCATAAATTTGGCAACATTTCTACCAAATTTCTATCTCGAGAAAAGTAATATGGTAGAGAAATGAAAGTGCAATTATTGCTCTAAATCATACCTCAAACGAGAAACATGTGCTACTTTCGATGAATAGATATTTCAAACCATATCATTACAAGAAACAACTATGAATAAGAAAAAATAAAACTCTTTGATCTAATATCGAAGATATAGAGGGTAATGATTTAATGTCTCCTTTGTGTGTTTCTTCTACTTATGACCATAATAGAATTAAAAATATTATTGTCAAAATGATTATTGTTCGTAAGTATCTTTTCATGATAGTTGAGCATTTATGGTTCAATATTACGATGGAATCAATGAATCTAATTTTATAAAATATATAGGCATTCTATCAAAGAAGAGTGCATGGAAGTTTATGAATTAAAGAAGAAAAACTCAAAAAAAAAAATCTTCAATTGGTTGAGCATGTTTTCTTACTTGCATTGTTTGACATCAAGCTAAACTATTGGCTATATGTATTTGTGCACTTTATCATTTCGATTGAAAGTTGCAAAGTATAATAATAAGTTTTGATTTGAACTCTCCTCATATAGTTATGTTACCTCTAAGGCTATTTCTAAAATTATGTTGTAATGGGGTCTTCAAAATAAAATTTGTACAATCACATTAGATAATGCTTCTAAATGATTTGTTGCCAAAAAACTTGAAAGCTATGTTTAGTAGAAGATCGAAATTTCTTTTTATGGGAGATTTTTTTCATGTTAGATGTGTTGCTCATATCTTGAACTTGATGGTTCAAGAAGGTTTGAAGGAAATTTATTAAATCATTGAGAAAGTGCGAGAATCTATCTTTTTTATAAATAGGCCACCAAGTAGATTAAATAAATTTGGTGAGATTGCAAAACATATATGATTGTCAACTTTAAAATTACTTTGTTCTGATGTTCTGACTTGTTGGAACTCAACATATAAATGCTTGAGTCGCTTTTATATGAGCTATGTTTTCAGAGTATGCTTTAAGGAATCACAATTATTTGTGGTTGCTTTCTGATGAGGAATGTGATCAATTTGATAAAATTAGACAAATTATTTTTATTTTTAATCATATTACTGAGATTTCTTCTAGCTCAAATTTCCGAACAGCTAATCACCTGCTTCCAAATCTCACTCTAATTAAATTTTTTTTTGATAGAGATTGTGCTTTAGACACTACATTTCTTTCAAATATGATAATTACTATGAAGTCAAAATTTGACAAATATCGATCTGATTATTCTATGGTATTTTCAATTGCATGCATACTAGATCCCATGATGAAAATGTTTGAGATCAATTACTATTACCCACAGATTTATGATTCTGATATTGTTAATGAGAATATTGATGCTGTGAAACAAAAAACTTGTTGAGCTCTATTCATATTATGTAGTACAGAAATATAATATTTTAAATGAACTCTTTGAGAGTACATCCTCTCAACCAATTAGTAGTACAACTACTCCACAAAGAAGTACAAGTGATGTTAATGTTCTTGATGACTTATATGATTTCATTGATTGGACTGGGATTCTACTTCCATAAAAAATTGATTTAGAACTTAAAAGAGGCTTCTATGAAGTGTTTGGATTCTGAATTTGATATTCTTGAGTGGTGGAAAATGTCAGTATTGAAGTATAAAACTCTGTGCAAGATGGCAACATATATTTTTACAGTCCCCGTAACAATTGTCGCCAGACGACTTTTAGTGTGGTGGTGTGCTTGAGTTTATAGAACCTCATTATCACCAAAACACTTGATGCTTTAGTTTGCACCGGTGGTTGGATTTGTTCCTCATATAAGTCATCAAAAGAACCATTGATATTTTTTATTACTCAATTATATTTATGTTATCTTTCTCCATATTACAATTTCATTATTTTTAATCTATATTAATCTATTTTAGTTTGACAATCTTGCTGAGAAAAATTTATCAGTTGAGATGCCCAAAAATATGACTACTAATTCCAATATTTGAGGAAACAAATCAATTGGGACACCTCCAAATATAATGCTATAGTTGAATGGTATGGTATTAACTATTAAAATGCTTAGTTTGGTATGATATTATGTTAAGAACTTGGACATCTTTATTTAGGAATTAGGATATGTTTGAACATTCAAAACTTGGGAATTGAGATACTATGAAAATTTTATATATTTCAATGCTAGTACATTCATATTGTTATATTTCTTTAGAATTTGCATGTTTAGGCTATACCCAATGATGAAAATTAACTAAGATGCTTATAAGTTTGGAGGGCAGATAAAACTAATACACTGTAATGGTCTATAATTGTCAAGCGATGTTTTGGCCAATGATATAAATTTGAGGCCAAATTAATGTTGATGTTCTGCATACATGTTTTGGTGTTGCTGAACTGAGCCTGAAATGCTATTCTTCTATCTTGGGTATTGCTCAACTGAGCCTGAAATGTTTATCTTCTATCTTTGGTATTGTTGAACTAAGCCTGAAATATTCTGGTATTGATGGATGTTTTGGTATTGCTGAACTGAGCTAGAAATGTTATTCTTCTGTCTTGACTCTTTTGTCTTTCTTCCTATTCTGTTGTTCTGTACTGCTGTTCTTTTTTTTTTTTTTTTTTTTTTTTGTTGCTGTTCTGCTTAGCTTCTTTGGTTTTGCTAGAAGGCTTGAGCTAAGCCTGAAACTGAGCAGTTGTTTACTTAGATTATTTTTCTTTCTTTCTTCCTGTTCTGCTATGGCCCATGCTATACTATTGTTCTTTTTTTTCTTCTTGTTGTTCTGCTGCCATATCTGGTATTGCGCTTTTGTTGTTCTACTTAGCTCCTTTGGTTTCGCGAGAAGGCTTGAGCTAAGCTTGAAACCTGGTTCTGCTTAGCTCCTCTCTTTTTTTCATTTATCCATCAATCATCTCAATTTTCTGAGGGTAAAGGTCATGCATAATCTCTTATATTCTACTTATTTATCTATCATTCTTTCTTTCTATAAATTTCAATAATATCATCAATTATTGTTTAGATATATGTTATTTATTTGCTAATCTTTTCTTGAGTTTTCATATGTTTAAGGGTATTACGGCCTATGAAGAAATCAAAATCATGTTTATTTTATACTTTTAAAGTTGTAATATGCAAAATATATTAGTGCAAAGAGTAATTTATAAAGTGTAACTTGAAAGTTGAAACTTGTAATTTGTTATGCACTTATGCATTATAATAGATTTTATTTTTCCAAATTATAAACATTTTCACATATGTATTTAAATAATATGTATTTGTTTATATGTATAATATTATATATATATAATATTATATTATTTTTTATATATGATATATATATATATATATATATATATATATATATATATATATATATATATATATATATACATATATATATATATTATATATATATATATATATATATATATATATATATATATATATATATATATATATATATATATATATATAATATATATATATATATATATATATATATATATATATATATATATATATATATATATATATATTATATGTGTGTGTGTGTTTTTTTAAAAAATATATATATTAATGTAATTTGTATCATAAATATTAAAAATTATATTGAAAAGATAAGAAAATTTTAAGCTGGCTTGTTTTGGCTCATTAAAAATGAGCCACCTAAGATTGTTTTTCTGCAAAAAAAATTTCGAGCCGGCTCAGTAACAAAACGAATCAGCTCGAAATCAACAACAAATCGATTTGAGCTGACTCGAACTCGAACGGATCAAGCCACGATCCGATTTCGAGCCAATTATGAGCCAATCCTGGATCGACTCGAAATCGACTCATTTACTGCCCTAGGGGAAAGCCCTGATGTTCCAAACAGCTCATTGTAGCTCTTATTTGCCTTGATAAATATACAAATTCATCTCATTCTTAAAGTTTTTTTTTTCTCATTAAGTTTATCTTGATAAAAACTTTATATGTATATATCATAGAATATATTTTTTAAATTATGAATTGTGAGAGAAAGTGGCAAGTATTGATTATTAAAATTATTATATAGCACCATAATTTAAAAATATTTAAATGAAAATCTTTTTAATTATCACATGTATTTTATGATCACTTATTGTAAGATTTATGAGAAGAGAAATTTAAGTTGCCTTTGGTAAAAATCTCCCAAAATCTAAGATGATGCACCTTGATGAACCCACTAAAATATACATACTATCATTAAATATCCTATCACCTACCAAATCATCCATTGATTCGAAAGAACATTGTAAATATCTCCCTTATTTTTCTAATGCAAACAATATATTTATTAATATGATTTTAATTAACCTATTACAGATATTACTTTGTTAACAAACATTAATAAGACTATAAGAAACTATTTTCATACCAGTCATGTATACATCAGTTGCTTTTGCAATGTATTGATCTTCAAATACTTCTAAAACGCAATAATATAACTATATATTTACACAGTTTGAAATATACAGTGGCGCTGTCAAACCTTTCCAGAATATATAGCTCTCTTTACAATTTTCTTCTGATGTCTACTCAGTCAGAACATACCTTCAGCTGCCAAAAAAAAATTGATAATTAAGGATTAATCAAAGCCAAAGAACTGGATGCAAATAAAAAGGTGATGAATGTAAAATAATAATAATAAAACTTGAAAGCAATGAAAAAATAAATTAAAGTTGATGCTAAATCCTTAAATGCACCTTGATAAATAGTCCCAGAACAGCTTCACTGTCTCTTGAACCATCGCCTCCAGCAGACTAGTTTCCATATCTCCTTCCTACAAATATTTAACACAAAGGCTGGATGAAGAACTCAAGAATTGGGCAACCAACCAAACAAGAGAGATGGAGTTTAGCCGTTTTTGAAAATCTTGGAATTTGGAACTCCCAAAGCAATAATAGATCCTTCGCATGCCCCATAGAATTACAATTTTTCAAATTTTCAATACCAAGAAGTGATGTATGAAGTATGTTTAATAGTTGATTTTCAAGTTCATAGAATTATTAATTAGCATTATAGTTTGGTTGGGATAACTGTAGCAATATGAAAATGCAGTGATGAAGCCGCTATAGAAGAAGTTGTTATCTAAAAAATTGCGGTGAATATTATAATTTTTTTAATTTTTAAAAAAGGTTAGACTATATCTTTTTAGCAATCACTGCACTTTACTAAGTTGCGTTGAGGCAACATGGCGGTGTGTTGACGAAAATGCACCATAGTCATTTGGAAATTATTTCTTACATTTTGAAGAATTTGCGGTAAAAAAGCTGCTTTTCTAACTTAGCCAGGAAGAGTGAAATGGCTGTCAAAAAAGTACATTTTAATTTTTTTGAAATAAAAAAAATTATGATACTCTTTGCAACTTTTAGATATCAGTTTTTATTGCAATAGCCACCACTATATTTTGAGACTGCAACAGTTGCCTCAAACAGACCCTTAAGTCAAGTTAGAAAATATCGCTTTCCCACAACAGATTTTTCAAAACACGATCAGAACGTAGTTTCCAAAATGGCACCTACACTGCGCATCGCACTAGCCCTCCCCAATCACACCATTAGTTTCAAATAAGGGTGTAAACGAGCCAAATCCTTGTTTGTATTCGACTCGTTTGAAAGTTACTTTTTTCGTGTTCAGCTCGTGTTCGAAATAGCTCGAAATTTTAGTGTTTGTGTTCAGCTCGAATTGTTCAAAATGACTTGTATCAACTCGCAATGCAATAATCCAAAAAATCTGTAAGAGGGAGCATTTGAACCTGGGTCAATATTTTGCATAATAAAAACTTTAACCATTAAGCCATGGTTACAACTATGATATATATATATATATATATATATATATATATATATATATATATATATATATATATATATATATATATATATATATATATATATATATATATATATATATATATATATATATATATATATATATATATATATATAAATGTTGAACATACGTTATAAGTATCGTCACAAGTCAAATTGAGGAGGTGACGATGCAAACTAAGGCTCAAAATGCCGAATGCCATGAAAATTGAAATGACGATCGACGAATGACAGCTGGCTCGTAACTTTGAAATTGATCGAAATATAAATATTGTAAAATCTAATGAGCAATTAATTAAGTGCTCGAGCTATCAAAGTGTGGACGCATATATCAGAGTCGGGAAGCTGACGATGACCAAACGACCTCCGTTCATGAAATGGATCACGCGTTAGCTTCAAAACATCAAAAACTATCAAATGAGACTATTCACGCTTAATTCGAACGAGTTTGTGCCAATGTCGAATAATCAGCAGTGGCAGCGCGCAAATCGAGGCTAAAATGCATTGGACATCTCTGAAATCAGCCGAAACGATCTCCGATCAACAAATGGATTTCACCACCGCGTTTAGAATGTCGAAATTAGTCAGAATATAAATATCGCACAACTTAATGATCAACTGATCATCAAGTCGCCAACATGCGACACATATCAAGTCGAGGCGCATAGCAAGCCAAACGACCCACGCTTTGTAAATTGATTGCACCGTTATTTCAAAATATCAAATCTATCAAATGAGACACCACGCTCAATTCGAGTCTGCATAAATGTCGAATAATCGCGTGATAACGCGCAAAGCTAAAATATACTAGAAGTCAACAAAATCAACTCAAATGACCTCTGATTGACGAACAAACTTTATCATCGCGTTCAAAATGTCGAAATTGGTCAGGATATAAATATTGCACAACTTAATGATCAACTGATTAACCGTTCGAGTCATCAACATGCTTGCACGTATATCGAAGTTAAGAGGCACCGATGCAAACTAAACGACCCATGTTCGCAAAATTGATTGCGTCGTTAGCTTTAAAATGTCGAAATCTATCAAATGAAACTAACCGCGCTCGAGTCTGTGCAAATGTAGAATAATCAAAAGTGGCAACGCACAAATTGAGGCTAAAATACACTAGATATCGCCAAAATCAACTCAAATGACGACGAGATTTGTCATTGCGTGACGTTGAAACTGTTAGAATATAAATAATGAATGACTTGATGATCAACCAATCGTGCCGAGTCATCAACGCCTCGCATATATCGAGGTCGGCTAAGATCAAACAACCTCCATTCAAATTGATTGGCATTTCAAACATCGAATTCTATCTAAGACTATTCACACTCAAGACGAGTCTAAAAAATCGAGTCAAAGCGGCGATGCATTGAGGAAATGGACTCAATTTGACGCCGACTAACCAAACGCCTCCGATGAAACGCCACGTATCGATTCGAATATCGAATTATCTTAAATTATATATATATATACGATTTATACAGGCATAAAATCTAAATTAAAACTGTTTAAATCAATTTAAAATTTATTAAAAATTCCTAAATTATCCCGTGACGCCGAAATATAAAAATTCTTGATCAACTGGAAAAAAAAAAAAGAGCGATTCCACTTCTCTCACATTCCCATGTTCTGCCCTCTCCTCTACATTCCCTCTCTCGTTGGAAACGCTGTGCAAGGTAATTTTTTTTCCTCTCGGCTCTCAATTTCCGGTCGTCCCATGGGCCCGCCTCCGCCGCAAGCCCAAGCCCGCCGCCGTCCCACGTGCCTGCCTTCGTCGCAAGCGCATCCCGTAGCCCGCATCCGCGCACTTCGCATTGCCTGTCAGCCCGTGCCGCACCCGCGCGTCTCTCCGGCCCGCAGAACCGCATGCCCGCGCGTCATGTGGGCCCGCACCAGCGTCCCGCTGGCGCTCCTCCCGCTCCACCGCCAGCCCCCTCCGCAACCAAGCTCGCCGCGCCTCCCGCGCACCGTTCCGTCGCCAGCAGCCCTTCCATCACTGGCCCGCTCCGCAACCAAGCCCGTCGCGCATCGCGCGCACCGTTCCACCGTTTCACCAGCCCACCACGCCGTCCAAACCGTTCCATGTTCCACGGCCCAATCCGCCTCCGTTTCGCTGCACGAACCCACTACAGCCTTCAAACCGCCGGCCCGTTCTGCGCCGCAACCTCCAAACCGATGGCCCGCTCCGAGTCGCATCCTTCTTTGTGCAATCCAGCCCACAGCAAGCTATTCCGGCCCATCTCATCCTGTTTTCGCTTCACCGCAAACCGAGGAAGAACATCGATAAAAGACGAATTCTTCTTTCGATTTATGGCGTCACACCCCTCACTTTAGCCTTCCGCTGACACAAATCGAGAAGAAATGTCAACAGTACAATTCTTCTTTGATTTCATCACTCTTAGCCTTCCCATTTTCGCTTCGCCGCAAATTGGGGAAGATCATCGTCAACAGAATTCTTTTAGTTTCGGTCTTTGCATTACATTCTCAAATTGTATACTAACCCCGTTCTTTTTTCGAGCATGCAGTGAAAAATATCAATATGTGATATAATATATATATATATATATATATATATTATATATATATTCTCAATAGGATTTACAAGAAGAAAAAATGTCAGTGTCTAAGACACCGCCCCTATGCTCAACAGCACCGAAAGTAAGCCAACACCCGTTAGATGTCGCTCCATCTAGACGAAATTTTGACTAATTTCTAGACTTAGAAAAAAAGAGGGGAAAGTAAAATGACATACAACAAACATAAAAATAAAATGACATACAACAAAATTATAAGTAAAATAAAATAAAAATAATGGTGAAAAGCACTTACGAAATTTATCTAAGTAGAATTGAATGCCCACTAAAGTTTTTGACCTCTCCCTTCTAAATGTCGTGACTCCAACCCTTCAAACAAATGAAATAGAATATGACTCCCTTGGTCTTATTTATAGAAATTAGAAGAGGTAGTGGGTTGTTTTCAAAAGAAAAGATGAAAAAATGAATGGGGAAAGTTTGAATAAAAGAGGGGGAAAACAAATGTGAGAGAGTTCAAAAGAAAAGAGAGTGAAAATGAATGTAGAGTTCAATAAAGAAAGGAAAATGAGAATTACTTCGAGGAGTAAATATTCTTCTTAAAATAACAAATTAAATTATCCTTTGAACCTATAACACCAAAATTCATTCTTTCACCTGGATCGCCACTCTTGTACAAGTAGACATAAAACGATACTAAATTAAAATCTACAAAAATCGTAGGGTTTCCTTCGATCAAATTAAGAATTTCATTCTTATTATAAATTTTAAAATCAATGAAATCACTAATTAAAGAAATTAAGCTATAAATATCGTGTTCACATAGATTTCAAGAAATTTTAATGTCGCAGTAGCAGCTAAATTAGAATCAATTAAATATTAATCTGAAAAATCTAATAAGATATTAGATCAATTTATAACATCTTCTTCATTATCGGATCAACAACTCTTTCAGACAAGCTGTATGACACTAAACTAATCGCATCTAAATGACTTTCCTTCAATACAAAAAATTAAGAACTTCATTCTAAATTATGATTTTAAAATCAATGAAATCACTAATTATGTGAAATTAGCTAAACTATAAAGCGATGTGCTCATATGTAGATTTAAAGTACAAATTTTAATGTAAAAAAAGTCGCTCAAAGCTAAATGGAATCAATTAAATATTAATCAAAAAAATCTAACAAAATATTATATCAATTTACATCTTCTATGCCACCGATTTGCAACACTTGTAATAAGTAAAGCATAGATTCTCAAATACACCGCAGATGTGCCTCGATACTATCCAATGCTTAAATTCAAGTGTCAAGATGCTATGACTGTTGCTTCTTAGTCATAGATGTTAACAAAACCTAAAACCTATAATAAGGATTTCAAATCAATGAAATATCGAGACTAATTTGTGACAAAGAATCTAATCTGTTTAAACAGAATTCATGATCTTAAGTTTTAAACATATTCTAATTAATCAATTTTTAAGTGGCAATCTAAAACTGCTCAATTGAAATCTAATCATTAAAAAACTTAAATCAAACTTAATCTATCCACCTTCGCAATCTTAAATTAAGAAAACTCAGCTCACAAAGGAGCAAATGTCAAATCAAGTGTTCTACTATGTTCATCTCAATCAATCTCAGCCAAGAAGGACGGACTATGTCCTCGAGTGATTAGTCAATCCCACATAAGTAGTTACAGAGAGTCCTCGACGGGTGATTTGGCCGAGCTCCATTATATTACAATACCGTAGTCATATGCAATGGCTCCCTGAGTGAATCATAGATATACTGATGAAAGCAAATAACTATCGCCTATAGATGCCTATCTCCTGTGACAAACACCACCCCGTGTCTATAAAGATTTCTTGACGAAATCATGTGTTATGATGAGGATCATTCTCGTCAGTTTATCACTACCTCCTACTAAGTAAATTGACCGAGCCTCGAGATGATGAAACCATGTGATCTAGATCGAGCACGTCATCATTCCCCCAACCATCCAGTTTAAGTTAAAATGATGAATTTTATAATTTAAATTCTGAAATTCCATATGCTTCTACTATGTGTTACGCATTTATCAACATAATGACTAGCCTTAATCGAACGTTCTCTCTCACTTATTGAGAGAGGTAATTAACTATAGGTGCTTGCGCCTATAGGAAACCTGGAACCAGATCTAAAGTCCTCGCAAAATGAGGGTGAATTCTCTGGGTAGTGTCTTATCTACTATCTCATATGCCTGAAAATTACACCGACATCACTTCAAATCACTCTCTTCAATTCAATATTCAATTCAAATAAATTGTCGAGAGGTCGGTTGCGAATTTTCAGAGCCCATAATAAATATGTGTTTTTATAATATAATATAATATAATATAATTTTTTATTTCGAGCTAAATCGAGCCGAACACAATCGAAAGAAAGATTGTTCATGTTCGGCTCGTTTATAAATTGAGCTTGAAATATTTATTTTTGTTTGACTCGCTTAGTTAACGAACGAGTTGAACATGAGCTATTCAATAATAAGCTTTTTGACTGCCCTAGTTTCAAAATAAAAGTCAGTGGATATGAAGAAACTAACGGCAATAAAGAGAAGCTAATGGACACAACATCTCCTTAAAGAGACTAGCTACCAAAAGAGATAGAAGGAAGGGGAAAATAATTCTATATACACAACTCACCTTCAAGAGCCTGGCAAATTCAGTCAGCTTCAAAGCTACTTCAGTACAATCCTCTCCGATTGAGTTCATAAAATCAAATCGATCAGCATGTCTTAGCTTGAGCTTCATCGTATTGCTTCTTAAAGTAACACAATTGGTATGCCAGATTCCCACAACACTGAAGCGCTCAGCAGAACATTGTTTACCAAGAGGCCATCTGAGCTCTCCTTTCACACCTGGATCTATTACAGCAGACTTTACAAGGTCGTTTAGAGCATCGTTCTCCTCATTCTGATAAGAAATTAAAAAAATATAAAAAAGCAATATTTTACAAGAAATATGAACTTAAAAATTACGAAATATAACAAAAGTCTCACATCAGTCATTTTCATTTTCCTTCTCGTGAACAGTAGCAATCGAAGGTCTAGCTCCTTGTAGAGGCAAGATATGTCTTCCACCAGATGCCGTACTATGTTTTCTTCCACCTACAACATTAAACAGAAAGGATGGAGTTATGAAAATATAGCCATGACCCACAATCTGAGAACAATTTAATAATCTAATTAAATCAATTTTTAATGAAGATTAGACTAATGATTAATTGATGAACAAGTAGACAATGTGACGTGTCTCACTAAAAGTACTACTTCTACATAAATATTTTAAACCAAATTCATTTCTATTATTCTCGATGTATTTTTATACATGCTCAAATATTTCATTTGATTTGAGTATGCCATGAATTCATTAAGAAATCATTTATCTCACCATCTAAATTAAAGTTAGTTGTTCTTTACATGCTTTTTTGTTAACTTGATACACAATCATTCAATCGAGATATATATATATATATATATATATATATATATATATATATATATATATATATATATATTTCATTTGATTGTTGGGGCTATTTAGAAAAACATTAAGTTGTACAACTCTAATATGGAAATTATAAAGGCAACATATTAACAGCTCGTCATTAATATAACACTGTTGTGTAGAAACATCGCATTACTTTAAGCAAATTCATAAAGCTTTCATAATTTTGAAATGGACGACACTGAAAGAGGTCCTTATAACATAGAAATTAAGCAAATTGGCTTACCACATGACAGGTCAAGTGTTTGAAGCCAATTATGCAAGTCTCATTATTACACGGCCAGAGGTGGTGAGACACCTTAATATCTCAAAAAATACAACCACCTCAGGTTTGTCATGAATGGAGAACGTCAAATAAGAAAGAGTGCGCATCAATTCGGGAAAATACGACGAATCACAAAAAAAAAATACAAAAGGGATCAAGCACCACAAAAGAAAACGCTAAAATTTTTCTGATTTGTCTTGAGTAAGCCAATGTCCCTGGCAGCACAGAAATTGAGTAGTGGATAAACTCATAGATGAGGGTTAGACATATAGAAAGAGATATTATTGTTGCTCTAATTATTCTCTCTATTATTGGAGTTCAAATGAGAATTATTCTATATTATGATGAAGAGCTTATTCTCTTGCAAAAAGCAAAAAAAAAAAAAAAAATTCTTCCTCCAGCTTGAAGAAGGAAAACTTCTGAGCAAACAACAACAACAACAATGCTTAATCCCACTAGGTAAAATCCTCTCCAGCAAGCACCGAGAAAAAAATTTTTTTCCTTGGATGACATCTATATCCTCTCTTATTCTTCCTCTTCTCTTATTGTTTCTTTCTATTATAAGATGTCTTAAAAGTGAGGATAATATGAATTTATATAGTGAAGAGTAAACTTTCTAACATTAATGATCAACTATTACTGAAAATTATTGTAGCTTCCACTATAGGCTTCTGTGGTAGTATCTTTTTAGGACTTCATGATAACTTTTATTTATGACTTTCAAATTATTAAATTGAGCCATTATTTTTAATAATTAAAAATTAAAATTATGTTTTATTTAAGATTATTAATAAAATTCTGACCCACACTTAATAATCTCTAACTTATAGTTGATTTTTAACGTAATAAGTTAGTAATCACGTTTGAATTTTTTTGTATAGAACATCATTTCATTAGCCATGAAGATTAAATGAGGCTTTGCTACATCTCAATCCATCAAAGACAAATTGGCCAAACTTTTTTATTGTGTTAGTCCTTTCTACTAAATTTTTATCTCTCCCAACTAGTTCTTTGTTGCTGCTGTTCAAATATCTATTCATGATCTCCATTGTTGGTATGGTACAAGCCTTTTTTTTTTTTTATGCATAACTACATTCCTCTTGTATAAAAGTAGAATCATGATGAGCCTCCTTTTGATAGTGAGGTACTATTTCCATGAGCTCTACTTCTTGTCACCTATATGTTTGGTAGTGTTGACCTCCATATGTGTGCCATAAGTCAAAGCCAAGCCTACAAATCGAATTCGACGGACTTCGAGTGGCGAGCGCACAAATCGAGGCTCAAAATGACCTGACACACCAAAATGGTCGAAACTACCTCTGATCGACGAACGGACTTCGCCGTCGCGTTCAGAACGTCGAAATTGATTGAAATATAAATATTACAAAATCTAATAATTAATCGATTAAGTGCTCGAGCTATCAATGTATCAACACGCATATCGAGTCAAAAAGCTGCGATAATGTCCGAACGACCTATGTTCATGAAATTGATCGTGACGTTAGCTTTAAAATATTGAAATCTATCAAATGAGACTATCCACGCTCAATTTGGACGAGTCTGGGCAAATGTCGAATGATTTGAAATGATGGCGTGCAAATCGAGGCTGAAATGCACTGGACGTCACCAAAATCAACTCAAATGACCTTCGATCAACGAACGAACTTCGCCATCGCGTTCAGAACATCGAAACTGGTCAGGATATAAATATTGCACAACTTGATGATCAACTGATCAAGCATTAGAGTCGTCAACATGCTTGCATGCATATCGAGGTCAGGAGGCGCCGACATAAATCAAAGGACCTCCGTTTGTGAAATTGATCGTGTTGTTAGCTTCGAAAATTTGAAATTTATCAAATAAGATTGTTTGCACTTAATTCGGACAATTCCGCATGAAAATCGAGCGGTCGAAAGCGGCGACGCGCATTTTGAGCTGAAATTAACCCAATTTGATGCCGACTTGAACCAAACGGCCTCCGATTGCAAAACAAACTGAGTCGTTGCGTTTTGGAACACCAAAAAAACTAAGATTATATATATATATATATATATATATATATATATGAGTCTGCTATATATATTAATTAATTATATTAAAAAATTAATTAAACCTATTTATATCTAAAAACCCTAATGATTCCCTCCCTCTTTTATTTTGTGTTTCTCTTAACCCAAAGAAAGAATCTCTCATGCAGCAACCGCTCTCCCCTCTCCCCTCTCCCCTCTCATTTTCTCTGATTCAAAAAAAAAAAAAAAATAAAGAGAAAAATGGTTCCAATTCTCCTCCATTCCATTCCAACCTCCTCCAAACAGTGAAACTCTCCTCTCTCTGAACCCATTTTCCTTCCTGCACGTTTCGCTCCGCTCCATCATGATCTCCCGCGGCCCCTTCTACCTCGGCCTCCGCCTGGTGACATCTTCACAGTGCAGATCCTGCTCAGACCGCCGCAGTCCACGCTTATCCGCCTCTCGCCGCCGCCCATCGCCGTCTGCACTGCATTCAGTCCAGAGCCACCGTTCGCCATGCGCAGACGCCCGGGCTCGGGCGCGGCTCCGTCGCCGTTTCTGCGACCTACAAATCAAATTGACGGACTTCGAGATGGTACAAATTGGCTCAAAATACACGACGCCACCAAAATGGTCGAAACTACCTTCGACGAAACGGACTTCGCTGCCGCGTCGTAACGCCAAAATTGATTGAAATATAAATATTGCAAAATCTAATAATCAATCGATTAAGTGAGCTACCGATTATCAAGTATATCGAAATAAAAGCGCGATAATGTCCGAACGACCTATGTTCATGAAATTGATCATGACGTTAGCTTTGAAATATTGAAATTATCAAATGAGACTATCCACGCTCAATTTGGACGAGTCTGGGCAAATGTCGAATGATTTGAAATGATGGCGTGCAAATCGAGGCTGAAATGCACTGGACGTCACCAAAATCAACCCAAATGACCTTCGATCGATGAACAAACTTCGCCATCGCGTTCAGAACATCGAAACTGGTCAGGATATAAATATTGCACAACTTGATGATCAACCGATCAAGCGATCGAGTCGTCAACATGCTTGCATGCATATCGAGGTCAGGAGGCGCCGACACAAATCAAAGGACCTCCGTTTGTGAAATTGATTGTGTTGTTAGCTTCGAAAATTTGAAATTTATCAAATAAGATTGTTTGCACTTAATTCGCAGCATGAAAATCGAAGCCCAAAGCGACGCGCATTTTGAGTGAAATTAACCCAATTTGATGCCGACTTAAAACCAAACGGTCACAAAAACAAACTGAATATATATATATATATATATATATATATATATATATATATATATATATATCAACTATATGAGTCTGTAAAAATTTCACAATTAAGATTAATTAAATATTTAAAAAAATTAATTGTTTATTTATATCTAAAGCCCCGATGATTCCCTCCTCTTTTATTTTGTGTTTCTCTTAACCAAAGAAAGAATCTCTCATGCAAAGAACCGCTCTCCTCTCCCTCTCTCTCCCCTCTCCCCTCTCATTTTCTCTGATTCAAAAAAAAAAAATAAATAAAGAGAAAAAATGGTTCCAATCTCTCCCTCCATTCCCACGCTCCAACCTCCCTCCGCAGTGTAAAATCCGCTACTCTCGAACTTTATTCCTTCCTCAGTTTACTGTTTCGCTTCCATCAAGATTCGCCGGCTCCTCATCTCTCCTCAAATTTCAGTCTGTGACCATTCAGAGTGATCTGCACTCAGACTGCTCAGAGTCATGTTATCCGGCCTGCTCTGCAGCCTGAAGCTGTCTGACTGTACAGTTCAGAGCCACTGGCCATACATCAGACGCCCAGCGCTGGTCCGGCCTCTGGCACTGCTGTTTCGCTGCAGCTCTCATTATTGCCGCTCGCTGCTGCCACTCCATAAGCTCGGCATTTTTTTTCTCCATGCAACCCATCTTTTTCTTTTAGAATCGGGAAGAAGTCAAGAAGAGTTCTTCTTTCAATTTTCAGCGTCGCATCCCTTACATCACCTTTCCAATCTTCGCTTCGTCACAAACCGGGGAAGAACACCGTCAAGGGGCGGATTCTTCTTTCGATTTTCGGCGTCGCACTCCTCGCATTATCCTTTCAATCTTCGCTTCACCACAAATCCGAGAAGAACACCGTCAAGAAGGGTTCTTCTTTCGGTTTCCGACGTCGCCCTCCTAGCCAAACCTTCCTTTCCAGTTTTTTCTTCATGAATGAGAAGCGGTCAAGAGGTGTTTTCTTGCAAGATATCCAACCTCATCTCTTTGTCTATCTTTGCAATGTACCAAAAAATGAGTCAAAATATGTGGGATATGAATGGATATATATATATATATATATATATATATATATATATATATATATATATATATATATATATATATATATATATATATATAATGTCTGGGTGCTCAAAAGAGCGCGACGAGATGAAAAATCTACTGTGGTGTCGCAAGACACCGCTCACTATGCTCAAGAGAGTGTACCGAGTAAGCCAATATATGTTAGATGTCGCTCCCCCTAGACAAAATACTGCCGAAATTTTATCTAATTTCTAAACTTAGAAAAAAAAAAGGGGAGGGGGGGAATCAATATATATTGTCTTCTCTTTCAAGCCTCAAGGCGTGACAAGATGAAAACCCTCAAAGATGCCCGCAAGAGGGCGTACCGAGTAAGCCAAAATACTCTCGATGCAGCCCTCTATACGGGGATGATGCTGGGAGGCTGCTGAAATTTAGTCTAAAATTTAGGACTTAAACAAATTCAAATGAAAATTACCTAAATTTATGTCAAACAAAAGAACATATGATAAATATGAAGATAAATGTTAAATCAAAGAGAAATAGGGGGAGAACACTTAAAGAAAATTTTGGAAAGAATAGGACACTCATCTAAAATACAAGTAAAATTAATGAAAGCTAATATTAAACTCACAAACTCTAATAGCAATTCTCTATGACTTAAATTGAAGTAATGAGTGAGCTTTCTTTTCTTATAAATTTCTCAAAATTAAATAAGCTTTAATTAGAATTTGGAGAGACTAATACTAAACTCATAACAAACTGACAATAAACTTAAAGTTTATAAAATTTGATATGGAGTTAAGGATGAATCCAAATTGGGCTTAATAACTCTTATATGAATATGAAGGTGATTACTATGCTAGCTAATAAGCGTGAGTAAGGCTAAAGCAATAAACACTGAAATCAGCATAACTTATCAAAAGTGATGTAAATTGAACATAATCAAGTTGAGAGAATTACAAAAACTCAACAAGTAAACTAAGTGCAAGTAATGTTTTAAACTATAATCTAAATCAAAATACCTTCTTCGCCACCGAATCTACAACTCTTTGTACAAGCAGACAGAATACGATACTAAATCAAAATCTATAAAATCATAGGACTCCCTTTAATCAAAATTGAGGGATTTCATTCAAATTATGAATTTTAAAATTAATGAAATCACTAAGTGAAATTATCTAAAATTATAAATTCCTACATGCTCGGACATGCAAAAAATGTGCAAGCTAAATTGGAATAAAAAAAAATTGAAAATATAAAAATCAATCTCATAATTCAAATATAAAATTACCTAAAATTACTATACACCCTCATGGGCCCCGACACTGTACTGAATGCTTAAATTCAAGTGTTTGAGGACGCCGCGCGGGTTGTTTCCCGATTTAGTCTTAGGACTAAGTCTAGGTTAACTAAACCTAAAAACCTATAATAAGAGTTTCAAATCAGTGAAATATCTGAGAAATTGATTCTGCCAAGTGATAGTAGATTTAATCCTCTGTTAGCAACTAAACAGAGTTGACAGGATCTAAAGCTCTTAAATATATTCTAATTAATCAATTGTTCAAACCAAATTAATTCAAACCAAAAATCAATATAAAACTATTTAAATGAAATTCTATCATTAAAAACTTAAATCAAACTCAATCTATCCACCTTCCGCAACTGTTTGTCAGAGGTGACAGATTAAGAAAACTCTAGCTCACAAAGAAGCCAATGTCAAATCAAGTATTTTGTTCAGAATCAATCTCACGCCAAGAACGCGGACCCATGTTCTCTCGAGCGTGTGGTTTGGAGAGCTCCACAGATGAAGCGATTTACCACGCCCGACGGGTGGTTTGGCTAATCCATTATATTATGATGATGACCATAGCCCGTATGCTCCCCAATAGCTCTGACCTTTGAGTTGTGAATCATATGGTATACTTGATAGGGCAAACAACCCTCTGTCAGCTAAGGTAAACTTAAGTCTGTCTCCTTAGACAAACATCACCCTAGGTCTACAAGGATTTTTTGGATGCCGTAACCTATGTGTTGCTGATAAGGATCCTTCTATCGCGACTACCTCCTTTGACTCTGGGACGAATGCGGGATGAGAACCATGGGAAAATCTTGAAAAGTTGTTGCCGCTCTTAAGTAGGAAAATCTGATATTAAATTTTTGACTTGATAGTTACAATAAAAAGTTTTTTTTTTAATTTTAAAGTTTGAACACGCTTCTAATTAATGTGACACATAAAATAATGAAATAATTTATTTAAAGTATGTGAGCTTTTTTTTTGGAAAATATAAGGGCTTTCACCCAATTCATTCCAATAAGTAAAAGAAGTTACATAAAATTACATGAAGGAAAAGCAAAAGCTAGGGAATAAAATGTCACTGGACACCTAACCCACTAATAGCTAGGGACCAAAGCACAATAGAGTTTACTTAACCAAAAGGAGAAACACCGAATGCTAAGAACAAAAAGAACTGACTCGGACTCAAAAGAAGTAAAATTAAAAAGCGTACACCCAAGCACAACCAATTGTTAAGTTACCCTCTCGCCATCCAATGGATGAGAAGGTCATCAATGCAGTCGTATGGTATTAAGCATAAAAAAAAGCACAAGGCTTTCATCATCGAGATAAATCCGCCCACAAAACCAAAAAAAAGTAAGGATCAAAAGGAGGAGATTAATGGTGTTTGTTGTTCAAGAAGACTGACTCGAAGAGGATTGGTCATCACAATGTGACCCAAAAGCGAAAACCAGACTTTAGCCAAGACCAAGCGTAATGAATGACGACGCATCCTTCCGCCATCCGCCGAGAATAAGACTAGAAACCAAACCCATTGAGAAGACGAGGTTGCAGGAGGTCGCCAGGAGGAGAACTGCCTGGGAGAGGTAAGTCAGCATCAGAGCTCATTAGCTCTTTCATCATCGTCCAGGGAATACCATATGAAAGCACAGGGGTACATAGATAGGAAGTTAATATTCAGTAATTCTCCAGCCCTTCAGTAAGGCAAGCACTGGATCTGGCCAAGATGATTTGAATTTCCATCGCCTTAATTTGAAACCGATCTGAGTTCTAATTGAAGATAGGAGCTTGGAAAGGGATGATTCATCCTGCAAATGAAACCTTCTATTCCTTTCCTTCCATAAATGATAAACAGACATTGCCGTCACCAAGCAACAAAACCTCCTAAGGACCTTAGAGTCAAATGTTATGAAAGTACTCAACACTTGAGCCAAAGGCATATTTAAGAGGAGAAAAGAACCATTAGGGAGTAATTTTTTAATAAGAGACATAGAAAAGGTGCATTCAAAAAACAGATGAGCATGATTCTCTTGAGCCTCATTGCAAAAACAGCATTTGGAAATACTACCTAAACCCTTAGCTGAGAGCAGATCAGTAGTTTTAAGGCCCCCTAAGAGAGCCTTCCAACAATACAAGGCTTGGTTCAAAGCCATACCTTTAAACCAGACATCCTCATGCCAACTTACTATAGGAAGGTGCTGAAAAATCATGTTCTTGATCGAGTAGGAGTTGTGTTCCTTGGTTTTTCCCCAAATCGTAATGTCAAAATCATTCCAGATCTGAACTTTATTTATACTATTAAAACAGTCAGGAAATAAATATTTCAGCTCGTCTGGGAGAATCCAGCTCCCTTCCTTAATCACTGCCTTTAGCTTAGAATAGAGAGGCAAATTGAAAATTGAGAAGCAGTTCTGACCCAAAAGTTCAAAAAGAGAAAAACCCTCACACCACGGGTCAAAGAAAAGAGACAAGGAGGAATTACAGCCCACTTTAAGTTGAAGACTGCCTCTGAATCTAGCAGCCAAAGTTCTTAGGTCTTGCCAATGAAGGAGCAAAGTATATTTGTTCTTTTCATTCTCCATTTTATGGCCTCTTTAAACCATTATTTTCAACTGCTGCGACCGAAAACACAAAGCAAATCTGTAAATACAGTGCATATTTGATTATAAACACGTCCACGGACAGCAGGAAGCTTTATCAATAATAAAATGCACGTGTGGCTGTACGCTGATATCTGTAAAGTGGAGGAGATTGTGGTTCTCTTTTAGTGGCGGGCCGCCATTGTTTTACTTTCAGATGTAAAATTGTTAATAATATGACTATTTTTTGTTGTATTTGGAGTGGCAGAACCCATACTTATAATTAACATTGGCATATTGGCATTGTGGGAGATGATCAAAATCACGTTTTTAAAAAGATCTAATGAAGTTTTAAGAAGATTAGTTTGTTTCATAATCAGATTTGAAGGTTGTTAAATTAAAGTTTTATTTTCTTAAGCTTAATAAGATTGTCTCATAGATTAACACTCATTTACATTTTCAAAAGAACTACTGATTTAGAGATCGATTATAGCTCTAAATGAGTGATTTGTTTAAAGCCGGTTGATCATAAAATGAATCAGATTCAAGTTGAGCTTAAAACAAACTCAAACAAATATGAATCTAAATGAGTCAAGCTTGTATAGTATCACAAAAGCTTGAATCTAACTCGAGCCAAATTTAAACATGATTTGACAAACGAGTCCAACTCGACTCAATTCATGTGCAACCTTGTTCATAATCACCATCGAGAAAAAGAATATTTTAAAATTTTTGAAATCTTATAATTAATTGACTTAAAAATACAATTGATATAATAAATTACATTATCATAAGGCAAAAAGAAACATATCAAAATTGACGACCGCCGCCAAATTATAGAGCCACATTAAAACAATATAGAAGAAAAAATTTTATTCAACAAAATTTTGAGACTTAGAGACAAATCTACTTCAATGATCGATGATAAATATGCTCATTCCAACATTATCCGCTTGTATAACCATCGCATACTAAGCAAGTTTTGGATAACAAAAGAGGTTAAACTATATTATAGTTAAAATAAATAACATTGAATGATTAAAATTTTTATCTTAAATAGAATCCAAAAGTTTCAAATAGGTAGAAACCAACACTTAAATACTCACAAGTGAAACTTGAAATTGACTACAAATTTCATAACACTATTATCAAACACCTTAATTATATGTGATTTTGATGCATGTCACTCTTTTATACTTAAAATTTTATTGATTACTCATGTTTACTATGTGTTAACTTGAGGATTAGAAATTCTTTTTTTATTGCCTTATTATTCATCTGTCATTGTTGTTGACCTCCACATATGTGTCATAAATCAAGACAAGCCCACAAGTCAAATTCGACAGACTTCAGAGGTGATAGTGCACAAGATGAGACTCAAAATGCACTGGACGTCACTGAAAATTATCGAAATGACCACCGATCGACGAAAAGATTTCGCCGTCACGTTCAGAACATCGGAATTGATCAGAATATAAATATTGCAAAATCTAACGGTCAATCGATTAAGCGTTCAAGTTATCAATGTATCGACACGCATATCGGAGTCGAGAAGCTGCGACGATGTCCGAACGACATCCATTCATAAAATTGATTATTTCGTTAGCTTCAAAACATCAAAAACTATCAAATGAGATTGTCTGTGCTCAATTCGGATGAGTGTATGCAAATGTCAAATAATCGAGTGGCGCCGTAAATCGGTACCGAAATGACGGATGTCACTGAAAATGATCGAAAAGACCTTCGATTGATGAACGAACTTCGCCATTATGTTCAGAACGTCGAAATTGGTCAGAATATAAATATTTCACGACTTGATGACCAACTGATCAAGCGCTTGAGTCATCAATGTGTCTGCATGCATATCGAGGTTAGGAGGGGCCGATGAGGATCAAACGACCTCCGTTCGTGAAATTGATTGTGTCATTGGCTTCGAAACGTTGAAATTTATTAAATGAGACTATTCACACTTAATTCGTATGAGTCCAGCATTTGAAGCTACGAAAGTGACGATCATTTTGAGTTGAAATGGACTCACTTGCCGACTAACCAAACAATTTAATCATAAACGGATCGGCCAAGGCCTAAACATTAGAATAATCTTATATTGATATAAATTTTGATTACCTAATTATGTCGACATAAAGTTCATATTAAAGAGGATTAACTAATTAAAAAATATTATAAAACAGGCTAATAACCTAAAACTGATTGGCCTGCCTCCTCCTCACCCAACCGCCCTAAATCCCACCAAACCCGGCGCCCGACCTAATCCATGCGACAACCAACGAGTTTCCTCCTCCCTCACGCTGCAAACCGAAGGCTCCTCAAAACCGTTCCCGCTTCGATTCTCTCCCAACCGCAGCGCTCCTACTCTTCCCCGTCGACATTAAACCGCACGCGAACGGCAAGAACCGTTCCCTCCCTTCCCTCTCGTGGGCCTACTTCAAATTGCAAAGGAATCGCAAGCAAAAAAATTCTCGGTGGCATTCGCTCGTTCGGTCTCTCTCGAACGCAAACCGCAGACGAGCGATCCTTCAAAGCCGCAAGCCCGATTCCTCTCTGTCTCTTGTCTTTCATTTTTCTCTGTGGCGTCTCGAAGCCGCTGTCCTCCGCTCTATATACCGCAATTGGTCTTTATCGATCATTCTTCTTTTCTTTGCTTTGTCTAGCAATGAATGACCTCGCGCTATCACAGATTTTCGTCCATTTAATTACATTCGGAATCGGATTGTTCCACTCGCAAGCAAGTATTTTGAAGGCTGCAACATATAGTCAAGGAGTTTAGAACTGTATGCTGATGGTTATGTATGAGCATGATCCTGATGTCCTCAGATGGGGCTTTGACCTTCTTAATGGTGACCCATTTTCAACGTCAAGCTATTGTGGTGTCGCTACTGAAATTGATGCCAACTTTTATGATGGAACCTACGTTAGAGAAGGTAATTTTGTAACAGATCACACCTCTCTAAGGAGCGACGAGATTATCGCTCATGCTCTTCAGGAAGAATTTTCTTAGCTTGCTGTTGCCGAAGCAACTAGCCCCGCAAATGTAAGTGAACATTTGCAAGCATCTGTTCTTGCACAAAATTGGTTTGGTCCAAGCCGCAAACAGTAAGCGATCTCGCCTTTCCTTCTCTTCTCTTCCGTTTTCTCGCTCCACCTTACTCTTAGTTCAAAATGGAGGTAAGGGGTAGAGAGAGAGAGAGAGAGAGAGAGAGAGTACTTTTGAGTAAATGATAAGGTTTGAGGCTGAATGAAGAAGCTCGCAATCCTTTTGGCAGCCACTTGCACAGGCCCACTAGCTTCGGTTGACGGATCAAGCTTTTCTTATATCTCTGTGAACACTATCAATTTACCTTGTTGGGAATCATTTGGCATTTATGCATGCAGAGTAAATGAGATTGTATTCACGGTGGTGGGATAGTCATATCAGTCCAAAGAATTCAAAATGGCCTTAGGAGAATATCTATCATGGAGACAGAAATCCTTAATGCAGAATATGAATTTGGGAAACTCCATGAGGAAGTTTTGATGGGCATTGTTAAGTTGTGTAGTGCTGAAGAGCAGCACTTTGCATTGGAGAATGCTAAGTCAGAATCTAAAATTAGAAATTGAAAAAAGAAATGTTGGAAGACCTCAAAATTTTCTTACATGGGAGCGAAAATCAGCGGGTGGAGGCTAAAAAAATCTCTTCAATCCTAGGAGAGACTATATAACCTTTCTTAGGAAAAGGTTGAGCTTTCGTCACTGGAATGCAGAACTATGTAACTTTGGCAGCAATTCAACATATCACAAGTGCTTTGACAGACCCGAAGAGATGGGCATCGATGTAATTTGTGAACGTATAAAGAAATAGATATGAAAATATATATAGGATTCTTTCATGCAGGTTTGAAGGCCCTGTACTCGTGAGTGTCGAGATGAATCCGCAGTATCAAGATACCTTCGATCGCTCATCGGGGCGTCAATAACCGCCGAGATGTCCATAAGTCGAAATGCTATAGTGCATATATATTTACTTTTATACGTGATTGATTATCATCATCTGGCGAGATGAAATCCGGTTGTGTGGTGTAGAACCACATCGCTTCATCAAAGCGTCGAGTAGGCAAAACCCGATGCTGACGGGGATGGCGTCGAGAAATTGAAATTTTGTCTAAATTCTGAAAAGAAATGAGGGGGGAATGAATATATATTGTTTTTATTCTTCGTTTAAAAGGTGCTCAGTGGTTAATAGATCGATCGTGGTGTGAAGACACCACTCAACATATCGAGTAGGCCAAAACTGATCACGCATATGGGGATGATCGGGGCTGAAATTGCGTTAAACCTTTTGATTTCGAAAAAAGGGGAAAGTGAAATGAAATTATTTAAGAACGCTAAGTACGAAAATTTGCAAATAATTTTAGGGGCTGTTTAGTAGCGTGCATTTAGAATGCACTGCATTCCAAATGCACGCTTTTTAACATTTCAAGCATTTGGTTGCAAGTAAAGTAAAAATTTTAGTGTAATGTAATCCAAATACACTAGATAGATGATTTCGTGTATTTGGGCCGAATTAGCTTCAAATCATCGATCGTAATAAAGTGGTGAGGGCCATTGGCCGCCATGCCACCGCCCGCCAGCGCATGCGCCAGCCATCGTGCCTAGCCACCACTAGCCCCACCGTGCCGCCAGCCCGTACTGGCCCGCTAATGCCACTCGTCGCTGCCATCACCACCCACCACTCTTCTTGCTGCCGGGTCAGGTCGATGACCATTTTACCGCCATGGGTCCGACGGTGACGCCCGTAGTCGTCAAATCTTTGATTCTTTATTACATTTTATCAACCAAAAAAAAGTCCATTTGTAAAGCTCCCAACAAAACAATTATAAAGTAATCCTTTTACACTGAATTTCTTTTACACTGCATTCCTTTTACACTGCATTCCAAATACAGGCAACTAAACAACCCCTTAAACTAAAAGCGTCAAACAAAAAAGGAGGGAAAGTAAAATGACATACAACAAACACAAAAGTAAAACAAAAAAGGGGGAGAATGAAAGCTACTATGAGGAGTAAATCTTCTTTTAAAATAATAAATTAAACTATCTTTTGAACCTATAGCTTCAAAACGTCTTCTTCATCACCGGATCAGCCCTGTAAGTACGTAAGAAATAAAAAATTATCATAGGCTTTCTTTGATAAAAAATTAAGGAATTTAGTTCTAATTATGATTTTCAAAATCAATGATTTGATTAATTAGATAAAATTAGCTAGGCTATAAACACCTGCATATACTCAGGCATAGACATTTAAAATGCAAATTTTAATGTCTGAAAAGACTACATAGGCTAAATTGGAATATATTAAATATTAATCTGAAAAATCTAATAAGAAATTAGATCAATTAACAATGCCTTCTTCACCACCGGATCTGCAATTCTTTGTACAAGCAGACAGAATATGACACTAAATTAAATGTTTCACGAATGAAGGAACTTTCCTTCAATTCAAAATAAAAGAAATTTCATTCTGACTATAATTTTTAATGTCAGTATTTCATTAATTATATGAAATTATCTCAGCTATAAAAACTGGCATGGGCCCCGACACTACGTCGAATGTTTAGATTGAAGTATCTGAGGATGCTACGCGGGTTGTTTCCCGGTTTAGTCTTAGGATTGGGTCCGGGTTACCAAAGCCTAAAAATCTATTATAATGAGTCCAAGTTAGTGGAATATAGAAGGGTTTATACGACAGTAGATCTAATCCTCTATTAAAAGTTAAAACAGAGTTGACAGGATCTAAAGCAAGTAATGTCTACATAAAGATTTCCAAGTGTAAATTTTAATGTCTGAAAGGCTCTGTGAGCTAAATTGGAATGTATTAAATATTAATCTGAAAAATCTAATAATATATTAAATCAATTTACAATGCCTTCTTCACCACCGAATCTGCAACCCTTTGTACAAGCAAACAGAAGGCGATACTAAATCCGATTCTATAAAAAATCATGAGGCTTCATTCAATCAAAAATTAAGAAATTTCATTCTAGTTATGATTTTTAAAATCAACGATTTCATTAATTAGATGAAATTAGCTAAGCTATAAACACCTCCATGTGCTCGGACATAGAGATTTCAAGTGCAAATTTTAATGTCTGAAAAGGCTGCGCAAGCTAAATTAGGATATATTAAATATTAATCTGAAAAATCTAATAAGATATTAGATCAACTAACAACACCTTCTTCGCCACCCGATCTGCAATTCTTTGTACAAGCAGGCAGAAGTCGACACTAAATTAAATATTGCACGAATGAAGGAACTTTCCTTCAATTCAAAAATAAAAGAAATTTTATTCTAATTATGATTTTTAATGCCAGTGATTTCATTAATTAGATGATATTATCTAAGCTATAAACTCCCGCATGGGCCACACTTATCAATGTTTAGATTCAAGTGAGGATGTTCAGTCGTTTCGATTTAGTCTTAGGATGAGTTAACAAAACCTAAAAATCTATTATAAGAATTTCAAATTAGTAAAATATTTGAGAAACTAATTATGTCAGGTGATAGCAGATATGATCCTCTGTTAATAATTAAACAGAGTTGACAGGATCTAAAGCTCTTAATTCAAACATAAAATCATCTAAATTATTAATTATGCCCACATGTGCCCCGATACTATGATGAATGCTTAAATTCATGTGTCTGAGGATTCTGCGTGGGTTGCTTCCTAGTTTAGTCTTAGGACTGGGTCCGAGTTAATAAAACCTAAAAACCTATAATAAGAGTTTCAAATCAGTGAAATATTTAAGAAATAGATTCTGTTAGGTGATAGTAGATCTAATCCTCTATTAGTAGTTAAACAGAGTTGACATAATCCAAAGCTCTTAATTTAAAATAAAATTATCTGAATTATTAAATACACCTGCATGGGTCCCCACACTACGTTGAATGCTTAAATTCAAGTGTCCAAGGATGGATCTTGCGCTTCTCGGTTAGTCTAGGGTCAGTTAACAAAACTAAAACCTATAATATGAGTTTCAAATCGAAATATTTGAGAAATTGATACAGTGATAGTAGATCTAATCATCTGCTAAAGCAAAATTGGCGTGGATCTAAAGCTCTTAATTTAAACATAAAATTATCTGAATTATTAAATACACCCGCATGGGCCCTAACACTACGTTGAATGCTTAAATTCGTTAGGATGATGCTGTTGCTTCCATTTAGTCTTAAGATCGAGTTAACAAAACCTAAAAACCTATAATAAGACTTTCAAATCAGTAAAATATTTGAGAAATTGATTCTGTCAGGTGATAGTAGATCTAATCCTCTGTTAGCAGTTAAACAGAGTTGACAGAATCTAAAGTTCTTAATTTAAATAAAAAATTATCTGAATTATTAAATACACCTGCATGTGCCCCGACATTATGCCAAATGCTTAAATTCAAGTGTCTGAGAATGTTATGTAGGTTGTTTCCCGATTTAGTCTTAAGACTGGGTCCGGGTTAACAAAGCCTAAAAATCTATTATAATGAGTCTAAGTTAGTGAAATATTTGAGAAGCTAATTATATCATATGATAGTAGATCTAATCCTCTGTTAGCAGCTAAGCAGTGTTGATAGGATCTAAAGCTCTTAAACATATTCAAATTAATCAATTTTTTAAATCAAATTAAGTAGCAATCTGAAATCAATCTCATAACTCAGAAATAAAATTACCTAAAATTACTATACACCCGCATGGGCCTCATAATTACACCTAATATTTAAATTCAAGATGTCGCATGGGTTGCTTCTCGATTTAGTCTTAGGACTGGGTACGGGTTAACAAAACTTAAAACTTATAATAAGAGTTCCAAATCAATGAAATATCTAAAAAATTGATCATGTTAGGTGACAGTAGATCTAATCCTCTATTAGAAGCTAAATAGAGTTGATAGGATCTAAAGCTCTTAAACATATTCAAATTAATCAATTTTTTAAATCAAATTAAGTAGCAATATGAAACTACTTAAATGAAATTCCTTTATTAAAAATTTAAATCAAACTCAATCTATCCACCTTCCATAAATGTTTGTCGGGGGTGACAAATTAAGAAAACTCTAGCTCACAAAGAAGCCAATGTTAAATCAAGTGTTTCACTATGTTCACTCTCAATTAATCTCTTATCAGTAAGGACGGGTATCCTCTGAATGCATGGCTTAGCTAGTAGGCTCCACAGATGAAGTAGTCACGACCAGAGTCCTCTGATCGGGTGGTTCGGCCAGTCCGACTCCATTATATTACGATCACGATCGTAGTCCGTATGCTCCCCAATGTCTCTACCCTTTGAGTTGTGAATCATAGGGTATACTTGATAGGACAAACAGCCCTCTGTCAGCTAAAGTAGACTTAAGATTGTCTCCTTAGACAAACACCACCCCAGGTCTACAAGAATTTCTTGGATGACATAACCCATGTGTTACTGATGAGGATCCTTCCTGGACTTGACTACCTCCTCGACTAAGTAGACCGGACCGTGACTGATGAAAAACCATGGGATCTAGATTGGGCACGTCATCATTCCCCCAACCATCCAGTTTAAGTTGAAATGATAAATTTCATAATCTAAATTTTGAAACTCTACATGCTGTTACTATATACTACGCATTAAGCGATCTAATGACTAGCCTTAATCGAAACTTCTCTCTTATTTATTGAGGGATAATTAACTATAGGGGCTTGCGCCTATAGGAAACCTGGAATCAGATCTAAAGTTCTCACCAAATGAGAACGAAATCTCTGGGTAGTGTATTATCTACTAATTCATTGATCTTCTAAAAATTACACCGACACTTTAAACGCTCTTTTCATCGAAGAGGTCGGTGGCGAATTTTCGAAGCCCACAATTGTAAAGTTGAAATTAATAATGTGTAATTTACATCTGAATTTTTAATCAACAAAATTTAATATTAAGATATTGAATCAATAATATTATTTTGAACCACCATAAATCTCTTTATAATACTAGCAATTTATCACTCATATACAAAGCCTTTTCCCTAGTCAATCCCTTGCTGATCACTACCTTCTCTCTCTCTCTCTCTCTCTCTCTCTCTCTCTCTCTGATAACATTATTGTAGAAACAACATGTTTAGAAGTATGCAAGTTACTTGATAAATTTAAATTCTATTGCAAATGATTTATTCATTTTTTTTTAATTTAATTATGATAGTGTTTTATAAGAAAATCACTTATATTGTGATTATTCTAAGACATTAGATTTCTTTCACACTTCTAATTAACTAATGCTTTTTACTCATTTTATTATTATTATTATTATTATTATTATTATTATTATTTGCATCGTAAAATTGTGTTTTACAATTAAATCTAATATAGTATGATAAATGTAAGAAAGTTATTATCCTATATTTTCTAAACAAATACTTTTAATACCTACAATAACTTTTAATTCACAAAAATCCACAATTATCTGCACAAAATGCTATAACCACTTCAAAAAGATCCTTAGTTACAATTATTATTATTATTATTATTATTATTATTATTATTTTAAAGTTTGGAAGGAGTGATTGTACATAAACATGAATTATACTTATATTCTTATGATAATATTTAAGTGTCATTACTATGATTTGTTTGTTTTTTATTGTTTATGTTTGGTTTTTAGTTGCTTTTATTTTATTTATCACATGTAATATTATTATAAGAGGGAAAGTAGTTTGTTAGTTTTAATTGAAAATCAAAAATTGCTCAAAAATTGGATCAATTTTTGGATCGAATCAAGCTCGCTTCAAGTTAATTGAGCCGAGCTATGAGTCGATTGCCTAAATTGATTATTTAATCAAGCCTATTTCGAGCCCAACGTAGCTCGGTTCGCAAGTCGACTCGAATCGAACTATTTATTCTGCTTTTATCAGGATGTCCGTTAAATTTATTTTATATGAATGTGATTTATCATTATAACAATTTTATAAGAGTTTTTTTCGCATGACTCTCACGAATGAGGTTTCTTTCTCCTTTGCGCTGCCCTAAACCTCGAGGCCTTGATCGATTCGGACTCTCTAATTCTTTTCTTCTCTCGATCTTTTGACTCTCGTTCAGCGTCTTCGTTTGTGATTTGCTCTTAAACAGTTAAGTTCTTTGTGCCTTTGTTATATAATCAGAAATTATCTCTTATGGATGTCTCGATCATCTCCAAGCAACAACCTTTGTAAGATTTTTATGTTTTCTCTATATCTATATTTTGATAACTTAAAAATAAACCGAGAATGAGGGTTTTTTTTTATTTGTTGCCTCTATATCTAGCATCATTTCCTCATTGGCATCGATTGGTAACTATTGGTATATTGTCCTAAATGGCTCAGAATGACTATTTCTTTAGATTTTTTGCTCAATGTTGATCACATGAATTTTGCATTTTTACCGGCTTAAAATTATGCGAGAATGAGGAGGGTTTTTTTTCATTTTCTATTTTCTCGCCTCTCCTGGGTTTTTTATGATATGGACTCACCTATGATTATTACTTGTTAGTTATTCATACGGGCCTTACTCATAAAACCAAGCATTATTATGGCCTTAATATACGCTTGCTTTGGCAACTTTGCTCAATTGCTCGACTTTGTATTATTCCTACATATGAGTTGGTGTCCCTGTCGCTGCTTGTCGAGAGTTTGTATTACATTAGCTTACACTCTAATCTGGGATATTGATACTTATATAATTTGTGGCCTTGTGGGTATGTGGTTCTATCATCATCCAGAGTCACTACGTGGTAGATAATGATATTTTTTTATTTATAGATGTGTTATATTGGCTGCTTTAGCTGTCTAGATGATATTGTTGCTTGCTCTTTATTTGTTCACAGTCTTATTTATTTATTTAGTTCTCTACTCATTTTATTGTAAGTGAATAAGTCTTATGTCTAGATAAAAAAAAGGTGGTTATGTTGGACATGCTCTATTTTCTTGGATATGCTTAATAAAAGTGGATATGTATAAAGGGGTAAAGCAATGCAGAAAGCTTTGGAAGTTTGAGTACTCATTTGTTAGCATATACTAAAATTTGCATATATGCATTATTGCCTTTGACATATCTGTTTATTAACTTTAAGGTTCTTATTTCATTGTATAAACAATGGCTATAATATCTCAAAATTAGTCTATAAGTTCTAGTCAACCTCCAGTTGATAATATTAGTACTCCTAATGAAAGTATTGCGGAAATTATTAGTATTGAGGACATCAAAGGCAAAGGCAAAGATCATAAATTTGGCAACATTTCAAATTTCTAGTTCGAAAAGTAATATGGTAGAGAAATGAAAGTGCAATTATTGCTCTAAATCATACCTCAAACGAAAAACATGTGCTACTTCTGATGATGAATAGATATTTCAAACCATATCATTACAGTAAAACAACTATGAATAAGAAAAAAATAAAAACTCTTTGATCTAATATCTTAAGGTATAGAGGGTAATGATTTAATGTCTCCTTTGTGTGTTTCTTCTACTTATGATCATAATAGAATTAAAAATATTATTGTCAAAATGATTATTGTTCATAAGTATCCTTTCATGATGGTTGAGCATTTATAGTTCAATATTATGGAATCAATGAATCTAATTTTATAAAATATATAGGCATTATATCAAAGAAGAGTGCATGGAAGTTTATGAATTAAAGAAAGAAAAACTCAAAAAAAAAAAATCTTCAATTGGTTGAGCATGTTTCTCTTACTTGATTGTTTGACATCAAGCTAAACTTTATATATGTACATGCCACTTTATCATTTCAATTGAAAGTTGCAAAGTATAATAATAAGTTTTCCTGATTTGAACTCCCCTCATAATAGTTATGTTACCTCTAAGGCTATTTCTGAAATTATGTTGCAATGGGGTCTTCAAAATAAAATTTGTACAATCACATTAGATAATGCTTCTACTAATGATGTTGCCGCTAAAAAATTGACAGCTATGTTTAGTAGATCGTGATTTCTTTTATGAGAGATTTTTTTCATATTAGATGTGCTGCTCATATCTTGAACTTGATGGTTCAAGAAGGTTTGAAGGAAATTTGTTAAATCATTGAGAAAGTGCTAGAATCTATCTTTTTTATAAATATGTCACCAAGTAAATTACATAAATTTGGTGAGATTGCTAGACATTGTTGACCTCACTTTTGGAGTGAGTTCTTAACATCCTCTTAGACTTAAGGATCTTCTAGACACTAAGATTTCCTTAGTCATAAGACACATCTATTGATTAGGTGAACACCTAACCCAAGCCTAGACTTAGAATCATAAGATTAGGCTATGCCTTGGGGTTTAAGGAAATTACCTATCCCATAGCCTAAACATAATCTAGATACACTTTCTCAAATCTAACCTAGACTCAATTCTCAAACTAAATTCAAATTCAAATTCAAATTCTGAATCTAATTTCAAAATTTGACTCCAAATGATTGAAACCCAAAATCAAATTCAAATCCTAAAACCCCTTTCTAAGCCATATGAACCATATTCATAAGCTTAGCCAAATCTTTCCTTAAATCAAATCAAACTCAATTGATCTCTTCATAAATGAATTATTCCTTCATTTATATTCACAAATATAAATGAAATCCAAATTCAAATGACCAAAACCATATTGAAAATCAAATCCAAACTCAATTTAAACCCTTTAAGCCAATTCTTTGGACTTAGCCAAATTCTATCCAGATCAAGTCAAAACCAACAATTTTCTCTCAAATCAATCATCTATTCAATTATTTACCCAAATATAAATGAAACCTACAATTATCAAATCAAATCAAAACTAAACCAATTGAACCACTTAGGTGCACTTAACCTAAAGTGGACCCATTTGAGCCAACTTCTAATCCAACCCAAATTGGATTGAACCAAGCTCACCAAAATCTTCCACCATGATTTTTGATCACCTTAGGATGATCAATTGCAATCAATTGGGCCAAACCAAGCCCAATTGGCCATTTGATCCAAACTGACCCAAATTGGCCTAAAGGACCAAATCAGGCCAAATCATGATCTAACCCAAATTGATCACAACCAATGGCTCAAGTTTATTCCAAATCGATTATTGAACTTAACCAAAGCAATAATTAAACTCAATTTGATCAATCGAGCCCAATCAGTCAACTTGACCCAACCTAGCCCAAATTGACCTAAAGGGTCAATTTGGCCTAAATCAAAATTAAATCCAAATTAATTCAAACCAAAGACCACATTCATCTTCAATTAGTCAATTGAACATGAATCAATCCATAAACCAAGTTAATTTGGACAATTTTGGTCAAATGGGTCAATTTGGCCCAAAATGACCCATATGACCTAAATTGGGCCAAATCCTTGAAACCAAGCCAAAGCCCATTGGGGCTCTGATCAAATCCGACCCAAACTCATTTGGGATCAGCCCAAAATAAACCAAACCCATTTTAAATCCCTCATGAACCAACCCCACATAGGATTCCACCTAACCTCATTTAATTCCCCATCACATGCACTTAACCTCATCAACATGGCAATATTTCAAACAAATCTCATCAGAAGAGAGGACTTTGGAGCAAAAATCCAAAGTCCTCAATCCTAGATCTAGCCCAACCACCCCAACAAGATGGCATTCAATTTGGAGCCAAAATAATTCAAAAATTTTTATTTTCATCCTTTATAAAGGAGGGGAAATGACTTGAGCTCTCTCTTGCTCCCATCATCACCATCAAAGCTCCCAAAGCCAAAAGTAACCCATTCCCCACTTCGTTTAGCCACATTAAGCTCAAATCATAAAAAAGAATTTGCTCTTTGTGGTGACAAAACATCGAAAAGGAGGCATTCTAAGAAAGTAAAGATTACTCAAGCTTCCTCACACAAGCTCCTCGGATCTTCACCAAATCATCCCTGAGGTAACTTTCACAAACCGTAGTCCTTAGGATTTTGCATATTTTGTATTAAATTTCCGATTCGGAATTTCCTTTAGAAATCGACTTTTATTTTAAATCATCCCAAATAGAAATAGAATTTTTTGGTGTGAATCGGGTAAACGGTCCATTTGGACAAGTTTTGTCTTAGAAACTTTCATTTTTCCAAAATAAAAACACTGTTCACGCTGGATAGCCGTCCGATCCGCAGCCGCGATCGGACGGCGCTGGACGCTGATCGCGGATCCGCCTTCGATCGCGCGATCGGATCGTCCGATCGCTGCAGACGGACGGCTCGCGGATCGAAGCCGGCCGCCTTCCGAAGCCGGAGCAATGGAAATGATCTGACCGTCCGTCGGCGTGGTTCGCGACGGACGATGATCGCCGATCGCGTGATCCGGCCTCGATCGCTGATCGATCTAGACCGTCCGTCTGCGGATCGGACGGTCAGAGAAAGCGGTCGCCGCCTTTCCCCCAAACCGCGCGTAAAAAAAAAAAATAATAATAATAATAATTTAAATCATATGAAACTTCAAAAAATCATAAAAAATAAAATACTTAACCAAAAATTGCAAACAAGGGCTCGTTGGATTCGTCTGTTCGAGAGAAATAAAAAAAAATCCAAAATATTCAAAATTTACGTAGTATTCGGAGCGTAATTTAAGTTTTAGTAAAAATCATATTTTATTAATTAAGCCAAAACTCTAGGTTAGATTAAGTTGAAATTTTTAGATATTGAAATTAATGTTATAATACACATACAGTAAAAATTTCAAGTTAAAATAACTTTTGTATTGGTAGATATTAAAATTTTAAATTCATATTATCAATTTTGATAAAATAAATTAAATAAAAATTCAAATTTACAGAAATCTTCAAGATAACCTAAATCACTTTAATCGACATCTAGAACTCTTAAGAAAATGATTCTATCTTCTGAATCTTAAGAAATCCAAATAAACACTTAAGATTAGAGTTTAAATAACTAAAAAGTTAATTAAAATATAATCTAAAAATAACTCAAATATTAAATAAATAAAAATAATAATAATAAAATAAAATGATAAAATTGAATAGAATTCATTAAATCATTAATCAAACTTTAAATCAAAAAATATCATCTTTAAAGGAGATTGAATTAAATATGATTAAATCTATTTAAGTTAATAAAACTCAATTAAATGATTAAATCTTAAATCAAATTCAAAATCCAACAAACTTAGAAAACTTTAATAATTTGATACTAATCAATTAAACTAAATAAAATTAAAGTAAACTTAATTAAATCACATCCATTTGGAATGAGATAATTAAATAATCATTGAATATTTCAACCTAATAACTAAATTGATCATGTTAATGAAATAAAACAAACATAATAAATCAAATCAAGTAAAACCCTAATCATAAATAATCAAACTCAATTAGTCAAACATTTAATTAATGAAAATTCAATAAATTAATCCATCATCTTAATTAATCAAATTAATTTAAGTAAGTCACATTAAAGCTAACTCTAAAATTAAGCTTAAATCAAACCTATAATTAAATTTAATAATCACACCCCTCTAATTAAACTAATTAAGTTAAACCTAAACTTAATCAAACATAATGAAGATGCAATTAAACATTAATCAAAACATAAATTAAACCTAAATTATTAAGTCATCAATCTTTAATTAAAATAAACTTTTAATTAATCTAATTACCCTTAATCAAACTTAATTAGTCGAACATTTAATTAATAAAAATTTAATGAATTAATTCATTATTTTAATTAATCAAATTAATTTAAATAAGTGACATTAAAGCTAAAATTAAGCTTAAATCAAACCCATAATTAAATAATCATACCCCTTAAATAAATTAATTAAGTTAATTAAATTAATCATATGAAACCTAAACTTAATTAAACATAATTAAGATGTCGTTAAACACTAATCAAAACTTAAAATTAAACCTAAATCATTAAGTCATTAATCTCTAATTAAACAAACCTTTAATTAATCTAATAATTTTAATTAACCCATTAATCAAACTTAATTAATCAAACAACTAATTAATGCAAACTTAATAAATTAATCCATTATCTTAATGAACCAAATTTAACTTTATAAATCAGATTAAAGTTAATTAAAATTAAATACTTAACTAATCTACTAATTAATTTAATCACATTTATTAAATAAATTAAATAAATAAATTACATTAATCATGTTAAACTTAAGCTTAATCAAACATAAAAAATATAATTAAATGGTAATCAAACCCTAATTTAAACTTCAATCATTAACTCATCAATTACATCATTAACTCAAATAAACATGAAATTAAATTAAAAGTTAAACAAATCTTTATTTAATTTAATCATACCTCTTAAACAAACTAATTAAGTTAATCGAATTAATTACATTAAACTTAATTAATCAAAACACAATTAAATACTAATCAAAACATAAATCAAACCAAAACCATTAAGTCATCAATTACATCATTTGTCTAAACAAATTTGAAACAAAAAAAAAAAAATTAAACAAACCTTTATAATTAACATAAATACACTTATTAATTAAACAAATCACATAATCACATTGAACCTAAGCAAATCAAATTGAATCAAATTAAGTTAAATCAAGAAAGATTCTCATCAATTTAATATAGAATCAAATAAAATCTCACTCAACCTACTTAAATAAAAATGAACTAATTAATTATCCAATATATGAAATCAAAAATGCAAACCAAACTTAGATGAACATGACAAATGGATGTGATTAAAAATATGATCCCAATTACAAAGAATCAAACCCAATTAGAATCAAAATAAAATCTTAATCTAATGATCAAACTACAAATAAATGAACCACAATCAATTAAATAAACATAAAGTTAAATCACATAACCATGATCAAAGAAAAGAATTAAAAAGGATATTGAATTATCAAGATTCAATTAAATCAAAACACCTAATCTAAAATTAATCAACCAAAAAAACACATGAACTTAAACAAACTTAAACTCCTTAGATTAAGGATATTGAATTATCAAGATGCAATTAAACTAAAATATCTAATAAAAAAAAATCAATTAATCAAATGTTTAAACAAACTCAAATTTTAAACTCTAAATCGAATGAATTACACAAATTCAAATGGGCTAATCAAGATACTTAAGGACTTTTTAGATTCCTTAGAATTAGGGATGTAATAGGGTGAGTCCGTACTGATGGAATTCATCCTACTCTTCATTCTTGAGAACCTAAATATCATTTAAGCCAAATAAAATTGAAATAAAAATGAAAAGCAAATCATTAAATCATTTAGATTGAAATCACCCAAAGGTAAAATTTAAATTCAAACTTCAAATTGGAACTTAAGAAGCCTAGTCTTGCTATACAAGCCTTAAGCACATTAGAATACTAAGTCACTACTTCTAGTGCTAAGTTGTATGCATATGTATGATGTTTTGTTTTGTGATGTAATGTTTAGAGGATGTTAGGGTGTATGTTTCAGATGATTAGGTTATTAGCCTAATCATATTTTGTGGGGTTATGCTTAAATAGAATAAAAAAAATATATACATGCTTTTGCTATGCAGTTGCTTAGCCCCTTAAGTGTAACCCATGTTAGACAGTGGACTTGGTTACCCATGTGTGGTGCTAAGTCCAAATTATTCATATAACGCTTGGATTGTATGGTATGTTTAGCTAACATTTGTTTGCGTGCTAGATTTACTTTTTCTATTTTGATGTAATTTTGCATTAGGAATTAGGGTTAGTGCTATGGGGGATTAGGATGAGCAGTGGCTAGAAGGCTTAGTCCCTGGGGTGCCCTGTGATGCCTTTGGAGCAAATCAAATAAAAAAAAAAAGAAATGAAGAAATGAAAAAATGAAGAAATGAAGAAAAGAAGACCCCCATAGAATATATATTATTTTTGTAATCCGGGTTGTATAAGGGTAGAGCTCAGCTACCCATCTTTTCTTTCTCTTTTCGGGGTGTACGGCAGAACCCGACCGCACTGGCCTTTTATTCTTTTATGGTAGTCTATAAAATTTGTTTGATGTTGTGTTTAGATTAGAACAACATGCTTTTCATAGTTTCTTTATGATTGATGTTTGAATGTGTGGCTGGATGCTAGGCTCTTAGATAAAATTAATTTTTCTACCCCAATTAACAACTCATAACTAAAATTTTAAAACAATTCATAACCTCACATAAAAGCCTAGGGATTAAATCAAGATAATAAAAAATTTTAGTAACCCCTTAGCTGGATTGATGAATGTATAATATCATGCATATCATATTCTTTCACTCTTGTTAAGAGGGAGCTTCCATCTTTGCCAGAGAATCAAGGCTTAACCTATGAGAGCCTTTGGTGGAAGACACCCCTTTCTCTCTGATTTGGCCCATAATCAAATTCTCATGCATTTAGGCATACAAAATCCCATAGCGTGTCAAAACAAAAGTCCAAAAGAATCAAATAAATTTGATAAAATTTGCATTAGATTAAGTCATGGATTCATACCACTCATGCTCTAGTCTCTTAGGGAGTGAGTCTAAGGACTTAGTTTTCTTTCTAAATGAACAACCTAGCCATCTTGCAAAGCATAAGACTTGCCTACATGGATTTAAAGCGTAGGAGGAGTTAGTCGCCACTCCATATAATAAGTCCAGAATGGGTGGTTTATTCTCTCGGAGGTAAACCATATACCCATTTTGCCTTAGATTTAGGCCGTGCCTTTGTTTTGTACCAAGGCTCCTAAGTTTAGGAATCTGAGGTAGCTGCTTCCTTTGAGCTACAAGCATAAATCCTCACCTCTTAGGCATTTCCACAATCTTATGTTATGGAATTATAAGCCCCAAGAATCTAATAAAATGTCAACTCAAATAATTAACTCTTTCAATTTCAAAAATATAAAGCCCAACTATAGGGTAGATTGGAATGCTCACTAGCTTCCTAGTATCATGAGCATTTCCTACTTTCTCCCTTTGGATTCCAAAAATAAGTCTTCTCCTTGATCTATCCCATTTGATTTTCTAAAATAGCCAATCCTTTGATAGTCTTAATCGTGAAATCTTTGGAGACCCTAATTGTTCATTTTTAATCGAGAGTATTCTTAAGAAATTCTCATTCCTTAGGATGTAATTAACTACTTGCCTCCATAGGGAACTTAACTAAACGCTTAAAATAAACCCTACTTTACTTTTCCATGTAAAGTAGGGGAAAGATCGTATATTCAAGACCCATCATGCCTTAGAGTCCTTAGTGATTAGTCCATTATAGGGTGGTGATTTATCTTTCGAGATAGTACATCATTCCTTAATGTCATACCCATCACTTCAATAAGTACTCTAAGATCTGGTGTCCCACATCTTCAAAAATAAACAAACACCACATTTTTTAACTGGGGGATGGTTCCTCTCTCCATCTTTAGTAGACAATTATTGTCTCCAAGCATCGATAGTGGACTTATATTTTATATAGGCGAGACTATCATTCTTTCCATTGGCACTTAGCTTATTTCATCCTTAAGCAAAGCTGCCAACATCCTTTAGGTTTTAGGACCTCACGTAGGTCTTAAAATCCATTGGGTTCCCCAATAGGTGAAAATTAAAATTAATCAAACAGGAGATGACCAAAATTAAAATCTCTTCACCATTGATGGTGAGGCAAGGTTCATCCCATGAACAATAAGAGAATAAAACTCTTCTACAAAATAACATGTCTTTCCAAAAGCATTTTTCAAAATCCACATAATAAGGATCACATACAAGTTTATAAGAAATTTTCACAAAACACATATAACCAAACCTCTTTAACAAATCTGATTGTTATAAGGAGGTTCTTTAAAAAAATAATAAAAATAAAAATCAAAATCAAAACAATAATTTTTTCAAAAGCACATTTTCTTTGAAATGGATATCCCCATCCACACACTCAAATTTGTTGGATGGAGATTCTATTTTCAAATAAAATCATAAAAAAATTGAAACTCCACTTAACATACTTCACATGTGCTAGAGTTGAAGTTTCCCTCTTTTCAAAAGCAATAAACCATACACATAAAAGAGAAGTCAAGACATATTTGAACCCCCCACTTAACATACCAAATTTGTTAAATGGAGAGTTTTTTGGAGAAATAGAGCAAATTGAATTCTATTTGCATTTTGTCTGATAAATTTTCATGCAAAGTCTTGAATTTCAAAACACATTAACTCATTTGACATGCCCAAGTATATCAATGAGAGTTTCATTTTCAAAATCATAATACAATTTGAACTACTTTAACATACCTAAGTATGTAAATAAGTTCATTTTCTTATAAAAAAAAGAAAAAAAAAAAATCATAAACACATTTGACTTTCACTTAACATACCAAATTTGTTAAGTGAGAGTTTCATTTTCAAAAAAAATCACATTTGACTTTCACTTAACATACCAAATTTGTTAAGTGAGAGTTTCATTTTCAAAATCAAACACATTTGACTTTCACTTAACATACCAAATTTGTTAAGTGAGGGTCTCTTTTCAACACACATTTGAGCCCTATTTTAGCATACCAAATTTGTTAAATAAGGATCCAATTTTTCATATCAAACCACACTTGAAATTCCGCTTAACATACCAAATTTGTTAAGTGAGCGTCTCATTCTCAAAAAAAAAAAAAAACATATCTCAAACAAATTTGGGGCTTTCACTTAACATACCAAATTTGTTAAGTATGACTCCCATCTTCAAAGAAAAGCAAATTTATCTCACACATTTAACTTTCACTTAACATACCAAATTTGTTAAGTGAAAGCCTCATCATCAAACACACATGTGGCTCTACTTAACATACCAAATTTGTTAAGAAAGAAGCCCCATTTTCAAATCAAAATATCACACAATCAAATCTTCACAAGCAAAAATATTTCAAACACAATCACAACCTCTTCTTAGATACCCAAATAGAGGTCTTTCAAACTATCAATATTTTCAAACAAGATGCACAAAACACAAATATCTCCAAGAAAATCTCTCTCAAATTTTAGAACCCCACCCAACCTACCTAAATCGGTTGAGTATGGGTTCTAAATCAAAATCAAATGGCAAAGACTCTCCTCAATATCCAAAATCTCTCTAAAATTTTAATGAACCCCACTTAACATCCTTAAGATTGTTTAGTGTGGGTTCAAATTAAAAATTAAATCTTGAAATCAATGATTGAAGGTAAATATCAAGGCAAGTGTGACTATACATTTCAATGCGATTTCAACAATCAATTGTTTCTCAAGATCTATGGCTCCCAACAAGTTGTTTTCCTTCCCCCCTGGACAAATTTTGGATCAAGCTAGTCTCTACCACTAGCTCCACCGAGGTCATCTACTTTGGCCATGGTTTTGAGGGAGTGAGGATTTCTTGAGGGGACAGCCCTCACCACAGTTAACAAGGAGGAGGTGGCGGGGCAGACGCCACTCATTCGATTCGATATGCCATCTGATTCTGAGTTTCCTCCACTAAAGAGGAAGGCCACTGTGTGCTAGCGGTCATGTCAGTGCCTGGTCCCACTCTACTAGCTACTACCCCTCCTCCTTGGATCCCCAAAAGGGAAGATTGTCTCTGAGATAGTCTCCTCCACATTGAGGTGGGTGCTCTCACTGCCATACCTACACGTACACACCGCAACAAGAACCGCAAGATCAAGCGACATCACAAGAGGACAGAGAGAGAGATGGATGCCGCTTCCCATATGGCCGAGGAGGGATCTCAGAGACCTCTCCACATTTGAGTGGTAGTAGGTTTCACCCCTCTCGATGGAGAGGAGGACTCTGGAGGATGCCACCTCCACCACCAAAGATATTTCAGACACCGCTAGGGAGCATGAAGCCCCATGCCGGGCTCGTGACGCTCTTAGGTTGGCCGAGCCACACGCCGAGTCCGTACATTTTGATCTGGAGTTATCCCTAGAGAGTCAAGTCGATGGAGAGAGAGCCTGAGGCTCGCGCCGACAAGTAGGAGGGAATGTGAGGTTTGTCGGCCCGCCTCATTTATGGATTTTCGATCGCCTACCATGGTCGATCATCAGATCATCATCTGCTACTCGCCATAGAGGAGTAGCCTATATGAGCGCCGGTGCTACCGCACACTCCACTCACTCCACCATCGCCATCCAACTCACGGCATCCCCATTCCACCAAGATCCAAAGCCCCATCCGGGAAAGACCACCATTGGTGATCCGATGCCCAAGGATCCCACTCCATCTACTCCACCTATGAGGTGAGGTGAGCCCTATTCGACCTCCCGCCTTGAGAAGAAGGAATGACCCAAGTGCCGTGGTCAGTCACCACCATCACATCGCTCCACCAGAAAGAATCGCTGGAAGGATAGAGGATATAGATGTAGTGTCCATGGCAGTAGATCCTTCCACTGTGTTCACCAAGCAACAATGATCAACATATACATCAAGCATGTCCTCTTAGATAGTAGACAAACAAGCAATGCCCGATGTATTGTGAGTATAGCCTCCACGGTCCTAGTATTTATCCTCGCAATAGACGCTCTTCGGATGAGATCGTTCAAGATTTCTGAGGAACTCTAGGGATGAGCTAGGGAGGATGGAAGCTGATCGATGGGGATGATCTCTTGGAGGACTAAGTCCATGGTTGACGGGTTCCCTCTTAGGATCAACATAGCCAGAGGGTGTTGTAGTTGAGGAAGAAGACACACTCATTCAACCCAACACCTCCAAATGAGAGAAAGCATATCAAGATGGAGAAAAGAGTTGAAGATTTGTTAGCAGTAGCACTTCAAGGCCAAGCTCCATCAAGACATCTACTCCTAGAGGCCACCACCCCGGTTGTTGCATGTTGGATCACCAAGAGTACATCTCCGCAGACGGATAAGATGTGCATGAAGGTGGTGGACAGACCTCCATGCAAGAAAAAGATATCAAGTAGGAGCAAAGCAAGTGAAGGATGCGGCACAAGCCCAGGTGGCTCATCTATTCCAAAGGGTAGACCCTACCAGAGGAATTTGATGGTGTCCAATATCCTAAGGGTTTTGTGCCTCCTTCCTTCAAAATTTTGATGGGAACCTCAACACATAGCACATTTGGTAGATGTATGGCGTGATGCACTTCTCCGTCTCTTCAAGTAGTTTGACAGCACATTTGATTGGTACTTGAACTACCCAATGGTTCAGAAGACTTTTGAGTTGGAGCACCTTCATCAAAAGGTTTGTGAGCCCAAAGAAAGGTAATCGGTGACCAGGGCCCAACAAAATCCAAATGAGTCCCTTGTTGATTATATTCTCGTGGCAAACGAGTATGAAATGAACCATGAACAAAGATGCTATAAATTCTTCTCAAGAATATTCATGGCCGCTTCATGCTCAAGGATTTACCATCAAAACCTTTGAGAAATTAATCAACAAGGCAGCTAGCCTACAAGGGGAAGCCAAATAGTTACCTTTTCAAGACCAATCATTCAAGCCCAAGCGAGAAGCATTGAGAAGAAGCTGGTAGTGTCAAGAGACAGGGAAGCAAGTAGAGCTCAATATGAGACCTCATGAAACCTCCATTGCCACCTCCTCTACCACCACCTCGCCAAGATACCACCCCACCAAGGCCATTACCGCCTCCTCCACATAATATACTCAGAATGGTACTCATATCCACCGCTAGTAGCTATTACCCACCTACTCTTATCGAGAATTGAATAAGCCATATTCATTCAAGAGGGAGGTAGTTAGGAAGATCTTTAAGAATCTCTTAAAGAAACTGACTTTCGCTACTGAGCCCAAGAGGTAAGATGTGGGCAAGAGTGATGATCCTTACTAGTGCCCCTACCACCGCATGGTTGGTCATGTCTTGGGATTGTGTCACCTTTAAGGACTAGCTAGCTACAAGTCGTGAGCCATTGTATCCCAAGGAATACTTGTTAGAACAACCCTCTAGTTCTATCGAGTAATTCTTGGGGATACTTAGATCCTCTTAAGATAAAAGAAGGTTGGGATATTTCTTATCAACCTCTAAAAAAAGTGGTCTCTAAGATCAAGAAGCTTTTTTTAGTGTGCAAGTAACTCAAACCTCCAACACCAAGGAAGGTTTGCAAGTTGCCAAAGACAACTTGAAGAAGGTGTCACCCAAAGACGAAAGCACCTACCTTACCTGGGATAGCATAAGCACAACCACCATTCAAGTCCAAAGACTCCATCCACTCACTACTACTTCTTCCTCCACTAGCTCTTCTCGCAATAGAGCATTGTATCAGCAGACAAGGGCACTATACCCCTTTCTCCGCTTACTTTATTAGATTTCTATCATGTACCTCCATCTAAGAAGAAATCAATGAAGAAAGCTTTCACTTACATCTTGTCCACTGATACTCTAGATTTTATTCCTCTCAAAACTCTCCAAGTCTACAAAATAATGATGACTCTAGTCATCATTCCTTTGATTTAGAAATGGATTTTCCATTCTAATCATCTCCACCATTGAGATTGATTTGGAGTCATCTCACTCGATGATCCCATAGGAGAAGTAGGTACACTGATGAAGGTAGAACTTCCTACAAATTCATCATTCCAAGAGGTCATCAAGTTAACCTTCAAGGCAAAGTTCTACCTCCTAGGGTGGCACCTCGTGATAAGGGTAAGCAAATCATTGGTTCTAAAGATAGATCCTCCACAAGATGCTCCACCCATGGATATGCTTGTGGAGGATCAAGCCAAGGTTGACTACAATGTAGCACATCTTAGAAAGTCGCCTAAGTTATATATGACGCCCTTATCTTATCCAAAGAGAGGGAATCTCTAATCAAGGCTCTTGATCCGAGATATGCTTAGCTCACCGACCGCTACATCAAGAGGAGGCAGTCAAGGACACTCAGGAGTTACATTCAGATGAAGACTTGCTTCTGGGAATGACCAAGCACAACCGCTCTTTACATTACAAGGATGTTGGAAGATGGATATCCAGTTCTTGTTGACCGTGGTGCATGTGAATATTATGAGTCTAAAACCCTCACTTGAGGATTGACATCTCCAAACTTTCAAAAGAGAGGATGATGTTGAGAGGATTCAATGAACAAGGAGAGAGGGCGTTAGGCTCTATAGTATTGCCATTAGAAGTAGATGATTGGAAGACTACCGCCAAGTTTCATATTATAGACTCAGATACATCTTTCAATGCTTTACTTGGGAGACCGTGGATACATGAGAACAATGTGGTTCCATCCTCTCTACATCGCACATGAAGTTCATGAGAGGTGGATTGATTTGATCAAAGGAGATCTTAAGCCATTCACATTCATGAGGTTAATATATGAGGATGCAACCTACTATCTCCTCAAAATCAACAAGTCTATTCTCGTGAACTTGGTGAAAGTTCAAAAAAAGAAAAGAAAAGAAAAGAAAAAGAAAAGAAAAGAAAAGAAAAAGAAAAGAAAAAAGAAATGAGAAAAAATAAAAGGGAGCGAAATAGACTTGAGGAGAAAGTAGAGCCTAACATTAGATTCCACCTATGTTACTCCATTCAACATATGGGTAGGATGACTCGACCTCCACCAGAGGAAGAGGCAGATCCGAGACATGCCTGAGATGGAAGACCTCCTTATTGGCCATCCAATGGAGTTATGTCCCGCTACTGTGACTACACCTACTATCTATATAGACTTAGAATCTAGTAGATGATGAGTCATATATGATTAGTACACTAGAACTTCCATGATCCCCATGCAAGTGATAGCTTGAGCGACATGATGAAGACAGCCCTAAGCAAAGCATAAGTGTATCCAAGTCTATATGTGAAAGTGAAGCATCACTTGGGAACTTTAGCTCTAACCCCACTTTTCTCACAAAAGTTGGGGGTTTGGTAGGGAAGCCCCTAAGTCTTCCACAAATGGTGCGAAGTTCTTTCTTGGAGCATCATCCTCAAGTCAAGAAGTGATGTAGAACTTGAGGATGATTCATATAAAGATTTAATAGAATTACCTTTTGATTGGTATTCTTTTGTGTTCTTAATTTAGCAAAGAAAGGATTAATTCCACATGCTTGGTCTAAACACGTCGACATTACTTGAAAGGTTATGGGACAACAAATGCGACATTCACAATCAAGACCGACTAGATTCACAAATGGGTCCAAATGATGATGATTACGCTAGTCATCACCAATCATTTGGAATCTGATAGTTCTTTTCAAATCATGCTAACTCATATGAGGAGGTGTGCTTAGAAACTTCGATGATCCAAATGACTTTGAAGTCAAAGATGCACAGAGTTTGAAGAGGAGATCGATCAACTATCGAGAGCTCAAAGAAATCAACCTAGAATCAAGAAGATCCATGACCAACATATATAATTCTATTGAATGAAAAAGAAACCAATGATTTAGTGAAGCTATTGATTGAGTTTAAGGATTGCTTGCATGGAGTTATGAAGAGATGTCTGACATAGAACCAAGAACAGTTCTGGGACGCATGCGATTAGACATTGAACAACAGGTCACTTTTGAAATCAAGAAACTGATCGATGCTGGCTTTATTAGGGAAGAAAAATATCCTACCTGGTTGGCCAGTGTCATCCCAGTTAAGAAAAAGAATGGCCAAATTCGCATATATGTTGATTTTAGAGATCTAAATAAGGCATGTCCTAAGGATGAATTTTCACTTCCTATACGTAATTAATGGTGGACATTGCTTCATCTCATGCAAGATTCTCCTTTATGGATGGGTCATCCGCTACAACCAAATTAAGATGGCCCTGTGAGGATGAAAGAAACACCTTTTCAACCCCGATCGAATATATTATAAGGTCATGCCTTTTGGCCTTAAAATGCCTGCCACATACCATGGGCCATGACTCAATCTTCGATGAACTCATTCATCATCAAGTTGAATGCTACGCCGATGATCTCGTTGTGAAAAGCAAAGAAAAGGAAGACCATCTCTTTGACTTGAGAGTAGTTTTGAAATAAGGTTAAATAATACAACCTCAAAATGAACCCCCTGAAGTGTGCATTCGAGTAGCTTCAAAAAATTTCTTGGGTTTGTTGTCCCAATAATCGGGAATTGAAATCGATCTAAAAGATCAAAGCGATATTAGAAATGCCACCCCTAAAAGCCTAACACAACTCGTCATTCCAAGGGCGGTTGGCATCTAAGACGCTTCATTTCCAACTTATCGAAGATGCCAACCATTCTCGACTTATCAAAAAAGATGCCAAGTTCAAATGGGATGACAAGTGCCAAAGATGCTTCAAGACATCAAGCAATATTCGATGACACCTCCTCTCCTCTATCCCGCAAGCCGCTCATATTATATACCGCTGCATTGGGATGACTTTGGCTTTGTTGGCTCAAACCAACGATGAAGGGAAAGGAGAACTCTCTCTATTATCTCGCCATCACCCTCGTGAGGCAAACTATCCACCTATTGAAAAGCACCGCCTAGTTTTAATCTTTGCATCCCAAAAGCTACACTACATGCTTTCATATGTGAACTTGATCTCCGTGAAATAATCCACTATAATATCTTTGACGGCCACTTATTATCGGCGGTTGGTACGTTGGTCCATGATTTGTCTCTTTGATATAACATTCATACCCTCGTGTGCCAAGCACTTGCGGTTCTTAGCACATCCACTCCTCGATTCTCCACTTAATGATGATCTCCCTGATGAACAAATCATGAACTTAGGGGATACTAGTGCTCATTGGGAGATGTACTTTGATGGTGCGGCTTCCTCTCAAAGAGGAGAAGAACCACAATTTATTACTATCCCGAGGAAGGCGGGTAGGAATAGTTCTCCTAACTCCGGCATGATGTGATGAGATTCTCATATCATCATCCAATCCATGCACCAATAATGAAGAATGAATATGAGGCTCGATTCTGAGTTAGTCATTACACTATGCGTCAGAGTATCAACATCTTTGGGGATTCTTAGTCATCAACCAAATCTGGGTCTTAAAGTTCTAAAGCTAAGCTCCATCATTACCATAAGTACACTATGGAGTTGTTGGCCCAAATCCGGTTACCATCTAAAGATTCCTCGAGGAGAGAATAATAGCGATGCATTAGCCAAGCTTGCCAAAGAGTTGGCATGTTCAGAAGATGAGTCCATTCCAATAAGGGTCCAAAATAGACAAGTCTTATCCCTTATTGATGTAGAACTCATTGAGAGATTCTCTCTTGAAGGGGAGGTTGCCATTACGGATGAGGAGCATTGGGCAACCATTCATAGATTATTTAAATGTAGGCAAACTACCTCAAGAGAAATCAGGCATACCGGGTGAAGCGAGAGCCCTTTCCTACTCTTGTAGGCGGCACCTTTACCGATCTTTCGATCATATGTGGTTACGTTGTGCGGACAAACAGCAGAATAGATGACCAGGTACACTTTCGGTTATGTGGGCATCAATCACGGTCGAAGATGAAAGCCAAGATCAAGAGACTAGGATACTCGGCCTTGATGATCCGCACGTATGGATGTAGCTAGGAGATGCCATCAATGTCGGTACGGTGTGGTCCTACATCAACCTCTATTCTACATCCTACATTGGCCTCATGGCCATTTGAGTGTTGAGTCGACATTGTGGGTCCGATCGATCCTCCTTCTTCCAAAGGTCATCGATTCATTCTACTCTACTACTTTTCCAAATGGTGAGGCAATCCCAGAGGTCACAACTCAACATGTGCTCCAATTTTTAGAACCATATCATATATAGGTTGGGGCCTCGATGAATTATATCGATAATAATTATTCAGAGCACTAAAATCAATAGCTTTTCGAAGACACAACATAGATTGGAGATATTCTACCATCTACTATCCAAGAGCAAATGGGTTAGCGAAGCCTTCAACAAAACCCTCATTCAAATCGAAGAAGACACTAGATGACAACAAACGATGGCATGAACAGTTGGTTGAAGCTTTATGGGCCTACCGTACCACATATAGAACTCCAACTCAATCTACCCCTTTCTCCTTAGTGTATGGGTCTGAAGCTGTTCTACCATTGGAAGTCCAACTCCCATCACTAAGGATAGCCGTGGGTAGCAAAATCACAATGAAACAGAATGCCAAGTTACGGTTGGAAGAGCTCGAAGGTTTGGAGGAGAGACGCCTACGAGCATGCCAAAACCTCGAGTTATACAAAGCCAAGATGATTCAAGCTCATAACAAGTTGGTCCATCCTAGAGCTTTTCAAGTAGGAGAGCTTGTTTTAGTTCTAAGGAGACCAATTGTTGCTCGTCGAAAGATAGGAGGAAAGTTTGAACCCACTTGGGAAGGCCCTTATGCCATAGAGAATACCAAGGAGGGTCTTACCAACTCATAAATTGTAAGGAGAGCTCGATGCTTCCAATCAATGGGCTCTACTTAAAGAAATATTATCCATAAATCTTGTTTGAAAATAATTATCAATAAAATCTCTTTTCATCTCAAATTTTATTTCTTCTGTGTTAGAAATATCTTTTGCTTGTGAATTCACCATGATATATTTAGGGTCCCCCAGTGGCATCCTATTCCTTCATATCAAACACAAAACATACATATCTTTCTCTCGGGCTACTTTGATGTGGGAGCAAGCCCCTGTGGCACTCACTCATTAGCTGCTCTAGGTCGGGTTCGATTTGTTGTCCAAAGCAACCGATCACCCCAGTGGTCATTTGTTGGAAGATGTGAGTCCCTGCGCTTTCTTCCCAATTTTACCATTGCAAACCGACGAGCGCCTTGTTAGTTTGGTAGGCTTCATTTCACCTTTAGTGAACTACCTTGTGTTGGCTTTATTTAAGAAGAAGATGTGAGTCCCAAGCCTTTCTTCTTAAACTAGCCACCATACTCCGACTAGGTCGTGTTTCCCTGAGGTTTAGGTGTAAGAGTCCCAGGTGGCATCCTATTCCTTCATATCAAACACAAATACACATATCTTTCTTTGCTACTTTGATGTGGGAGCAAGCCCCTGGCACTCACTCATTAGGCTAGGTCGGGTTCGATTTGTTGTCCAAAGCCGATCACCCAGTGGTCATTTGTTGGAGGATGTAAGTCCTGCTTTCTTCTTTGACCATTACCAGCGGCACCTTGTTAGTTTCTGTTCTCTTAGTAAGCTACCTCATGGTTGATCTGTTTGAGAAGATGTGAGTCCCTGTGCTTTCTTCTTGAACTAATCATCATGACCTAACTAGGTCGAATATATTTGAGGTTTAGGGTAAGTCCCTTGAGGCTCCTTTCCTCTTGACTACGTTGAGTTGATATAAGCCCCGTGGCATTCACTTTCGATGTCCTGTCGGATGGCACTGTCGAGCAAGACTATCCCATGGTTCGCTTTAGAGATGTAAGCCTACCGCTTTCTTTCTAGACTAATTGTTGCCGATGGGCACCATAGGTTGGTTGATGTTATTATCGGCTGACTCACGGTGGGTACACCACTCTTGGAAGATGTAAGTCCGCTTTCTCCATGAGTTGGCCACAATACCTATGTGATATATGACTAGCCATGTCATTTTCAGGTGTTGGATTGAAGCCCCATTGTGGCCCCTTCCCTGGGCATTCTATTTGGATCACGTCCTTTGAGACCCCATTTAGACACTACAGTTACTTTTGGATTGGGTGGTCCCCTTTCTAACGTGGTTGGAGAATTTGTTGGATCTGTGATTCTCCCCGATAAATCGAGGAGTCAGGCGATATAAGCTCCTTCTCAGTTTGATCCCTCGCAAACTAACAGGGTCCATGATAAAACAAATTAAATAAACAAACAAAATATTTGCTTGTGGATTAGGAATTCAAGCCCCCAGTGGCCCCTTTCCCAAGAGCATCTATCTTTAGGCGTGTAAGAAAACTCCCTATAGGTGCGACTACACGAGTTGAGATAAATCCTTTATCACTCAGAGTCGCCCAGGTCGGGTTCAACTTATTGTGCCACCAATGAGTTACCGGCGTCATCTTTCTTTGAAAGATATAAGTCTATTACATTCTTTCCGACGATCGTTGCAAACCGACGGCAAGGTCGGGCGATTTGTTAAAGCGATCACCCTGGATTCTTGTTTAGGAAGATGTGAGTCTCCGTACTTTCTTCTTAACTTGATCATTACAAACTGACAGGCACCTCTTAGGTTGATTAGTTCTACCTAACGACTGGTAGACTATCCCTTTGGATTTGTAAACCTAAGATAGGTCTAGGCTGATATTAGCTCCTTCTTAGTAGATTCGCCATACAGGTCCATCTAAAATTAAAGTAATTCTGACTATTCTTGAGTCGATATGAGTCCACAGCGGCATTCACTCAAATAGTCACTCTAGGTCAGGATTGATCTGTTCTGCCATCAATAGATCACCCCAACGGTTGATCTCTACTTTGAAAGATGTAAGTCTGCTACGCTTTCTTCCTAGTAATCGTTGCACCAAAGGCAACCAGGATAGTCCCTACCTGGTTGGTAGACTACCCCTTTGGACTTGTAAATCGAGATAGGTCAAGGCTAATATAGCTCCTCTCGGTGGGTCCATCGCAGCCAATAGGTCCAATATAACACACAAAATTAAAGTAAATCAAATCAAATCAAATTAATCATCGACTACTTTGAGTTGAGTAAGATCCCAGTGGTGCTCACTCAATTAGGTAGGGTTCATGTATTTGCTTGTCCATAGATCACCCAGCGACTTTTCTTGCTTTGGAAGATGTAAGTCTACTACGCTTTCTTCTAGCATAGTCATTGCTCACCAAAGGCAACCCTTAGGTTGGATAGTCCTACCTTGGTGGACTACCCCTTTGACTTATAAATCTTACAAGGCCTCGTGGCCCCTTCTTAGTAGTCCATCTAATAATCCAACAAAATAAATTTAAAAAACAACCTCCCCTGGAGTCAAATTAAACATATCAAACAAACAAATTTCTCTCGGTCAAATCAAATTGGCCTCCCTGGGACCTAGATCTAAATTAAAACAAATTTGAGTGCACATCCACAGGATATGCCCTCAATCTAGAACCCTTCTCCCTAATGGAGCCATACAATTAAACCAACCTCCCTAGTGGAATCTAATCAAACAAATCAAAGAAATCTAATTAAATTATTATCCCTAGTGGATACACACCCAATCAAATTATATTCATAATCAAACTCAAATCTATATCCCCAGCGGATAACTTGAATCTGTTTCCCTAGAGGAAAGTTCATGTACTCAATCCCTAGTGGATTATTTCTTACTCTCTTATGCCTTTAGCATAAAGAGAGCTGCATTGCACTAAGATCGTGATTCTATCTACCTTTCGGGTCTAGGTATATATCACTTTTGTTTGTTGCAATCTTGGATGTTGTTGATCATTTTGGTCATGATACGCGTGTGCCTTGTCTTACACCACACCTATTGTCCTTTTGTTGACCTCACTTTGGAGTGAGTTCTTAACATCCTCTTAGACTTAGGATCTTCTGACACTAAGATTTTCTTAGTCATAAGACACATCTATTGATTAGGTGAACACCAACTAGCAGAGACTTAGAAGTGTTAATCATAAGATTAGGCTATGCCTTGGGGTTTAAGGAAATTACCATCCCATAGCCTAAACATAATCTAGATACACTTTCTCAAATCTGAACTCAATTCTCAAACTAAATTCAAATTCAAATTCAAATTCAAATCTAATTTCAAAATTTGACTCCAAATGATTGAAACCTCAAATTCAAATCCTAAAACCCTTCTAAGCCATATGAACCATATTCATAAACAGCCAAATCTTTCCTTAAATCAAATCAAACTCAATTGATCTCTTCATAAATGAATTATTCCTTCATTTATATTCACAAATATAAATGAAATCCAAATTCAAATGACCAAAACCATATTGAAAATCAAATCAAACTCAATTTAAACCCTTTAAGACAATTCTTTGGACTTAGCCAAATTCTATCGGATCAAGTCAAAACCAACGAATTTTCTCTCAAATCAATCATCATTCAATTATTTACCCAAATATAAATGAAACCATAATTATCAAATCAAATCAAAACTAAATTATTGCCAAATTTGCACTTAACTTTAAAGTGACCAAGGACCCATTTGAGCCAACTTAATCCAACCCAAATTGGATTGAACCAAGCTCACCAAAATCTTCCACCATGATTTTTTGATCACCTTAGGATGATCAATTGCAATCAATTGGGCCAAACCAAGCCCAATTGGCCATTTGATCCAAAGTGACCCAAATTGGCCTAAAGGACCAAATCACAAATCATGATCTCCCAAATTGATTGACCAATGGCTCAAGTTTATTCCAAATGATTATTGACAAAAAATAATTAAACTCAATTTGATCAATCGAGCTGGTCAACTTGACCTTAGCCCAAATTGACCTAAAGGGTCAATTTGGCCTAAATCAAAAATTAAATCCAAATTAATTCAAACCAAAGACACATTCATCTTCAATTGGTCAATTGAACATGAATCAATCCATAAACCAAGTTAATTTGGACAATTTTTTGGTCAAATGGGTCAATTTGGCCCAAAATGACCCAAATAAATTGGGCCAAATCCTTGAAACCAAGCCAAACCCATTGGCTGATCAAATCCGACCCAAACTTATTTGGGATCAGCCCAAAATAAACCCATTTTAAATCCCTCATGAACCAACCCCCATAGGATTCCAACCTCATTTAATTCCCCATCACATGCACTTAACCCCTCATCACATGGCAATATTCCAATTAAACAAATCTCATCATGTGGCAGAGAGGACTTTGAGCAAAATCCAAAGTCCTCAATCAATCTAGATCTAGCTAACCACCCCAACAAGATGGCATTCAATTTGGAGCCAAAATAATTCAAAAAATTTTTTATTTTCATCCTTTATAAAGGAGGGAAATGAGACTTGAGCTCTCTTGCTCCCATCATCACTCAACCAAAGCTTTCCAAAGCCAAAAGTAACCCATTCCCCACTTGTTTAGCCACATTAAGCTCAAATCATAAAAGAATTTGCTCTTCGGTGGCTGACGGTAAACATCGGAAGGAGGCGTTAAGAAGCAAGTAAATACTCGCTTCCTCACACATAGAAGCTCCCTCGGATCTTCACCGGAAATCATCCCTGAGGTAACTTTCATCAAACCGTAGTGGCCTTGCATATTTTGTATTAAATTTCCCGTGATTCTAGAATTTCCTTTAGAAAATCAGCACTTTTATTTTAAATCATCCCAAATAGGAAATAGAATTTTTTTGGTGGTCTGCACGGTCCATTTGGACAAGTTTTGGCTTAAAACTTTCATTTTTCAAATACCCTGGCTCATTCCGCGGCTCCATTTACCGATCCGTCCATGGTCAGTCGGGATCATCGTGATCGCTTGAGCCAACTTCCGAACCGAGCAATGGAAATTGGATCGACGCATGGTTTGCGATCGGACGGTTCGATCGCTACCGATCAGCGATCCCGCCTCGATCGCGTGTCGATAAACCGTCCGATCTGATCGGACGGTCAAAAGCGGGTTGTCTTTCCCCCAACTACGTATAAAAAAAAAAATTAATAATAATAATAATTTAAATCATATGAAACTTCAAAAATTCATAAAAAATAAAATACTTAACCAAAATTGCAAACAAGGGCTCGTTGGATTTGTTTGTTCGAGAGAAATCCAAAAAAAATCCAAAATATTCAAAATTTACTTAGTATTTGAGCTTAATTTAAGTTTTAGTAAAAATCATATTTTATTAATTAAGCCAAAATATAGGTTATATTAAGTTGAAATTTTTAGATATTGAAATTAATGTTATAATACACATACATAAAATTTCAAGTTAAAATAACTTTATTGGTAGATATTAAAATTTTAAATTCAATTATCAAAATTTAATTAATAAATTCAATAAAATTTAATCTTAATTAATCAAATTAATTTAGTAAGTCACATTAAAGCTAACTCTAAAATTAGCTTAAATCAAACCTATAATTAAATTTAATAATATCTAATTAAACTAATTAAGTTAAAATAACTTAATCAAAATAATGAATAATTAAACATTAATCACATAAATTAAACCTAAATTATTAATCATCAATCTTTAATTAAAATAAACTTTAATTAATCATTACCTTAATCAAACTTAATTAGTGAACATTTAATTAATAAAATTTAATGAATTAATTCATTATTTTAATTAATCAAATTAATTTAAATAAGTGACAATAAAGCTAAAATTAAGCTTAAATCAAACCCATAATTAAATAATCATATTAAATAAATTAATTAAGTTAATTAAATTAATCATATGAAACCTAAACTTAATTAAACATAATTAATCTTTAAACACTTTCAAAACAAAAATAAACCTAAATCATTAAGTCATTAATCTCTAATTAAACAAACCTTTAATTAATCTAATAATTTTTAATTAACCCATTAATCAAACTTAATTAATCAAACAACTAATTAATGCAAACTTAATAAATTAATCCATTATCTTAATGAACCAAATTTAACTTTATAAATCATTAAAGTTAATTAAAATTAAATATAACTAATCTACTAATTCATTTAATCACATTTTATTAAATAAATTAAATAAATAAATTACATTAATCATGTTAAACTTAAGCAATCAAACATAAAATATAATTAAATGGTAATCAAACCTAATTTAAACTTAATCATTAACTCATCAATTTCATTAACTCAAAATAAAATAAAATTAATAAAGTTAAACAAATCTTTATTTAATTTAATCATACCTCTTAAAATAAACTAATTAAGTTAATCAATTAATACATTAAACTTAATTAATCAAAACCAATTAAATACTAATCAAACATAAATCAAACCAAAACCATTAAGTCATCAATTAATCATTTTGTCTAAACAAATTTGAAACAAAAAAAAAAAAAATTAAACAAACCTTTAATTAACAAATCACTTATTAATTAAACAAATCACATAATTACATTGAACCTAATCAAATCCATAAGACCAATAAAGCTAAGCAAATCAAATTGAATCAAATTAATTAAATCAAGAAAGATTCTCATCAATTTTATAATCAAATAATCTCACTCAAACTTAAATAAAAATGAACTAATTAATTATCATCAATTATGAAATCAAAATGCAAAAAACTTTAACATGACAAATGGATGTGATTAAAAATATGATCCCAATTACAAATACCATTAAATCAAAAAATAAATCTTAATCTAATCAATCAAACTACAAATAAATGAACCACATAAATTAAATAAACATAAAGTTAAATCACATAACCATGATCAAAGAAAAATTAAATATTTAAAGGATATTGAATTATCAAGATTCAATTAAATCAAAACACTAATCTAAAATTAATCAACCAAAAAAAACACATGAACTTAAACAAACTTAAACTCCTTTTAGACATTGGATATTATTATCAAGATTAAATTAAAACTAAAATATCTAAAAAATCATTAATCAAATGTTTAACTCAAATTTTAAACTCTAAATCATGAATTACACAAATTCAAATGGGCTAATCAAGATACTTGACTTTAGTTAGATTCCTTAGAATTAGGATGTAGAATATGAGTTCTACATGGAATTCATCCTACTCTTCATTCTTGAGAACCTAAAATATCATTTAAGCCAAATAAAATTGAAATAAAATGAAAAGCAAATCATTAAATCATTTGATTGAAATCACCCAAAGGTAAAATTTAAATTCAAACTTCAAATTGGAACTTAACTAAAGAAGCCTAGTAAAGTCTTGCTACACAAACTTAAAAACACATTAGAATACTAAACTTCTAGTGCTAAGTTAGGCGTTGTATGTATGATGTTGTATTTTGTTTTGTGATGTAATGTTTTAGGCGGATGTTAGGGTGTATGTTTTCGTCGGATGTTACCGTTAAGCTAATCATATTTTCTGGGTTATGCTTAAAGCATTGTAATAAAAAAAATATATACATGCTTTGCTATGCGTTGCTTAGCCCCTTAAGTGTAACCCATGTTACAGTGGACTTGGTTACCCATGTGTGGGTCCAAATTATTCATATAACTTGGATTGTATGGTATGTTTAGCTAACATTTGTTTTTGGTGTAGATTTACTTTTCTATTTTGATATAATTTTGCATTAGGAATTAGGGTTAGTGTGGGGATTAGGATGAGCATAGAAGGCTTAGTCCACAGGGTGCCCTTGATGCCTTTGGAGCAAATCAAATCAAAAAAAAAAAGAAATGAAGAAATGAAATGAAGAAATGAAGAAAGAAGACCCCATAGAATATATATTATTTTTGTAATCCGGTTGTATAAGGGTAGCTTCGGCTACCCATCTTTCTTTTCTCTTTTAGGTGTGGTGAACCGACCATGCAGCCTTTTATTCTTTTACGTAGTCTATAAAATTTTTTTGATGTTGTGTTTAGATTAGCATTAGACAACATGCTTTTCATAGTTTCTTTATGATTGATGTTTGAATGTGTGTGGCTGGATGCGTAGGCTCTTAGGATAAAATTAATTTTTCTACCCCAATTAACAACTCATAACTAAAATTTTAAAATAATTCATAACCTCACATAAAAGCCTAGGGATTAAATCAAGATAATAAAATTTTTAGTAACCCCTTAAGGATGGATGAATGTATAATATCATGCATATCATATTCTTTCACTCTTGTTAAGAGGGAGCTTCCATCTTTGCCGGAGAATCAAGGCTTAACCTATGAGAGCCTTTGGTGGAAGACACCCCTTCTCTCTTGATTTGGCCCATAATCAAATTCTCATGCATTTAGGCATACAAAATTCCATAGCACGTGTCAAAACAAAAGTCCAAAAGAATCAAATAAGTTTGATAAAATTTGCATTAGATTAAGTCATGGATTCATACCACTCATGCTCTAGTCTCTTAGGGAGTGAGTCTAAGGACTTAGTTTTCTTTCTAAATGAACAACAGCCTAGCCATCTTGCAAAGCGTAAGACTTGCCTACATGGATTTAAAGCGTAGGAGGAGTTAGCTGGCTGCCACTCCAGGAGGTAATAAGTCCAGCAATCGGGTGGTTTATTCTCTCTTGTGGAGGTAAACCATATACCCCTTTTCGCCTTAGATTTAGGTTGTGCCTTTGTTTTGTACCAAGGCTCCTTAGTTTAGGAATCTGAGGTAGCTATTTCCTTTGGGCTACAAGCATAAATCCTCACCTCTTAGGCATTTCCACAATCTTATGTTATGGAATTATAAGCCCAACAATCTAATAAAATGTCAACTCAAATAATTAACTCTCTTCAATTTCAAAATATAAAGCCCAACTATAGGGTAGATTGGAATGCTCACTAGGCTTCCTAGTATCATGAGTATTTCCTACTTTCTCCCTTTGGATTCTAAAAATAAGTCTTCTCCTTAATCTATCCCATTTGATTTTCTAAAATAGCCAATCCTTTGATAGTCTTAACCTTGAAATCTTTGGAGACCCTAATTATCTACTCTAATCGAGAGTATTCTTAAGAAATTCTCATTTCTTAGGATGTAATTAACTATGGGGCTTGCCTCCATAGGGAACTTAATGAACCCGCTTAAAATAAACCCTACTTTACTTTTCCATGTAAAGTGGGAAAGATCTCTGTATATTCAAGACCCATCATGCCTAGGGTCCTTATTAGGTGATTAGGTCCATTATAGGGTGGTGATTTCTATCTTTCGAGATAGTACATCATTCCTTAATGTTGTACTCGATCACTTCAATAAGTATCCCCTAAGATCTGTGTGATGTCCCACACCCCAAAAATAAACACCACAGACATATAGGATTGTCAACTTCAAAATTACTTTGTTCTGATGTTCTGACTCGTTGGAACTCAACATATAAAATGGTTGAGTCTACTTTTTATTACAGAGTTGTGTTTCCAGAGTATGCTTTAAGGAATCACAATTATTTGTGGTTGATTTCTGATGAGGAATGTGATCAGTTTGATTAAATTAGATAACTTATTTTTATTTTTAATCATATTACTGAGATTTCTTCTAGCTCAAATTTCCCAACAGTTAATCACCTGCTTCCAAATCTGACTCTAATTAAAATTTTTTTTAGATAGAGATTGTGCTTCAGACACTACATTTCTTTCAAATATAATAATTACTATGAAGTCGAAGTTTGACAAATGATCGATTATTCCATGCTATTTTCAATTGCATACTAGATCCCATGATGAAAATGTTTGAGATCAATTTTACTCTACATTAGATTTATATTTTAAATTAATTCTCGAGTACATCCTCTCAACCAATTAGTAGTACAACTACTCCACAAAGAAGTATAAGTGATGTTGATGTTCTTGATGAGTTGGATGATTTCATTGATTGGACTGGGATTCTACTTCCACAAAAAATTGATTTAGAACTTTACTTAGAAGAGGCTTCTATGAAGTGTTTGGATTCTGAATTTTGATATGCTTGAGTGGTGGAAAATGTCAGCATTGAAGTATAAAACTCTGTGCAAGAGGACAAAAGATATTTTTACAGTCCACGTAACAACTGTCGCTTCTGTATCAACTTTTAGTGTTGGTGGTCGTGTGCTTGGAGATTATAAAAGCTCATTATCACCAAAAACACTTGATGCTTTAGTTTGCACCGGTGGTTGGATTCGTTCCTCATATAAGTCATCAAAAGAACCATTGATATTTTTTATTACTCAATTATATTTATGTTGTCTTTCTCCATATTACAATTTCATTATTTTTAATCTATATTAATATATTTTAGTTTGACATTCTTGCCGAGAAAAATTTCTCTTGAAATGCCCAAAAATATGACCACTAATTCCAATATTTGAGGAAACAAATCAATTGGGACACCTCCAAATATAATGCTATAGTTGAATGGTATGGTATTAACTATTAAAATGCTTAGTTTGGTATGATATTATGTTAAGAACTTGGACATCTTTATTTAGGAATTAGGATATGTTTGAACATTCAAAACTTGGGAATTGAGATACTATGAAAGTTTTATATATTTCAATGCTAGTACATTCATATTGTTATATTTCTTTAAAATTTTTATGTTTAGGCTATACCCAATGATGAAAATTAACTAAGATGCTTATAAGTTTGGAGGGCAGATAAAACTAATACACTATAATGGTGGATAATTATCAAGCGATGTTTTGGCCAATGATATAAATTTGAGGCCAAAAAATGTTAATACGCTTACATGTTTTGGTGTTCTGAGCACAATGCTATTTTATGTCTTGGGTATTGCTCAACTGAGCCTGAAATGTTTCTCTTCTATCTCTGGTATTGTTGAACTAAGCCTGAAATATTTTAGTATTGATGGATGTTTTGGTATTCTTTGGAGCGAAATGTTATTCTTCCTCTTGACTCTTTTATCTTTCTTCCATTGCTTGTTACTATGTTGTTCTTTTTTTTTTCTGCTGGTTGTTCTGCTTAGCTCCTTTGGTTTTGTTAGAAGGCTTGAGCTGAGCCTAAAACTAAGCAGTTGTTTACTTAGATTGTTTTTCTGTCTTTCTTCCTATTCTACTATGGCCCATGCCATACTATTGTTCTTTTTTTTTTATTATTTTGTTGCCATATCTAGTATTGCGCATTTGTTGTTATACTTAGCTCCTTTGGTTTTGCGAGAAGGCTTGAGCTAAGCTTGAAACCTGGTTCTGCTTAGCTCCTCTCTTTTTTTTTCATTTATCCATCAATCATCTCAATTTTATGAGGGTAAAGGTCATGCATAATCTCTTATATTCTACTTATTTATCTATCATTCTTTCTTTCTATAAATTTCAATAATAACATTGATATGATACTTAAAATACTACTAGTAGAAGCATAAATCTTGATGTTAAAAGCAAGCTGATCCAAAGTTGAAACTGGTCGAGATCAAGTACTTAAAATATCATTGAAAACTTTGAGATATCAGTTAAATCCCTAAATAGCTTTCAAACATGGAGTGTTTATAGTCAAATCGAGTGTCTCGATGAGCTGGATCTAACAAGGCTAATATCTCATGATTCTAACTTCATTTGAGCATTCAAATACACAAAATATATCATATGATCAAGGGAATCATCATGAGCTGTCCGATGGAGTGGAGTGGTACGGGTTTTGCATGTATTTACAGAAACGTCCAATCTATAAATAGCCCCTCATTCTTCATATGTGGGGAGCCTAGGCAAGAGAGAGGAGAGAGCTCTAAAGCTTGAAGATCCTCCAAGCATAATTGTGCCACCACTCGCAAGCGTTGGTTGTCAACCAATCGCGGCCGCCATGCCCCGATCATTCGTCGTTGATCCCCGATGTTCACCATTATTATATGGCTGTTGTTGCCTGATTTTGGGATTCACATTGTCAGCCCTTCTCATATACAATTCTATAATCCTGTATCGGGAAAACTTATACTCCAAAATAAATACATATTGGAAGATTTTTACTGGGGTAAGCCCCGTGGTTTTTCCCTCTTTTCGAGGTTTTTCAAGTAAAAATTTTAGAGTTTTCTTGTTCACTTTTTAAATACTTGTGTGTGTGTTGGATTTCACAACAAGGCTAAGGCGTAAACTTTCACTCTATCACAACTGATTTTCTAGCACGCAACAGTTTGGTGCCATATGTGAGAAAAGAACCCCTCAATCAAAATTTCTGTGAACACCAGCGTCATGGCCAATAGGCCAATACTCATAACAACGGGGCCTCCCACTCCAACTCCCATCACTCTCGAAACCAATCCTTGAACCAAGGATGCCAAGCTTCTGCCTCACTTCCCCACGATGCATCGGTGAAGCGAGAATCTCTTTAGAAGATCGTGCATCGAATAAGAGTCTCAAAAAATGAGATGATCCTACTTTACGAGGAACACATACTACCGGCAAACACATCTCCCCAAGATCATCGTTAGGTGGGAGGTCAAAATTCTAATCTCCTAAAGTTCCTCCGTAGAGAAGTGATAATGATCTCCCTAGTTTTACTCATCCATCAAGTGCAGCTCAACCGACTGCTAATCCACCAATTATTGATGGTAGCTTGGCACATTCTCGTCCCGTTGACTCCACTCGATATGTTATATGTGCAGAATTATGATGCTTAATGCAAGATGAATTTTACATTGAAGACATAAATCATCCTCCCCCTCACCGTGGCTATGAGGTGTTCTCACCTTTAGCTAAAGCTATCCTTCAACATCCTATTCCCGTAGGTTTCAAGCTTCCGAGCATTGATTCCTATGATGGGGCAACTGACCCATATGAACATATCGACCATTACAGGATCATCATGCATATCCAATGAGCTCCTGGCACACTGCTTTGTCAAGTCTTTCCAGTTACCCTCAAGGGGCAAGCTCGCACTTAGTTCTACTCCCTTCCAAGGGAATCCATCCATACCTTTGACGAACTCGCCAAGATTTTTTGTAGAGCTTCATTGCTGGAGGATCATTAAAGATTCCTCCCATCTCTCCGGCATTCATCAAAATGAGGGTGAATCACTTAAAGAATACTTCCGAGATTCTCCTCGGCTCAAATATATCAGTAGTGAATTCGAGAGGAGTTTTTCTTGAAGGGCTCACTCTGGCCTTTCTACTGTCCTTATCGTTATCGGTCCTCATATGCCGACTTGGTTCACCGTGTGAAAGCGCAAATTTTTGCTGATGAGGCAATTAATGCACATCGAAAATAATTTGAACAATCCACAGGAAAACATAAGAGTGCTCTAGAAAATACAGATCAACAATCCCATCAGAAGAAGCAACAAAACAGTCATGATCTCTCTGGCCCCGTGTCAATGGCCGACCACGCCGGAATACCACTGAACACATCTCTGTTAACGCCTTGGCTATTCGAGATGAAGAGACCATCAAGCCACATCCAACCAAATTCAAGAAATTAGGAGCAATATTGTCACTTCCATCGAAGGCGTGGACATACTACTGAGGCGTGTAAACAACTTAAAGAAGAAATTCAGAGGCTCATTCAACAGGGATATCTACGTCAATTTGTGCAAAACCAACCTGCTCAAGCAAACACAACTCCAACTGGGGGGCAGCCGGGACAATCATCACAGAAATAACATAATAGCCGCCAAATAGTTGGAGAAATTGAAACGATTGTAAGTAGGCCACTACTATCTAATCAAGTCTTCATCGTCACTTTTGAAGAGTTGAAGTTAAAAAATATCTTGTATTAATCATCCCATCACTTTTAATGACTCAGACTTAGAAGGAGTCCAAGTTTCGCATCAAGATCCTCTTGTCATCAATGCGGGGATTGGTGACCACTGTTATATTTTTAAAAGAATTTTGATTGATAATGGGAGTTCCATTGATGTTTTATTTTACTCCACCTTTCTTAGCATGGGCCTGGTTAAGGAAAAACTTCAACCCGCTGCAGGACCGTTATATGGGTTTGATAATTGCCCTGTACGAGTGGAGGGGATAATCACCCTTCCCGTTGTTCTCATAGAATTTCTCAACAAGTCACTCACTCAGTCCAATTCATAGTGGCCAAGTCAAATTCAGCATACAATGTTATCTTTGGAAGACCCCTCCAATCAATCTTCGATGTTGTCACCTCGGTACCTCATCTTAAGATGAAATTTCAAACTCCCATTGGGGTTGGAGTGGTCTATGGAAACCAACAAATAACACAATCATGTTACCTCAGGCAAGCTCAACTATGCCCTTCGGTGACCTTCAACATCGAGAATTTTAATCTTCAAGATAAAGAAGTACCTCAAAGAGTTTTGCATGTAAAATACTTGCTCCCCACTTTGTTATCAAATGACCAACCATCAAGCTATGACCAAAGATCCAGAGGAAAAAATCTACCCTAAAACTTGGAACATGGAGGGTCTCTGAAAAGTATTATATGTAATCCTTGGTGCATAAATGTTCTCGTCTTTAATTTACCCTGTTTATTTTTTCCTCACCACCTCTTATCTTTTGTTAACTCTCTTTAAAAATGTATCTCATCCCTTTTGTTAAGTTATCTTGTGACAATATTGTATCACCAATATTATCAAAGTAATGAGTTTATAAGCTTGTTTCTTCTTCATTTAATCCTCCCACTTGAAAATATACAATCACATTGTATCCCAATGCATGATCAATCCAGGGGACTTGATGGGACCTCTTCCATACTGGTAAGAAGTCCGTAACACTTTGGTTGATACAGGATAGGTGTCCTTGGTGGACATCCGTAAACTCTTCCATAGTTAACGTCACTCGAAAAAAAACAATCTCGATAGGTCAAAATCCTCAACGGATTTAATTTGACCTCTTCCATGAGTTAACATCTCGAAGTCACACTCGACAACCTTGGATAGGTCAAAAATCTTCAGCGGATTCAATTCAACCTCTTCCATACAGGTTAACGTCATCGAGTTACACTCTAACAAACAACCTTGGATAGATCAAAATCTTTGATTCTTATCTTCCATACATTAATGTCAGTTACTCGAAAAACAACATCGGATAGGTCAAAATTCATCGTTGCCGGTCATCCTAGCCCCCAGCGCCATCGACTACCGTCGTCAATTTCGCTGACCACCCGGTAGCCATCTGGTCATCATCACCGTCACCGTAGGATCACCCGACCATTTGACCCGGTCGCCGCCCGGTCATCCCGCCGACAATAGATGATCCGAACGCCCTCATCACCATCGCCGGTTTATCGCCGATCATCGCTTCAAACCCGGCCGATCCGGCAAGGCTTGATGCCTCATGGAAAATCGAGCCTCGCCATATGAACTACGTTCGATCGCCTCCAAACGGTCGGTCACAGGCTGACGCTCTTTCGAGGGAAAACCGAAGCCTCACCATATGAACTATGGGCCTTGATCACCTCCGAACCCGGTCAGTTCGGTAAGAGCAGTTGACGCCTCTTTCGAGGAAAAATTGGAGCCTCTCCGTATGAACTATGGGCCTTAATAGCCTCCAAACCCGGTCGGTCCGACAAAGGCAGTTGAGGCCTCTTTCGAAGGAAAATTGGAGCCTCTCCGTATGAACTACGGGGCTTGATCGCCTCCAAACCAGGTCGGTCCGACAATGCCAGTTGACGCCTCTTTCGAGGGAAAACAGGAGCCTCACCGTATGAACTACGGGTCTTGATCACCTCCAAACCCGGTCATGTTGCCTTAATAAGCCTCATGTTCAATCTGATTAATTTTGATGATAACAAACAAATGCTTCGATGTTCTAATGCATATTTTTATGTATTTCGGATATATCAATTACCAATTACATATCCAATACATCTCATAATATGTTTGAGGAAATTGCAAGAGGAGAAGAATGAAAGATAGATCAAATTGGATAATGTGAAGCTCAAAATATAATATTTTAGGTTACATGCATTTATTCATTGGCATGAATCTCTCACAACAACATATTATTTTAATGAGGTTAATTTATATAAATCTCTATCTAATTAACATTCAATTATATATTTCATATATAACATTTGAATTGTCAAAATAATAAATGATAATGACTATTAAGTGTAATTATTTTTTAATATAATTAAATATTTTAATTTAATTTGATGGCTATATGATAACTAACATATGTATGATCATATATAAATTATATCATAATATTTAAATATCACATGTCAAAATTAACAAAAATATATGAAATTTTATATTTTAGCCAAAGTCATTTTATAATCAAGGAATTTATATCTGATTTCATCTCCAATGGATTCCTTGGATTTTTTCTTTTAATTTGATAGGTCACATGATCCACGTTTGATTAAAATTGAATTTATTATAATTTTTCAAACATTAGCTGATTTTAATAATGAATGCATGCTACATGATTTGAATATATTAAGAGTCATATTTGATTATTTTTTACTTGCCCATGTGAATAGCCAAATTTTGGCTGCTTTAATTTAATATTTATTTAATATAAACTATATTTTTATTGAATATTAAATTATCACATGAGGTTAGAATAATATATTTTTTTGAAATAATTCAAAATGACCTTCTTGCCTATAAATAGCCCTCATTCTCTTCATGAAAGCATTTATCATTCAAAATTCAAAATCCCTCCAGCAAATTTAAGAGAAAATTTCTTAGATTTTCTTTCAAAGTGTTCTCCAAATATTGCAAGATCAAATCCTTGGTTTGGAAGCTTCAACATCTTCAACTAAGCAAGCTTTCTCAAATTACTTGAGTTTATTTTTTTGATCTTAATCCATTTTAGTTGTTCATGCTATTTTCACCATTTATTTATTCTTTCCGATTTATATTTTTTGGTGGATTAGTCTTTGGACATTATTTTTCACATCAAAGTTTCTCAATCATCGTTTTGTGAAAAACTCTTGTGATAGTTTGTAGGATCTATTTCAACTTGTTGAAATTTTTAACTTCCTACAAATTTCTTTTGGTTTCTTTAAATATTTCTTCATTAATCTCATTTTGAAAGATCATTTATTCTTAGATCTAGTTTAGAATTATATATAATTATTATGCTAAAATTATTTTCATATTTTAGATCTCTCTCTTTTAATTAAAATCTTACTTAGATCTATCATATACTCATTTTATTTAAGTATTTTGTGATCATTAGCTTTAATTGAAAGAATATTTTGGTTAAAATAAAACAAATTATTCCTTGCTGAAATTTATTTTATTGTGTAAAAGAATATTGTGAATTTATTTTGAAATAATTTTTATATTAGTCTATAAATTATAATAACATAAACATCTTAGTAAGATCACTTTAAGATATTTATTTTATTATTTCTTATCAATATTAAGTGAGCATTTTTTCTTGCCAAAATTTTTTAAGTGATCATTTATAAGTTGTGAGATCAATTTTTGAATTGGATAACTTGGTATATTTGTGAGAGATTTATTTTATCAAAACTTATTATTTTGTATATTTTTCTTTTTGTGTTGTAAAATTTATATTGGGGTTGTACTTGCCTCTTTGTAGGAGAGTACATATTATTGTAGGGGTTGTACTACCCGCAGAGAACTATTTGTAAACTATTTTTTCATTTAGTGGATTCCAGGGGTGTAAAGTGGGCGTAGGTTTGGTTTCAACCGTAAAATTATGTGCCTATTATCTCTTTACTTTACTATACTTTTATTTTTCTTTGCATTAAGAATTGTATCTTGTCATTATAAAATCAAAATTAATTTTCTATTAAAACTTAAAATTTAAGATTTAAGTTTTAAAATTTTAATATCACCCATTCACCCCCCTCGGGTCTTGACTCTGGTCGGTCCAACAAGGACAGTTGACATTGACACCTCTTTCGAGAGAAAATCGGAGCCTCGTCATATGAACTACAGGACTTAATCGCCTCCGTATGACCTCCTCTTAAAAAGAAGAGGAAAACTCAAGCATATGAGGAGTGTGTCTTCTCCATGGGATTTATAGACCCCTAGGGACAAAATATCAAAGAAAATCGCGAAAACCTGAAAATCCTAAACGGGTGAAAAAAAGTCAAAAAGGCAAAAGCGGACAAAACCCTCGTTGGCCAGCTCACCCATGCGCCCTTGCCCCCGCTGTTTCCAGTTCAGCCGGTGACGCGGTATAAACATGCTGACGCCATGCGTGGCAGCCCGCCATACTTGTGACCAGCTTCTCTTCAGCGACAGACCCACATGTCGATCGTGCGTTCAGCGCATTTTCGACCATTGCGACCCTTCTGCACACACCCAGCAGCGTGCTCAGCGGACCATCATGCATCATGAGGCTGGCCCTTCTATGACCGATGGGCATTCATACTGCGCCCTATATGCAGAATAAATCTCAAATGGGTCCATAACCGAAATCTTGTGCGTGCACTTTGCATCCGCCGTCCGTGATCATAATCTTGTGCTCCCATGAACATCCGTTCTTTCAAAATGTATGATTAATGGACCCGCAAATTTCATTGAAGAATTTGTTATTTTTAAGTATTTGGCATATATATTTTTGGATGGTTGAGATAATGTCATTCAAAAATAGGGGGCAACTGATATGACACATAAAATACTAGTAGTCAAAGCACAAATCTTGATGTTAAAAGAAAACTAATGCGAAGTTGAAACTGGTCGAGATCAAGCACTTAAAATATCATTGGAAATTTTGGGATATCAGTTAAATCCCTAAATAGCTTTCAAACATGGAGTGTTTATAGTCAAATCGAGTGTCTCGACGAGCCGGATCTAACAAGTCTAAGATCTCATAATTCCGACTTCATTTGAGCATTTAAATACACAAAATACATCATATGATCAAAGGAATCATCATGAGCCATCCGATGGAGTGGAGTGGTATGGGTTTTGCATGTATTTATAGAAATGCTCTCCTCCAATCTATAAATAGTCCCTCATTCTTCACATGAGGGTAGCCTAAGCAAAAGAGAGGAGAGAGCTCTAAAGCTTGAAGATCCTCCAATAATTGCACTCGGCGGTCCGACCACCCCGTTGGTTGTCAAACCACCGCCGGCCGCCGTACCTCACCGATCCTTGCCCATTTGATCCTCTATTACTATATTGTTGTTGTTGCCTGATTTTGGGATTCACATTGTCAGCCCTTCTCATATACAATTCTGTAATCCCATATCGGGAAAACTTGAACTCCAAAATAAATACATATTGGAAGATTTTTACTGGGCTAGTCCCCGTGATTTTTCCCTCTTTTCTAGATTTTCCACGTAAAAATTATGAAGTTTTCTTGTTCACTCTTTAAATACTTGTGTGTGTGCTGGATTTCACAACAAGGCTAAAGCGTAAACTTTCACTCTGCCACAACTGGTTTTCTAGCACGCAACAATCATCAATTATTGTTTAGATATATGTAATTTATTTGCTAATCTTTTTCTTGAGTTTTCAGAAGTTGTAATGTGCAATGTATTTATATTAATGCAAAGAGTTGTAATTTATAAATTATAACTTTAAAGTTGAAACTTGTAATTTGTTATGCACTTATGCATTATAATAGATTTTATTTTTTTTCCAAATTATAAACATTTTCTCTACATATATGTATTTCAAATAATATGTATATATATATATATATATATATATATATATATATATATATATATATATATATATATATATATATATATATATATATATATATGTATTGTGTGTGTGTGTGTGTGTGTGTCTGTGTGTTTTTTAAAATATATATATTAATGTAATTTGTATCATAAATATTAAAAATTAGATTGAAAAAAAGCACTGAAAAGATAAGAAAATTTTAAGCTGGCTTGTTTTGGCTCATTAAAAATGAGCCAGCTAAGATTGTTTTTCTGCAAAAAAATTTGAGCCGGCTCAGTAACAAAACGAACCAGCTTGAAATCGACAACAAATCGATTCGAGCTAGCTCGAACTCGAACGGATCAAGCCACGATCCAATTTCGAGCCAATTATGAGCCAATCATGGATCGACTCGAAATCGACTCATTTACCGCCCTAGGGGAAAGCCCTGATGTTCCAAACTGCTTATTGTAGCTCTTATTTGCCTTGATAAATATACAAATTCATCTCATTCTTAAAGGTTTTTTTTTCTGATTAAGTTTATCTTGATAAAAAGTTTATATGTATATATCATAGAATATATTTTTTAAATTATGAATTGTGAGAGGAAGTGACAAGAATTGATTATTAAAATTATTATATAGCACCATAATTTAAAAACATTTAAATTAAAATCTTTTTAATCATCACATGTATTTTATGATCACTTATTGTAAGATTTATGAGAAGAGAAATTTAAGTTGCCTTTGGTAAAAATCTCCCAAAATCTAAGATGATGCACCTTGATGAACCTAGTAAAATATACATACTATCATTAAATATCCTATCACCTACCAAATCATCCATTGATTCAAAAGAGCATTGTAAATATCTCCCTTATTTTTTTAATGCAAACAATATATTTATTAATATGTTTTTGATTAACCTATTACAGATATGACTTTGTTAACAAACATTAATAATACTATAAGAAACTATTTTCATACCAGTCATGTATACATCAGTTGCTTTTGCAATGTATTGATCTTCAAATACTTCTAAAACACAATAATATAACTATATATTTACACAGTTTGAAATATACTGTGGCGCTGTCAAACCTTTCCAGAATATATAGCTCTCTTCACAATTTTCTTCTGATGTCTACTCAGTCAGAACATACCTTCAGCTGCCAAAAAAAAATGATAATTAAGGATTAATCAAAGCCAAAGAACTGGATGCAAATAAAAAGGTGATGAATGTAAAAAAGAATAATAATAAAACTTGAAAGCAATGAAAAATAAATTAAAGTTGATGCTAAATCCTTAAATGCACCTTGATAAATAGTCCCAGAACAGCTTCACTGTCTCTTGAACCATCGCCTCCAGCAGACTAGTTTCCATATCTCCTTCCTACAAATATTTAACACAAAGGCTGGATGAAGAACTCAAGAATTGGGCAACCAACCAAACAAGAGAGATGGAGTTTAGCCGTTTTTGAAAATCTTGGAATTTGGAACACCAAAGCAATAATAGATCCTTCGCATGCCCCATAGAATTACAATTTTTCAAATTTTCAATAGCAAGAAGTGATGTATGAAGTATGTTTTATAGTTGATTTTCAAGTTCATAGAATTATTAATTAGCATTATAGTTTGGTCGGGATAACTGTAGCAACATGAAAACGCAGTGATGAAGCCGCTATAGAAGAAGTTGTTATCTAAAAAATTGCGGTGAATATTATAATTTTTTTTTAAATTTTTAAAAAAGGTTAGACTATATCTTTTTAGCAATCACGCACTTTACTGTTTGAGGCAACAAGGCGGTGTGACGGAAAAATGCACCATAGTGCCATTTGGAAATTGTGCTCTAGCCACATTTTGAAGAATTTGTGGTAAAAAGCTGCTTTTCTAACTTGACCAAGAAGAGTGAAATGACTGTCAAAAAAGTACAGTTTAATTTTTTTGAAATAAAAAAAATTATGATACTCACTGCAACTTTTAGATATCAGTTTTTATTGCAATAGCCACCACTACATTTTGAGACTGCAACAGTTGCCTCAAACAGACCCTTAAGTCAAGTTAGAAAATATCGCTTTCCCACAACAGATTTTTCAAAACCCAAAATGGCACCTGCACTGCGCATCGCACTAGCCCTCCCCAATCACCCCATTAGTTTCAAATAAGGGTGTAAATGAGCCAAATCCTTGTTTGTATTCGACTCATTTGAAAGTTACTTTGTTCGTGTTTAGCTCGTGTTCAAAATAGCTCGAAATTTCAATATTCGTGTTCAGCTCGAATTGTTCAAAATGGCTTGTATCAACTCGAAATGCAATAATCCAAAAAAATCAGAAGAGCATTTGAACTGGGTCAATCTTTATATAATAAAACTTATATATATTAATATATATATATATATATATATATATATATATATATATATATATATATATATATATATATATATATATATATATATATGTTGACCTCCACATATGTGTTATAAGTCAAGTCAAGTCCACAAGTCAAATTCGACAGACTTCGGAGGTGACAGTATGCAAACTAAGGCTCAAAATGCACGAATTATGAAAATGAATGACTCTTATCGAAACGACTTCACCGCCGTTCGTAACTTTGAAATTGATCGAAATATAAATATTGTAAAATCTAATGAGCAATTAATTAAGTGCTATCAAAGTGTGCATATATCGTAGAAGCTGCGACAATGACCAAACAACCTCCGTTCATGAAATAGATCACGTTGTTAGCTTCAAAACATCAAAAACTATCAAATAAGACTATTTACGCTTAATTCGAACGAGTTTGTGCCAATGTCAAATAATCAGCAGTGGCATCGAGCAAATCGAGGCTAAAATGCATTGGACATCTCTGAAATTAGCCGAAATGACCTCCGATCAATGAATGGATTTCACCACCGCATTTAGAACGTCGAAATTAGTCAAAATATAAATATCGTATAACTTAATGATCAACCGATCGTCGCGCCGTGCCAACACGCTTGACGCATATCAAGTCGAGACGCAAACAAGCCAAATGACCAACGTTCGTGAAATTGATTGCACTGTTAGCTTCGAAACATCGAAATCTATCAAATGAGATTGACTGCCCTCAATTCGGATGAGTCTGTACAAATGTCGAATAATCAGAAGTGACAACGCGCAAATCGAGGCTAAAATATACTAGACGTCACCAAAATCAACTCAAATGACCTCTGATTGACGAACAAACTTTATCATTGTGTTCAAAATGTCGAAATTGGTCAGAATATAAATATTGCACAACTTAATGATCAACTGATTAAGCGTTCGAGTCATCAACATATTTGTACGCATATCGAAGTCAAGAGGCGCCGACGCAAACTAAACGACCCATGTTCACAAAATTGATTGCGCCGTTAGCTTCAAAACATCGAAATCTATCAAATGAAACTAACCAATTCGACGAGTCTGTGCAAATGTAGAATAATCAAAAGTGGCAGCGCACAAATCGAGGCTAAAATACACTAGACGTCGCCAAAATCAACTCAAATGACCTCCGATTGATGAATGACTTTGCATGCGGAATGCAAACCGTTAGAATATAAATAATAATGACGATCAACCGATCGCCGAATATCAACGCAGACATATCGAGGTCAGGAGGCGCCGACGAGGATCAAACAACCTCCATTCGCAAAATCGATTGTGTCATTAGCTTCGAAACGTCGAATTCTATCAAGTAAGACTATTCATACTCAATCATGAAGTCGCAAAAATCGAGATAAAAGCGGCGCATTGAGTTAAAAACTCAATACCGACTAAAACAAACGAGCCAAACGCCGTCATATCTTTCGTAATATCGAATTATCTTAAATTAATATATATATTTATTGGGTTTTACATGAAATCTAAATTAAAATCGTTTAAATCATTTTAAAATTTATTAAAAATTCCTAAATTATCCCCGCAATGCGAAATCTAAAATATCAACTGCAAAAAAAAAAAAAAAAAAAAGCGATTTCTTCTCTCACATTCTCATGTTCTGCCCTCTCCTCTACATTTCCTCTCTGTTGGAAATGCTAAGGTAATTTTTTCGCTCGGCTCTCAATTTGGTCGTCTCATGGGCCGCCTCCATCGCAAGCGCAAGCCCGCCGCCGTCCCACGTGCCTGCCTTCGTCGCACATCCCATAGCTGCATCTGCGCACTTCGCATTGCCTCTGTCAGCCCATGCCGCACCTGCGTCTCTCCGTCTGCAGAACTGCAGGTCGCGCGTCCCAGGGGCCTGCACTCGTCCCGCTGGCGCTCCTCCCGCTCCACCGCCGGCCCCCTCCGTAACCAAGCTCGCCTCGCCTCTCGCGCACCGTTCCGTCGCCAGCAGCCCTTCCACCACCGGCCCGCTCCACAACCAAGCCCGTCGCGCATCCCGCGCACCGTTCCACCGTTCCACCAGCCCACCACGCCGTCCAAACCGTGCCATGTTCCACGGCCCAATCCGCCTCCGTTCCGCTGCACGAACCCACTACAGCCTTCAAACCGCCGGCCCGTTCTACGCCGCAACCTCCAAACCGATGGCCCGCTCCGCACGGCATCCTTCTTTGTGCAATCCAGCCCACAACAAGCTATTTCAGCTCATCCCGTTTCGCTTCATCGCAAAACCGAGAAGAACATCAAAGCAGAATTCTTCGATTTATGGATCACACCCCTTTAACCTTCCTGCTTTCGTGAAATCATCAATTGGAACTCTTCTTCAGCGCACTTATCTTTTTCTTCCCATTTTGCTTCGCCAAATCGGAAGATCATCACAATGAATCTTTTTTTTTCGTCGTCGACTTTGCATTACATTCTCAAATCAGATACCTAACCTCGCTCTTTCAAGTTGAAGTAAAAATGACGTAACACGTGGATTAAATAGATATATATATATATATATATATATATATATATATATTGTGTTTCTTTAGTTTGAAGACCTCTTGTTGTGCTCAATAGGGAACGACGAAATTTGTAGTGTCGCAAAGACACCGCCTCCTATGCTCAACAGGTGCACCGAAAAGTAACGCCCGTATGTCGCTCTCTGACGAAATGTCCAAATTTTGACTAATTTCTAGACTTAGAAAAAAGAGGAAAGTAAAATGACATACAACAAACATAAAAATAAAACATGACAAACTTAAAAGTAAAATAAAATAAAGAATGAAAAGCACTTACTTATCTAAGTAAAGTTTTGACCTCTCCCTTCTAAATGTCCTGACTCCAACCCTTCAAACAAATGAAATAGAATAGGAGACTCCCCCTTGGTCTTATTTATAGAAATTAGAAGAGGTAGTGAGTGGGTTGTTTTCAAAAGAAAAAGTGGGGGGAAAATGAATGTGGGAAAGTTTGAATAAAAGAGGGGGGAAAATAAATGTAAGAGAATTCAAAAGAAAAAGAGGGGTGAAAATGAATGTAGGAGAGTTCGAATAAAAAGAGGAGGAAAATGAGAATCGAGAGTAATCTTCTTCTTAAAATAATAAATTAAATTATCCTTTGAACCTATAGCACCAAAATTCCTTCTTCGCCACCGGATCTGCCACTCTTTGTACAAGCAGACATAAAGCGATACTAAATTGAAATCTACAAAAATCGTAGGGTTTCCTTCAATCAAATTAATGAATTTCATTCTAATTATGAATTTTAAAATCAACGAAATCACTAATTAGTGAAATTGTCAAGATATAAATACCATTTCACACATGAGATTTCAAGCAAATTTTAATGTGTGTCGCAGCTAAATTAGAATCAATTAAATATTAATCAAAAATCTAATAAGATATTAGATCAATTTATAACGCCTTCTTCACCACCAAATCTACAACTACAAGCGCATGTAAGACATTAAAACTAAATCGCATAAATGAAGGAGCTTTCCTTCAATACAAAAATTAAGGAACTTCATTCTAAATTATGATTTTTAAAATCAACAAAATCACTAATTATGTGAAATTAGCTAAACTATAAATACCTGCATGTGCTCATATGTAGAGATTTAAAGTACAAATTTTAATGTCTAAAAAAGCTGTTCAGGCTAAATGGGAATCAATTAAATATTAATCTGAAAAATCTAACAAAATATTATATCAATTTACAACAGCTTCTATGCCAGATTTAAACACTTTGTACAACATACATGCTAATTAAGCATTCTCAAATACACCCGATGTGCCTCGATACTACGCCGAATGCTTAAATTCAAGTGTTCAAGATGCTACGTAGTTGCTTCCTTAGTCATAGATCGAAGCTTAACAAAACCTAAAACCTATAATAAGGGTTTCAAATCAAGAAATATCTAAGAAACTGATTGTCAAAAGACAAAGAAATCTAATCCAGCAAATACAGTCTGATCTTAAGCTCTTAAACATATTCTAATTAATCAATTTTTTAAATGGCAATTTAAAACGCCAATTGAAATCTCATAAAACAAATGTCAAATCAGTGTTCTTATGTTCAATCAATTCACTCGCCAGAGGGGCGTGATCCGTGTCCTCGACTGCGGCAGTCAATGCTCCATGAGTAAGTAGTTACCCAAAGTTCTCGACGGTGGTTTGGCTGACCACTCCATTATATTACGATCCGAGTAGCCATATGCTAATGGCTCTTTTTGAGTTGTGAATCATAAGGTAAACTTGATAAATAAATCGCTTAGGTAGACTTAAGCTTTTAAAAACACCCCCAAACTAAGATTTCTTGGACGTAACAATGTGTTATGATCATTCTGTCGGGGTTTGGTTACCTCCTCGACTAAGTAGAAGGGTGGATGAGATGATGAAACCATGCGATCTAGATCGAGCGTCATCATTCCCCTTTTAAGTTGAAATGATGAATTTCATAATTTAAATTCAAACTCCATATGCTTCTACTATATGCCTTTATAAATTAATAGCCATTGAAAGTTCTCTCTCTCATTGAGAGGGGTAACTATAGACTTGCCTATAGGAAACGAACCGGAATCTAAAGTCCTCAAAATGAGGTGAATTCTCCGGGTAGTGTCTTATCTATCTCTATCTCAAAATTACATCACTAAATCACTCTCTTCAATTTAATATTCAATTCAAATAAATTGTCGCAAGGTCGGTTGCGAATTTTCAAAGCCCACAATAAATGTGTTTTTATAATATAATATAATATAATATATTTTTTTTTATTTCATAAATCGCATAATCGAAAGATTGTTATGTTAGCTCGTTTATAAATGAGCGAAATATTTGTTTTATTTGTTTCGCTTAACTACGAATATTTTACATTCAATTAAGTTTTTGACTGCCCTAGTTTCAAAATAAAAGTCAGTGGATATGAAGAAACTAACGGCAATAAAGAGAAGCTAATGGACACAACATCTCCTTTAAAGAGACTAGCTACCAAAAGAGATAGAAGGAAGGGGAAAATAATTCTATATACACAACTCACCTTCAAGAGCCTGGCAAATTCAGTCAGCTTCAAAGCTTCAGTACAATCTCCGATTGAGTTCATAAAATCAAATCGATCAGCATGTGAGCTTCATCGTATTGCTTCTTAAAGTAACACAATTGGTATGCCAGATTCCTACAACACTGAAGCGCTCAGCAGAACATTGTTTACCAAGAGGCCATCTGAGCCCTCCTTTCACACCTGGATCTATTACAGCAGACTTTACAAGGTCGTTTAGAGCATCGTTCTCCTCATTCTGATAAGAAAATTTAAAAAAATATAAAAAATCAATATTTTACGAGAAATATGAACTTAAAAATTACGAAATATAACAAAAGTCTCACATCAGTCATTTTCATTTTCCTTCTCGTGAACAGTAGCAATCGAAGGTCTAGCTCCTTGTAAAAAAAATATGTCTCCACCAGATGCCGTACTATGTTTTCTTCCACCTACAACATTAAACAGAAAGGATGGAGTTATGAAAATATAGCCATGACCCACAATCTGAGAACAATTTAATAATCTAAATCAATTTTTAATGAAGATTCGACTAATGATTAATTGATGAACAAGTACAATGAGATGTGTCTCACTAAAAGTACTACTTCTACATAAATATTTTAAACCAAATTCATTTCTATTATTCTCGATGTATTTTTATACATGCTCAAATATTTCATTTGATTTGAGTATGCCACGAATTCATTAAGAAATCATTTATCTCACCATCTAAACTAAAGTTAGTTGTTACATGCTTTTTTTGTTAACTTGATATCTATATATATTATATATATATATATATATATATATATATATATATATATATATATATATATATATATATATATATATAATATATATTTCATTTATAGAAAACATTAAGTTTCAACTCTAATATAAATTATAAAGGCAACATATTAACAGCTCGTCATTAATATAACATTGTTCCATTGCATCTGGACTTTCAATTCAACATTAGAAAATTAAAATTCATAGCAATTTCGAAATGGACGACACTGAAAGAGGTCCTTATAACGTAGAAATTAAGCAAATTGGCTTACCATATGACAGGTCAAGTGTTTGAAGCCAATTATGCAAGTCTCATTATTACACGGCCTGTGGTGGTGAGACCCCTTAATATCTCAAAAAATACAACCACCTCAGGTTTGTCATGAATGGAGAACGTCAAATAGAGTGCATCAACTCGGAAAATACGACGAATCACAAAAAAAAAAAAAAAAAAAATACAAAAGGGATCAAGCACCACAAAAGAAAACGCTAAAATTTTCCTGATTTGTCTTGAGTAAGCCAATGTCCCAGGTAGCACAGAAATTGAGTAGTGGATAAACTGCAGATGAGGGTAGACATATAGAAAGAGATATTATTGTTGCTCTAATTATTCTCTATTATTGGAGTTCAAATGAGAATTATTCTATCTGATGAAGAGCTTATTCTCTTGCAAAAAAAAAAAACATTCTTCCTCCTGCTTGAAGAAGCCGAAAACTCCTCTTGCAAGCACCGAGAAAAAAAATTTTCCTTGGATGACATCTATATCCTCTCTTATCTTCTCTTATTGTTTCTTTCTATAAGATGTCTTAAAATTGAGGATAATATGAATTTATATAGTGAAGAGTTAACTTTCTAACATTAATGATCAACTATAACTGAAAACTATTAGCTTCCACTATAGGCTTCTGTGGTAGTATCTTTATGATAACTTTTATTTATGACTTTCAAATTATTAAATTGTAATAATAAAAAAATTAAAATTATGTTTTATTTAAGATTATTAATAAAATTCTGACCCAACACTTAATAATCTCTAACTTATAGTTGATTTTAACGTAATAAGTTAGTAATCACGTTTGAATTTTTTTGTATAGAACATCATTTCATTAGCCATTAAGATTAAATGAGGCTTTGCTACATCTCAATCCATCAATGACAAATTGGCCAACCTTTTTTATTGTGTTAGTCCTTTCTACTAAATTTTTATCTATCCCAACTAGTTCTTTGTTGCTGCTGTTCAAATATCTATTCATGATCTCTATTGTTGGTATGGTACAAGCCTTTGTTTTTTTATGCATAACTACATTCCTCTTGTATAAAAGTAGAATCATGATGAGCCTACTTTTGATAGTGAGGTACTATTTCCATGAGCTCGACTTCTTGTCACCTATACTGTTTGGGGTTGACCTCCATATGTATGCCATAAGTCAATATCTAAAATGTGAGTGATCGCATTTAAATTTCAAAATTGATCAAAATCAAAATAAAACGGACTTGTTAGCGTCAAAAATCAAAAATATTGCAAAATCTAACAATCAATCGATTAAGCTATATCAATATGTTTATATGTAAAGTCGAAATGCTGATGTCACCTCATTCATGAAATGATTGCGTCGTTAGCTTTGAAACATCGAAAAAAATCTATAAATTTTTTGGATGAGTTCTGTCGAATGATTTGAATTGATGATGCAAATCGAGGCGAAATACTACTCAAAATCGGCAATGACCTACAAACGAACTTCTCCATCGTTAATATTAAAAGCGTTTAATATTGAATAATAGCGATGCGTTTGAGTCATCAACATGCGTATCAGTGAGGCATCAAACAAACCAAAGGCCGTTATGAAATTGATTGTGTTGTTAGCTTTAAAATATTGAAATTTATCAAATGGATTGTTAATTTAATTCGACAATTAAGCATAAAAATCGGCGTTGGCATTAAAATTAACTAAATTTGACGAAACATACAGCCTCCTGCAAATTGAATTGTCTACATTGGAAAAAGCTAAGATTGATATATATATATATATATATATATATATATATATATATATCTTTTGGTGATTTATTTAATATAAATTCTAGCGATCTGTTTCACTTGCTTCGGCTACGATCAATCTTTTTTTTGTCGCGATTTGGTGATCTCTCTCTTGGTAATGTAAAGCCTCTCTTTGGATGGCGGAAATGGTTTTCGCACTTGCTGGATATAAACCACCCCTGCTTCGATCCTTTATCCTTACCCTTACGTTAAATCTTTCAAGGATGCTCTCTCGGTAAATCCGTTCCCACTTTGTTAAACTAATGTCTGATTTAGTATGCATGCTGTTGTTGATGTGGAAATTCTTGCTAAGCCATTTGAATTCATTGGTAGGTAAATTCACCCTTAGAACTTAGAAAATATTGCTCCTTTTTTCATAGTAAAACTTACGGGCACCTTTTATAGGATTGATTATCAGGCATGTAATTCAATTATCAAATGACTTGGATTACTCAAGAGTTTTTTACGTCGTTCTTATTTTATTTTTAAGCGCCAAATGACTTCTTAAGTGGACACCTAGTTTTGATATTAAGAGGAATCACCAATTGTTCCTATTTGGCTTGCTTTTACAACATCGCATACACTTTGTTACATCGGTTTTGTTTCTTTGTGGGGCTATCTTTGGGCGACCTCTTCAAATTGATCAAGCTTCGGTGAGATCCTGTAGCGGATACTTGTTGAAGTTGATATAACAAAAAAACATCAAAAGAAATGCGGATTGGATGAAAAATGGGTTATAATCAAAGGTAGAATTTGAAAACTTTCCCTCTTTTTACATACCTTTGCAAAATCCATGGGCATGAACACAGTTGTTTTATCTTACATCCACATCTCAAAAAAAATAAAATTCCTATTCCTACTATTTGGTGACTAAGGAACAACCACTAAAATGGCATATGTGCCAAAGTAAAAAAAATAATCCTCCTCCACAAATCCCTCTTTAACTTTATATTGTTTGCAAAGGAGGTGTTGAACAATGACATTGATGACATAGTTGGTTTTGGGAACTTAGAAAATATACTATTACTATTCCCAATGGTAACATGCAGCCCATCTAATGATCCAAAACAAAGAAATTCGATGAACTTAGGCTTGGGAACATCAGCGAAAATCTTAGTTTGGATCGCAAAAAAAAAAAATAACGAACATTAATCTAGAAAAGAAGATGAAACAATTCCTACCTCCCTAACACTTTGAATGGCCAAAATGATAGCATAACTAATCGGTCAATCTCGATATGGAAGAAGGGAAATTACCATCACGATTCCTTTGCTTAATAATGAAACTTTGGATCACTACTATTCCTTATGGAGACACCTTGGACAAAGGACCTTTTCAAAGCTGTTCTAAAGAAAAGAAATCATTCAAAATCAAAAATAACGCTAAAAAATCACAAGATCTTCATCAACCCTACATCAATAATTTCCTTTCTCCTCATTCTCATCCAATCAATTTTTCCAATCCAACAATTATGATTAATTTTATCATTTGGAACATTAGGTATTGGGACTACTCTAGTTAAGCGTTAGAAGCCTTTGTCGCACTCATAACATATCTCTCCTTACTATCTCGAACCACTTATCCACTCTTCTAAGATTACTTCTAGAACACTAGGTTTTCCTAACTTTTTTACAACATTAACAACAAAATTTGGTTGTTTTGGAATAATTCTATCGACATCAATATCCTTGACAACAACAATTGATTAATGCACATATTTACGTGGGTGTTTTCACCTGGTGAGCTCTTTTATTTATGCATCTTGTAATAGAGCGGTAGGAACATCTATGGAATAACTTAAGATGTTTAGCTTTCTCGTCACTCAACCACAGTTGGTTGGCGATTTCAACACCATCTCTCTACTTACGAAAGAAGGGAGGGTCCTCTAATACTAATTCTATGGAAGATTTATTGTATGATTAAGGCTATAACCTATATAGGGTTTCATTCCAACTATGGAACAACTCTAGACTTTTGGCAGCGTCTCGATCATATCCTTTAACCATCTTTGGATTGATCAATGGCCTAATACCTCGTAGACACACTTGCGATACGCTCCTCTTACGATTCTGTGAAAGCCCCACTTCAATACCGCACTTTATCCCCTTTGGTTTCCAAAATATGTGGTTGCAACACAATGACTTTATGTCGTTGTTTTTAATTAATTGGCCCTATTCACCCGATAACTCCATTAAAGGCATGATCCGTTTTGGCTTAAACTTAAAGATTAAAACAAACCACGAAATGGTGGAATAAACATCATTTTAAAAATTTTTGTAAATCTTAAAACTATGGAAGATCTTGTTTGCTCTCTTGAAGAAGCTCATTTGGACCTAATAAAATGACAACTCAAGCTAGAGATAACTTGATTAAATATCAAAACATGGAGGAAACTTATTGGCAAAACTAAACATATTAGATGTGAAACACAAAATATTTCCACGCTTTTCAAACAAAGAAAAGTTCTAAACTTCGATTTATAAAATTAAAACAATAATGATAATAATTGGACATGGGATAAAAATGATATTAAAGATTCGGTTATCAACATTTTCAAAATTTGTTAAATAACAACATTAACTGGAACCTATTTCTAATCCTCATCGATTCCCTCAAGATTACTTGCCGACCAAAACACCTCTTTGTTAGGTGTCCAGATTCAAAATTAGTAATCTGTTCTGAATGATTGGATTCTTTGGGGGATGGTTACAACTATATTCTTTCAACGGTGTTCCATTATTAAGTCGATTTAATTGAAGCCGTTATTGACTTTTCAATGGCCCCTTCTAGATCCTTCTCTACCTCCATCATTCTTATCCCTAAAACAACCATCCAGGAAACTTGGAATGACTTTGATTAGTCTTTGCACCTTCTTTAACAAACTAATTGCCAAAATAATCACCATATCAATCCTCGTTGCGAACATTATCTCTCATCAAACTGGTTTCATTAAAGGAGAACTATAGGCGATAATATTCTTTTAGCTCAAGAAATGATTCATGATATTGCGTTCTATTAAGTAACATTGCTTTCAATGGACATTTCTAAAGCCTTTGACAATCTCTCTTGGGAATTCCTCTTTTTACTACTTCAACTTTTGATTCTCAAAAGAATTCATTAGTATCATTAAAAAAATTGTCATGTTTGGTTCTCTGTTATCATTAATGGAGAATTGGTTTCTTCACCTCTAAACATGGCTTGAGGAGATCCATTATCTCCTTGCTTTTTTATTATAGTAGATTACTTATCCGAGTGCGAGCGATCTATTATAATAAGCCAAGTATGATTTACAAAACTCAAGGTGGATTTCCCATTACTCATCTTTGCTTTCTTTGATTTTATCATTTTTGCAATGCTTCTATACCATCAAAACCATTATGAAATTCTTTAAAAATTTGGCAAAAGTGGTCTCCTCCTTAACAAAATAAATGTTGTTTCATAACTAATAAAATCAACAATAGGATTAATCATATAAGGATCACTAACTTTCATCAACAACAACTTAGATCAATTATCTACTCCTCTTTTCAAAGGTCATAAAGATCTTATCTTTTTTGGAATTAATCCATAAAATATCAACCGTATCTCCTCTTGGGAATACCATTTTCTATCCTTTGGAGGAGGTTAACGATTAAGAGTACCCTTACTTCGATGCCTCTTTATCTTATTCAAACTATCGTTCCAACCAACTTTTGCATTAATAGAATTGAGAGGCTAATTAATAAATTTTTTTGGGGGTCTAATACCTCTTCCTCAAAAATACATTGGTCCTCTTGGCACAAAATCTGTGGCATCTTTGAGGAAGGTGGTGCGGGTAAATCTATCAAAGACACCATCAAGCATTCTCATATAAACTTTGGTGGAATTTTAGAAGATAGCCTTTGGGCTAACTTCATGACAAACAAAATCTGTCTATCTAAGCATCCATTGATATAAACTAACGCTTCTCCTATTTGGAAAAGACTTTGTAATATCAAATGGAAGGTGGAATCTTTAATTTTTTGGGGCATTAACTCGGCAACTCCTTCTTACGGCAAGCGGCTTGGAAATAATTCTTTTGATGAATTAATTTCCTCATGCTCTATTGATACCATCAAAGTCAAATCTTTACGGAATAATAATAAATGGAACTTTTCCATGCTCGGTGATTATATCCCTTCATCCTTTTAGACAAACTAAATAACATACACATTACACCCAACAAAAGACCAGATTCTTTTAAACTCTCCCACAATGGCGAATTGGTTTAAAATGTTTGGCTTATGATCAAAGAAACTTCGTGATTATTCCAAAGTGTATGCTCGACTTTGGCATAACAATATCCCCACCTCATACTCCATTCTTACTTGGCGTATCTTAAAAACTTTGTCCCTATTGACTCCTTGATGTGGGGTAAAGGTTTTATCTTCCTCAAAATGTCAATGTTGCTCCCATATTGAAAATGTTAATCACCAATTCGTGAGTGGAGCGATTGCCTCTAAACTTTGGCTTTGGTACGATAATCTATTCTCCATTGACAAATACAACGGCTCGCTTACTATTTATCAGCTCCTCGAGATATATTTTGAAAACAATATAAAAGGTCATATTAAAAATGTTACTGCGATCATTATTATCTGGTTCATTTGGATGGCTAGAAATGATGCTAAGCATAACGATATAACTATGAATCATTCCAAAATAATTGCCAAAACTAAATTCAAAATCCGTGACTTATTTAAAGCCAACCTTATTAAATATAAACACTTAAAAGGATGTAAATTTGTTGCCTCAAAATTGGGTTTGCAATTGCCTGATACAAACACTTCTAATCAAGCCAAAATACTTTATTGGGCCAAACCATGATAATGTCATCAAAATTAACACCGATGGTATCTCCTAATGCTTACGGATGTGGTGGCATCTTTAGAAATTTCAAGGGTGATGTTATCTTGGCCTTTGCTAATCCTCTTAGTACCAACTTCGGTTCCTTTTCTTTGAACTTATGGCGGTTTATAATGCTCTTGACATTTCCTTACGAAAGGTTGGCTTAATATCGGCTTGAAGTGGATGCCTTAATACTAATTGATCTCTGCGTCGAAAAAAATGGCAATGTGGAATTATATTATTTACTCAAACAAACTAAAACTTTGCTCAATCAAATTTGTTGCAAAATCACTCATATATGGAGGAAGGAAATGCTTGTCTTTATTACTAACTTAGGAACTAGATTGAATGAGCCCATTAATTTTGATAAACATTCTATTCTAAACACTTACAAGGTTGGACTGGACAGAGCGGGTTTGCCTTACATTAGATCTTAATATTATTTGTAAGGCATTACATCTTGTCTTCATATTTGTCAGAATGATGAAGCACCCTATGTGCTTTATGATTTTGTTGAATTTCTTGGAATCGGTCCCCTTATCTTTAATAGAGATTTTACTTTCTCGATTGGTTGCATTTTGAAAGGCATTGTTGCCTCTTTTCATTGAGGATGGGTTGTTGGTCTGGCGTGAATATCTCTTTTTTTATGGTTTACGCTTGTGTTTGATGTTAACTTCAGGTTTTATGGAATAAATCTTGTAAATTTCTGGATTGATATTGATCGGATCACGTATGGCGACGATTCTTTGCTTGGAGGCTAGCTCTAAACAATTTTTACGGATAATTATTTTTTGGTTGTTACTGTGGATGCATTTCTTTAGGCCTTTTGCCGATTCTTGGGTTTTCGCTCTTAATTTCATCTGTATTGGTTTTGCTATTTTCTAATCCCGGTTGGAAAAGTATATGGTACGTGAGTAAATATTACTATTTTACGCTTGTGGGCGATTCCTTTTAGGTGACTATGGTGCACATATTATCATTTTATGGATCGATTTGATGGAATATCGAATATGAACGAATGTTGCTATTGGAATTCTTTTCTAAATGCATTTGGGTTTTTATTTTGGTTGGTTTACAATTGGCTTCATCTCACCTTTGCCTTTTGTCACTTGAGCAGTTCTTGGGTTGCGTTTGGCTTTGATTTCATTAATGTGTTGGTTATCTTTGTCTTCTCATCTCGGTTGGAAAAATATGTGAATAATTCCTCACAGTTTTACGTGGTTGATGTTCCCAGTACTATGATATCCTTCTTGGATTCTTATTCTGTTCTTCGTTTCTGAATTATCTAAATGGCACCCACGAATCTTTGCTTTATGCTGCTCTAAATGCAATATATGGTGCTTATTTTGGATGTTGGCATTTCATTCCTGTGTTGAGATATGATGCTTTCCTTTACTCTACTCTCCCAAGGACATTTATAAGGGAGGGTTTTAGACGTTTGATTATATATTCTATTGGGATGGTGTTAATTATAAGCTCATTGACTATATTAACAAGCTTTCTGCTTCTTGTCTCTATGCTGATCTAATCTCTTTCACGAATCATCATGTGATTCGACTAAGTTGGCTCACTCTCTTGGTTTATGTATTCTCATGTCAAGAAGGCTATTTTGATGATAATTTTTTCTGAATGAGACTCCCCCACTTTTCACTACTACCATTTATATAATTTCGTATGTTTTGACTAGATTTGTTATAAAGCTCACAATACTCAACAACCGGATGTTTCCTCTCTAGGTTTGCTCCATTTATCACGTTACTATGTCCTCCAGGCAGCTTTAGTACTATTTTACCTTATTATGTAAATCATCATGTACCCTTTGATTGTTTTAATGCTTTCTTATGATTTTGGATGTACTTAGATTGATTTACTCCTTAGGTGATTGTAGCTCTTTGGCGATAGTTATTTTAACCCTTTTAAGGATCTTGTAATCTTTTTGTGGCAATAAAATGTCATGTAGGGTTTTAAATATATATATATATATATATATATATATATATATATATATATATATATATATATATATATATATATATATATATATATATCAACTATATGAGTCCGTTGATGTAAACTTCACAATTAAGATTAATTAAATATTTGAAAAAATCAATTCTTTTGCCTAAAGCCCTAATTATTCCCTCTTGTTTTTTGTTTCTAACCGAAGAAAGAAAGAATCCCTCATGCAGAAGCTCTCCTCTCATTTTCTCGTTCAAAATAAAAGAGAAAAGGCTTTTTTAAAATAGTATCATTAGAATAGTAATTAGTTAATTAATATATTCAAATAAAATTTAAGAATAATATAATTATTGGTAGCGACAAACACGTCATATGACGTGAAGTATCTTCATTAAATAATAATTAATTATTCTTCTTTATAAGCATTGGAGATATTTTTTAGATTGTTGATTAAGATTTAAAGTCTGTTGAACTCACAAATTTAAATTTTTTTTTTTGAAAATAAATTTAATTTAATAAGATAAATATTATTCTGAATGCGATTTATTTTTAAATTTGAAAATAAATTATTTTTCATTCATTAAAATTGAGAAATAATTCCTATTTAATAGCTATAAATATTTATAATTATATCTATATTTAAAAAGTATTATTATTTAAAAGTGATTTGTAATTCTTATAAAATCTTGAATTTTAGTGTAAAATGTAATCAAAATATTAATAATATATTAGAATTTAACATTTATAATTTAATGATATGCATACATAAAATATAGAGTCATGAGAATTACAAATCACTTTTAAATAATAATAGTTTTATAATATAGATATAATTATAAATATTTATAAAGCTATTAGTTAATTATTTCACTCAATTTTAATAAATAAAAATAATTATTTATTTTCAAATATAATAAAAATAAATCACATTTAGTAATAATATTTATCTTATTAAAAAAATTTATTTTCCAAAAATAATTTAAATCGGTGGCTGGTTGAACTTTTAATCTTATAATGATTGAGATATCCCACTTTAATGTTAAAAAAATAATTATTTATTAAATCCAATAGCTAATTGGGCGACTTATTTATGCTATTTTCACGCATATCACGCGATCTTATATCTTTATATATTCAACATTAATTCTAATTGATACTTATTTTAAAAAATTGCCGAGAAAAACGGTTCCAATCTCTCCCTACGCTCCAACCTCCTCGGCACAGGTTCAATCCTCTGAATCCTCCCTGCCAGCATTTCCCGTTCTGCCAGCTGCCACTGCGCATCTCTCGCCGGTCTGCAGCCCGCGCTGTCCTGCCCCGCCGGTCTTGCTTGTCACCATCTCGCAGGCCTGCCCCGTCTGCCTGCAGCAGGTCCATGCTATCACCGTCCCACACCGCCCGCAACCGCCCAGTCCCCAGGTCCGTAGCCACTGTTCCGCCACACCTACGCCTCCGGCAAGGCGTCAGGTCGCTGCTGTTCTGCACCCTGCTCCATTGTTCATTGCTCCACCGTTTCCCGTCCCACAAGCCTGTGCATTTTTTCTCCCACAGCCCCAACCCATCTGATTTTTCTTTAAGCAGAACTATCAAGAGGAGGTTCTTCTTTCATTTCCTCACTTTTTTCTTACCGTCACAACAAGAACGGCAATAAAAATGGATTTCTCTTTAGTGACGTCCGCATTATCCTTTCAATCTTGACTAAACAAAGAACGAGAAGCGGGTTCTTTCGGTTCCATCTCTATCAAACCTTCCTTTCCAATTTTTTTAGAGGAGCAATGCCATCAAGGTTCTTTTCTTGCTTTAGGCTATCCAACCTCATCTTTATTCTATTTAAATTTTAATAATTATGTCAGAATATGTAATGAGAATAATATAATATATATAGATATATATGTATATATATATATATATATATATATATATATATATATATGTATATATATTATTATATGTAACAAATATATATATATATATTATATATATAATATATATTATATATGTATATGAAAATATGTAATATGTATATAATATATATGTGTATATATATATATGTATATATTATATATGTATATATATATATATGTGTATATATATATATATAATATATATATATATGTATATGTATATATATTATGTATAATACATCTTTGTCTTTAGGTTTGAGAGGTCTCGTATGCTCAAAGAGCGCAGAGATGAAAAAAATTGATTTGTGGTGGTGTGAGAACACTCACTACTTCAGAGGATGTCTTGAGTAAGCCACATATGTTAGATGTGGCTAAAAAAAATCTTTAAATTTTATCTAATTTCTAAACTTAGAAAAAAAAAGGGGGGATCAATATATATTGCATTTGTCTTTTTTTAGGTTTGAAGGCCCGTTTGCTCAAGGGGAGAGATGAAAACTTTGTGTCATGAGATCTAAACATTCACCAAGAGGCATCTAAGTCAAAATACTCCGATCTGACCCTGCAGATGATCTTTGGGAAATTTGTCGAAATTTAGTCTAAAATTTGACTTAAACAAATTCAATATTACCTAAATTTAAGTCAAACAAAAGAACATATGATAAATATGAAGATAAATGTTAAATCAAAGAGAAATAGGGGGAGAGCACTTAAAGAAAATTTTGGAAAGAATAGGACACTCATCTAAAATGCAAGTAAAATTTATGAAGGCTAATATTAAACTCACAAACTCTAATAGCAATTCTCTATGGCTTAAATTGAAGTAATGAGTGAGCTTTCTTTTCTTGTAAATTTCTCAAAATTAAATAAGCTTTAATTGAATTTGGAGACTAATACTAAACTCATAACAAATTGACAATAAACTTAAAGTCTATAAAATTTGATATGGAGTTAAGGATGAATCCAAATTGGGCTTAATAACTCTTATATGAATATGAAGGTGATTACTATGCTAGCTAATAAGCGTGGTAAGCTAAAGCAATAAAACAAATCAACATAACTTATCAAAAGTGATGTAAATTGAACATAATCAAGTTGAGAATTACAAAACTCAAAATCAAAAGTAAAGTAATGTTTTAGACTACAATCTAAATCAAAATATCTTCTTCGCCTCCGAATCTGCAACTCTTTGTACAAGCAGACAAAAGATGATACTAAATCAAAATCTATAAAATCATAGGACTTCCTTTAATCAAAATTGAGGGATTTCATTCAAATTATGAATTTTAAAATCAATGAAATCACTAATTAAGTGAAATTATCTAAAATTATAAATTCCTACATGTTCTCGGACTTAGAGATTTCAAGTGCAAGTCTTAATGTTTAAAAAGGCTGTGCAGGCTAAATTGGAATAAAAAAATTGAAAATATAAAAATAAATCTCATAATTCAAATATAAAATTACCTTAAATTACTATACATCCCATGGGCTAACCTTTTGAATGCTTAAATTCAAATGTCAGGATCTTTGTCGGTTGTTTCCGGTTTAGTCTTATGGGTCAGTTAAAAAACCTAAAAACCTATAATAAGAGTTTCAAATCAGTGAAATATCTGAGAAATTGATTCTGCGAGGTGATAGTAGATTTAATCCTTTGTTAGCAACTAAACAGAGTTGACAGGATTTAAAGCTCTTAAATATATTCTAATTAATCAATTGTTTAAACTAAATTAATTCAATCCAAAAATCAATATAAAACTATTTAAATGAAATTCTATCATTAAAAACTTAAATCAAACTCAATCTATCTATCTTCCACAACTGTTTGTCAGAGGTGACAGATTAAGAAAACTCTAGCTCACAAGAAGCCAATGTCAAATCAAGTATTTTGCTATGTTCACTCTCAATCAATCTCACGCCAGTAAGGATGTGGCCCATGTCCTCTGATTGTGTGGCTTGGCTCCACATGAAGCGATTCACCGTCCTCTCGATCGGGTTTTATCGACTCCATTATATTATGATGGCTAGCCGTATGCTCCCCAATGGCTTTGACCTTTGAGTTCTGAATCATAGGGTATACTTGATAGGACAAACAACCCTCTCTCAGCTAAGGTAGACTTAAGTGTCTCCAAAACATCACATCTACAAGTCTGATTTCTTGGATGATGTAACCTATGTTTTGATAAGGATCCTTCTATCGTTGAATTGACTACCTCTATTTAGTTGGTAGGGGCTGCGATTGGGATATGAACCATGGGATCTAGATCGGCACATCATCATTCCCCAACCCTGGTTGATGAAATGATAAATTTCATAAATCTTAAATTCTAAAACTCTACACGCTACTATCTTTATGCATTTAGCAATCTAACGACTTGCCTTAATCGAAGTTCTCCTCACTTTGAGATGAGTAATTAACTAGAGGCTTACACCATAGGAAACGGAACCGGATCTAAAGTCCCAAAATGAGGATGAAATCTCAGGTAGTGTCTTATCTACCCATTCTTCTAAAATTACACACACTTAAAATCAAACTCTCTTTAATTTAATAATTTTCGAGAGGCCGGTGGCGAATTTTCGGAGCCCACAGGTAGCAAGTTTCGAACAGGAAAAAAACAAGATTTAATTTAAACCTTACCAAACAATAAAGATAGAAAACATAACTCTAGTCCCATAGAATGTTAAATCATTTAATCAGATGTTTGAGCTTAATTGATACAGATGAACATTTATAGAACTTTGATGATCTTGATTAGAACATTAATTAATCATTACTTAATCTTTATAGATAATTAATTTTGAATTAAGAAATTTTTTTTTTCTAATTAACATAAATAAGCACCGATAAAGCATTACTGTTTGTACTTAATCCTTGATTAATCTCTTGAGTAGTCTAATTGCCGAATTAGTCATTTCCAGAACATTTGAAATAATCTTTATAAGCGTTTTTACAATATCCTAATTACTATTTTTTTTTTTCTAATTTATAATTATTATTAATATTTAGTTTAATTAATTTTAAGTAAATCATTGTATAACTAATTAATGATTTTTTCATTTATATACTAAATTCTTTAAATAATTACCAAACAAACAATTCATCAGCATTTGATTAGATTTAACATCTATCATAGGATTTAACATTTAGTGGATTTATTAAATTTGGATTTAAACTTACTGTATCCTATTTTAGTTAATCTTGTTGCCAAACAGTCCCATAAGGCTCATCTTCTTGATCAAGAGGCAAGAACTGGACGCTCTTTACCATCGCGTTAGTTACACTTGCTTAGAATTACATAATATGTAATTTCCTGCATTTTAAATAACAACTGTCGATACTGATATAATTTTCCATTATTATAGAGGAAAGGAGTAAATCATGGGAGACTAGAGTGAGAAGACGAGATTACTAGAAAGCTGAACCTACTTTGGATTCCATATATATATATATAGAGGAGGCATTTTTTTTCCAGTCACTGTTCTTTGGTGACCTTGAAGGCCACACACATTACAGCAAACTAAAGGTGTATTGTCAGTTACTTCCCTGAAGAAAATTGGTAAGATGATTGTCTTGTTTTGACACAGTACTAAGAATCTAACATTAGTTTGTCTTTCAGAGGAGGTTAATTAAGATCTGCTATAATTTGAATGAAAGTAATTCCAACATTAATTGTCTTTGGCTTTACTGTAGATAAGCTTGGTGATTGATATAAACCTATTGTTGGGATCATGATTATTATATTGTGGAGCTTGATTGTGTCGATTAATCTGATTTGTATTGTTGGCTATGTCCTCAATATCACTGGTTGAACTTAGGTGCTATGCATGGCAGTATCTTGGTGCTGAAAAATTGAGATTTAAAGCTCAGGGATAAAGGAGCCAGGGCTTTGGCATTAATGGTCTGCACCGTGGTGCAATATTTTGCAGCATCCTAGCACTACGAATCATCTAAGTTAGTTTCGAGCAGTTTCAAGTAGCTAATTTGTGTGTCAGGAGTGTAAGTCGTTAAAGAGATTTGAGAGAAAAGAGGTTTGTAAATCTCCTTATTTTTCTTCATAGCAGATTTCTTAGTGTGATGTGGCTCTATAGTTTTTCTCGATTTAGATTTTCCACGTAAATCTAATGTTCTTCGCTCTCAGTTATATATATTTTTGTTTTGCTCGAAATTTTCAATCTTTCCCAATAGTGATAAACAATATATTCGAGGATATTGGCAACTCCACAAATTAGGTGAGGAAAAAAAGCGAATCAGAAACTCATTGGAGGTTGGTTTATTTCTTCATTGATGTACTCATACTCCTTAATAGAGAGTATTTATAGTGATACATCATTCCTAAGGACTCATTACTCACTAATTAATTATTTAATGCCCACCAAAGATAACCCAATTCTAAACTAGCCATTATAATTATTAACCCTACCATAGCTATTCAATGGTTATAAGCCACTCTTTCTGCTGGAGTCATCAAATGGGAATATTGCAGCTTGAGAATGACTTAATAAATAAATGGGAAATTTACATACATACCACGCAATTCTTATGCATGCATTAGCATGCACCATCATATAACCTATTTTGAGTGTGGATAGTTGTTTCTATTATATTGTCTTCCTTTCTTTCTTCTCTATTTTTTTTTCGAGTATTTAAAATTCATGTGTTATATACACAATGTAAGCTTAATATGTTGTATTTGAAATATTCAAGATTATTTGATTGGTTGAAAACTAATGTCAAAAAATTAAATTTTTTTTTTGTGTTTTGTTGAAAGTAAGATGATACTCAAATTTTGTATTAATATTTTTATTTTAAAATATTCTTTTAAACTTTTTTTCTTTGATCTATCTAGGGCATAACATTCATCGGTAGTGGCATAAGATATTGAAGCCAATATCGAGATCACTTGATTGTAGGACATTGGATGACGGGGAGGAGGCTCTCAATAGACGGCCAACATTCATCGATGTTAATGCGCTGAAAAGCACCAAAGTTTCAGATTTTATATTGCCTAATGGGAGCTGGAATGAACACAAACTGGCTGAAGGGTTCAACCGAGACCTATGCAGCAGAATTTTGAGCCAAAGGAGATCGGACAGAGCTGATGGGGACCGAGCTGCACTCACCTACAGCCCCATCACCGAAACAGTGACTGCTATGGCTTATGACATGAAATTTTTGAACGGGGAAGACAGGTTCAAGTGGGTTAGACAGATGAAACTGCACCCGAGAGTTGCATTTTTCTGATGGAGGCTCCTTTGTAATGCCATTCCAACTAATCATTGGCTGCACACAAGAGGACTTGGGGACTCCATTAACTGCACTTGGGGCTGCAATGAGGTGGAGGATAGCAACCACATTGCAGCAAATTGTGCCTAGCTTGAGAGAATTATGCAAAAGTTGGCTGACGGGGGGATACAAGTGCCAAGATTCACCAGTGTTCAGGAGATCATTGAGACTCTGTCAGAAGTTAAAAGCCATCAGATTACTCTTGGTAGCTTCTACTGTAGTGCAGTCTATCAGTATCGGAGAGCAAGGAATACTAAAAAGCACGACAAAACCTTCTCTGACAATCATAGCAACAACTGTTTTGGAAGCCCTTACTCACACACACAAGTATACCATCAAGGAGCACTGGAACAATCCTACCCCCTTCCTTCTTGGCTGATGTGTAACATTGATGTGTCTTTGGCTTCCAAACGTGTGGTCGGCCTTGACATTTCTATAAGAGATGATAGTGGCAACCTGATTAAAGTTGTTCGCAACAAGTTTTAGCATTGGGATAGTGCTCAAGTTAAATTGGAAACTTTCATTTTCATCAAGGACCGCATAGAGCAGTGAATGAATGAAGTGAATGACATTGTTATGGAAGGTGATAACAAGTCAATCATTGAGATCCTCCAACAAACTCTCAAGCGCAACATATGGGCCTGACAACTATCCATCAGTGTGGACATTGTTTTCCTTCATCAATTCAAATAGGTCACCTTCGAGCACAACGACCAGAGAAGGTAACAGGTTGGTTGATTTTTATTCCATGTTTGCTCAAATATGTAATTTTGTGTGGAAAAATAGTGACTTACGTAAACATATTATTCCTCTTCCTCCACTATTATTTTGATATTTAAGAGGATGATAGGAAGTTTTGTAGGTCCTCTTAGCTTGTTTTCTTTTTGAAACTTTTGCAACCTTCTTCGTAATTTTTTAATGCAAATGCAATATTTCAAGGATGTGAGATGACAACGATACAGAGCGGCAAGGTGGGGCGAGGTTACAAGACTCTAGATGATGGCTCGATGAGGATGTAAGATGCTAGACACGGAACACCATGCAAGGAGGTCGTGAGGTCTTGATCGTAGTTGATTTTAGCCTTACGAACAAATGATGAATTTGGAATTATCCAATTTCGAGCAAATATCAAATTCATAAAAATGAGTTGTTGAAATTGTTGACCTCCATATGTGTGCCATTAAAGTCAAAGCCAAATTGATGACTTGGAGGTGATGAATCGAGGCTCAAAATTAGATCATTGATCCATCAAAACCGAGATCGCGTCGCGTTCAGAGCGTCGAAATTGATCGAAATATAAATATTGCAAAATCTAACGATCAATCGATTAAGCTCGAGCTATGTATCCATGTCAGCGGAAGGCTGTGATGTTAACAACCTCGGTTCGAAATTGATCACACCGTTAAACTTGAAATATCGAAACTATCAAATGAGGCTGGTATCAATTGGATGAGTACAAATGTCGAATGTCGGCGGTGCAGCGCCGTCGGTGGAATACACGCGTCGCCAAAATCAACTCAAACGAACTCCGATCGATGACGGACTTCTCCATGCGTTGAATCGGAATATAAATATTGCACGACTTGGTGATCAACCGATCAAATGCTCGTGTCGTCAACGTGCCACACACATATCGAGGTCGGGAGGTGCCGACGAGGATCAAACGACATCCGTTCTCAAAATTGATTGCGCCATTGGCTTCAAAATGTTGAAATCTATCAAGTAAGATTGTTCGCACTCAATTCGGATGAGTCTGCGCGAAAATCGAGCCGTCGAAAGCGACGATGTTCATTTTGAGCTAAAATTGACTCAATTTTACGCATACACGAACCAAATGGCCTCAATCGCGAAACGGACCGTTGTTGAACATTGGAATAACCTTAAATTGATATATTGATTATCTAATCATGTCGGCATAAAACTCAATTTAAAGACGATTACTTAATTTAAAAATTAACTTAAAATCTCTAAATCCCTCTAACCCATTGATATATTGATTATCTAATCGTGTCGGCATAAAACTCAACTTAAAGATGATTACTTAATTTAAAAATTAACTTAAAATCCCTAAATCCCTCTAACTCATGCTCAACTGTTCCCCCTCTTTCTCCCATTCAGTTTTCCTTCAACTGCAGAAAAGAAAAAAGAAAAAAAGGATGATTGGTTTTTCTTTTCTCTTCCCATTCTCACGTTCTTCCTCTCTCTCCCCTGCGAAAAAATATTACGTGCGGACTCACGCATTAGAGTTTTTTTATTTTTTTTATTTAAAAAAAAAAAAATTGGGCTGTGATCTGGACTCGCGTCGAGTCCACGTAATATTCCCTCATCCCCGCATTCCCTCTCGTTGGAAACACTTTGCAATTTTTAAATTGAGTACGGTTAAAATGTGAATTAGCTAATTTAATCAATAAAAAAATTTAAGAATAGGTATAGTCGCCCATTAGCCGTGAAAAAGTGGCTGGTATTTGGTGCCCAATTGGTGGGCGGCTTCAGAACGAGGAGCGCCCACTAATTGGGCCGATATCTTTAGGGATCGGTCCGATCGACCTATCTTTCGATTTTGCGATTCCTCCCCGAAACTCCGCTCTTCTAGGAACTCCAAACTCACCACACGGTCCTCCCCTCTGAACTTCTCGGCCGCCGCCGGCGTAGGTCTCACCGTGCGCTTTTTTGTCCCGTTGCACACGACTTCTAGGTATTTTTTTCTTTGCTATCACTCGATCTCGTTGCACACTAAGTATAATGATGTAATAAACTTTGAATAAAATCAAATGAAGACGAGAGAACATGTTAAAGATCTCAACACATAGCATAAGCTTATGTGATTTGATATAGCGTAGATTAGGCTTTCATCTTAGCACAACTATGAAGATCATTAACTTATAGTTATTTTCTATAAATTCTTATGTGACAGACTTTTTGGGTGCGTGGAGCAATGCTTATCCTCAATTTTTCTTTAGTCTAGTTGTGCTTAGTAGGATAGTCGCTACTACATGGTGTTTAATATTATTTCACATTGATGTTCATTAATTATTCAATATTTAGATGATAAATAGTAATCATAAAAATTAAGTGATACTCTCAGACTTTATATATATTGAGTTAAGTGATACTCATAAATTTAGCTAATACTTGCAATTTTATTTATGTGCATGTGAGTTTTCAAGATTTTAGGTATTTTGTCTATGGAAATGATATTAAAGATTTGTGTGGATGGCCCACATTAGTTGGTCATATAGTAGTTGGCATGGGTTGAAAATAAGAATGATGGCTTCATTGCAATTTTGGAAGGCCTCTTTGCTTGTATGAGGGCATGAAAGTTATCCCGTTGCACTTATTTTAGATTGGCATTTTGGAGAGCCTTTCATCTTTCGATTTAACTAAACTTCTATGTATGCATTCAGGTTGTCTTGGAGAGTTGTTTTCTTTCTCTGAATTCAAGCAATTCATCATGAATGACAATTTTGTTGTGAATCTTGATATTTGAGTGAATTTAGAAAATAATTATTGATAAAAATAAATATAGTAAACAAGCTTAGCTTTTAGTTTTAAGTAGTTTGGATTTGAACTTCACTCAAGATTATATATATTGGGAGCTTGAATTTATTTTTATTACATGCCTTTAATATATAAATCATAAAGAAGTTTTTATTTCAAAATAAATATGTAGTAATCCAATCCATTTTTAACTAAGTAGTAAATTTTTATTTATAATTTATTTGTAATTTATAAGATTGTTTAGGCTTCTCATGTAGCCAAGTTATTCTTCAAAAAAAGCATTTGTCTATGTGGATTTCCCACTCATTATATGTGATATGTAAGGTTTGTCTTAAGATTTATTTCCACTTTATTTATTTTTGATCCGTTATTCTCATAATTTGCGTATGTAGCGTTGATTGTAAACCATAATCTTTACTTTTAGGAGTGCGATGGCGGAGCACCACCGTAGGGCGGTGTGGGCATTAAGGAGGCCGACCCACCATTGGAGCGAGCACCTTCGAGGTTCATCTAGTATTGCCTCCTACGTGGTGCATCGACGCCCATCTGTAAGTGAATTTTTTTTTGCGAATGTATTCGCTGCTAACCTTTTATTTCGGATAGGTACTCGATTTTTTTTTGAGCATACTTGAGGCCATCACACTATCTTTGAAGGAGTGGCCCATTACATGCAGATTCGAGGTGCGATCAGTGGGCACACTGGTCGGCCACGTCATCGCGATTCATGCTTGGTTGAGAGATGGTCTCCAATACCTTCCACCTCGTTGTGGTGAGAGATATGACACTCCGGGCGTGGCGATGATTAGGACTAGATTGATGGACCACCATAGGCTGATTGGCGAGGAAGAGATGGGACACTTGGCACGATTCGCGATGATTTGTTAGGGCGACACCCATTACAGGCGTGAAGTACCTCGATGATCAGACATTGGACATTGGCACACGCATGAATGCATGCCAGGTGGCTTAGGTGGACTTTCTGAAGAGTCATATGCCGAAACCGAGAGAGTTCTTGACATGCGCTTTTATTCGATTGGCTTCTTGCACGATACTTGAGTTGAGGCCCACTATTTGTATTTACCACTCGGAGGATCGGATGCTTTTAGCATGATGTCTATAGTGGGCAGTTTTGGCTCATCGTATAGGAGTCGACTAGACAGCCGGAACATGGCGGTTGCCTACACCTCCTTGATTTGGGCTTGGGAGCATATTCATGTTGGCGACTTTACATGTGCCATATCTGAGCTTCTGTTGGTTTGAAGTGTATGTGTTAACTTTCACTTTCATATATGTTTAAAATGTTTTAAAACTGCAGTTATGGAATGAGAAATATGTTCGCCATATATCTTTTTATACATGGAAACTCATGCAATTCCGGTCTGCGTATGACTTTTTTAAAATTTTCACGCAAATGGCAAACAATGACTATCTTTGTGGAAAAATCTCTTTGCATCCATGCAAGAGACCATGTTTATCGGATATTATGCATAAATCACGTCTACTACAGGGTAACATATCATGCAAACCACAATAAAACCACAACCACAAATCAACATTCTGATTCCACAACAAAGAAAACAACCCATTATTGCCTTCCTGGGTTAATAATGTGACCGATACTTGCCCAAAAAAAGTGTCCCAAGCTCAACACCGGTGCTGACAACATCCCATTATTGAAGGTCCAAAAGCCCAAAAAGTCTCAAAAAATATTAGTAGATTGAATTACGTAGGTATGTAAAAGAAATTTGCATATAAAGAGAGTCTTATGGACTCTTCCCATTCGAATATTGCTTTTATTGCCTTACCTTGCATCCCATGCTTTATATGAAACTTTAACATTGAATTTTGACTCCATCCTACCTATAATCTGGTTTCAAATCAATCATGCGATCACGGGTTTGATGTAGTCGCTATGAAATTTGAACTACCTTGTCGATGACGGATGAACTTACTATTGACACATCTATTTTACCAACTTTTGATATTCTCCAAGCACCCCCTAATTGTCCCTGTACAATGTAAATGCCAATTCTGGGCCTTAGGACTATCGGTCTGCATACAACAACGGTTGAGGTAAGCTTGAATTGAACATTATTTACTATGGACCACCCGACAATGGCATATTGCATACTCGCTTTACTTGCATACCTTCGGCAATGTCATTTGGAATTTCAATTTCATCATTTAGGAAGTTTTAAAGGTCAAAATAAACATCGTTGTCCCCTTTGTAGTTTTACATCCGGACATACTCGTTTGTGGACAACATTTGACTCTCCTCAATATTGCAAAATGAGTGATTTCTCGCCAGATTATGACCTATATTCTATGCTTTTTAACCCGACCAACTATCATCACTAATACCTCATACTCTACTTGAGCCACTACTCATAGTTTGATACTCATCTCCATGCACTCTCAGACATCGGTTCATCCAGCGAACGGTTGCCACATAACTTATAAGTTCAACTAATTATCATAAATGTTGTATAATCGAGATAAATTATGGTGATATACTCTTGCGAGAATAAACTCATCGTTGTATCCCGGATGTTCTTGTCGATGAAATCGTGTATGTATTTGCGGTATATCTATCGACCTTATCTGGATCGGTGATGTGGATGCAATATTAACATCTTCCACTTGACATACAACCGACATCGGCGGGAAGCTTAGTCAAGTGTAACCATAAATGTCATGTCGGATGACCTATATAAACCTTTGATAGCGACTGAGTGACGGTGTGGCTCGGATCAATGTGCAAGCTTCTCATAATTCATTGCTTCAATTCCAGGTGTGGGCGAACCAGCACCTTGACTCCCACATAACTTGGGCTCATCGATCGGTTCGCCTGAAAAGAATCCTCAAATTCTCTTTCATCTACAAGTTATATGAATAATGAGAATTTTATATTAATCGACACCAAAATTAATACTACTTTTGGCTACTTAACACCTAAATAAATTGATAAATAAAGTGATTTACTGTGTGTTTATGAAGAACGATAGGGATGTGCGCTAAAAAAATATAGAAAATGTGAATTTTCCTCAACCTGAAATGGAGCTAGAATCATGTAAGCTAAAGTTGACTTCAGCGGTAAATGAGAGAGGGAAGTAGTTAAACGTCGTCAGCGAATCTTGGAAAAACTAAAGTTTATCGAATACTTGGACAAGACCGGTGCAATCCGGCGGTCGGTGGGTGGGAAGTTCCAAGAGGGGAGGACCGTGGTGAGTTCGATCGAGTTCTATGAGCGGAAAGCGAGTTTGGGAGAAGGAGCAAAACGAATGGCCGTCGGATCGGCCCTAAAGATATGGGGCGTCGCCCGATTGGTGGCGGCTCCATCTGAAACGATTCGCCACTAATTGGGCGGCTTCTATCGTCGGTCGCCCAATTAGTGGGCGACTAGCCACTCTTTCATTGCCGCGCCACACCGAAAACGGCGTGCGTGCCGCCCAATTTAAGCGTATACCTTAAATTTTTTTATTACTCAATTAGCTAATTCATTTTTAACCATACTCAATTTAAAAAATTGTCAAACACTCGCATATGTACTTTTTTCTCTCCACTCTCTTTCGGTATCCTGGTAAAAGCAGTGTCATCCCACCTTCTCAGGCCTTCCGCTCGCCAAAATCGGCGTTCGGGCCGGTTTCTCAGGCCTGCGGTCGTTCACGTTCCGCGACGCCGGCGTTCGCCTTGCCTCCAGGACGCCGTTCATGCGCGGCCGTCACAGGCTCTTCTTCATTCTCCGCTCGTATGACGCTCATTACTCCCTTCGATTTCTACAAACGCGGCTGTTCCACGCAAGCCGTTCGCCCAATCAGCTTCTGGCTCATTCTCGGTCCACTCCTTCAGATCCAGCGTAAATCACTGCTCCACTTTTACGACCACCTCGGTACGCGTCGCGCCGATTGTCCCACTCACCGCTCTCAGGTTGCCGTCCACTTTCAGGCTGTTAATTCGCCATCGAAGTGTTCACCTCCTGACCACATCCTCCATTTTCAGGATGGTAATTGATCAGTCCCATTTTGCTTCCCCAGTCGGGAAGAACATCGTTAATAGGTGAATTCTTCTTTCGATATCCGGCATTGTACCCCTCGCTTTAGCCTTCCCATTTTTGCTTCACCGCAAACCGAGGAAGAACATCGTCAACAGGTGAATTCTTCTTTTGGTTTCTGGCATCGCACTCCTTGCATTACATTCATAATTGCACCAAGTTTCGAGCATTGTAGCCAAAAAATCTCGCAGAATAATATCTGTGAATAGAAATATATATATATATATATATATATATATATATATATATATATATATATATATATATATATATATATATATATATATATTTGTTTTTTGAGGTTTGAAGACCTCATTATGCTCATCGGAGACGCGATGAGATGAAAAATTAATGGTGTCAGAAGACATGCCCATGCTCAAGAGCATCTTGAGTAATACATGTTAGATGTCGCTCCCCCTAGACGAAATGTTGCCAAAATTTTGTCTAATTTCTAGACTTAGAAAAAAGGAGGAAAGTAAAATGACATACAACAAACATAAAAGTAAAACAAAATAAAAAATGGTGAAAAGCACTTACCAAATTTATCTAAGCAGAGTTGAAAGCCCACTAAAGTTCTTAACCGCTCTCTTTCAAATGTCATAACTCCAACCCTTCAAACAAATGGAATAGAATAGGAGACTCCTCTTGGCCTTATTTATAGAAATTAGAAGAGGTAGTGAGCATGTTGTTTTCAAAAGAAAAAGAGGGGGAAAATGAATGTGGGAAAGTTTGAATAAAAAGAGAGGGGAAAACGAATGTGAAAAAGTTTGAATAAAAAGATGGGGAAAATGAATGTGGTAAAGTTTGAATAAAAGAGGGAAAAATGAGAATTACTTTGATGAGTAAATCTTCTTCTTAAAATAACAACTTAAATTATTCTTTGAACCTATAGCTTCAAAATGTCTTCCTCTTCACCGGATCTGCAACTCTTTATACAAGCAGACAGAAGGTGATACAAGCAGACAGAATGCGATACTAAATCAAAACCTACAAAAATCATAGGGCATCCTTTAATAAAAAAAATAAAGAATTTCATCCTAATTATGATTTTTAAGATCAATAATTTCATCAATTAGATAAAATTAGCTAAGCTATAAATACCTGCATGTGCTCTAACATAGAGATTTCAAGTGCAAATTTTAATGTCTGAAAAGGATGCACAAGCTAAGTTGGAATTAAATGAAAATCTGAAATTAATCTTATAATTAAGAAATAAAATTACTTAAAAGTCTTAAATACATGGGCCCCGACACTATAATGAATTCTTAAGTTCAAGAGTCTGAGGATGCTGCATGGGTTTCTTCCCAGTTTAGTCTTAGGATTGAGTCCGGGTTAACAAAACCTAAAAATCTATAATAAGAATTTAAAATCAGTGAAATATTTGAAAACTGATTCTATCATATTATAGTAGATCTAATCCTTTGTTAGTAGTTAAATAGAGTTGACAGGATCTAAAGCTCTTAAACATATTCAAATTAATCAATATTTTAAATCAAATTAAGTAAAAATCTAAAATCAATCTCATAACTCAGAAATAAAAACTGCTTAAAATCTTAAATACACCCGCATGGGCCCCGACACTATGCTGAATACTTAAGTTCAAGTGTCTAAGGATGCTGCGTGAGTTGCTTCCCGGTTTAGTCTTATGACTGGGTCCGGGTTAACAAAACCTAAAAACCTATAATAAGAGTTTCAAATCAGTGAAATATCTGAAAAACTGATTCTGTCAGGAGACAGTAGATCTAATCCTCTATTAGCAATTAAATAGAATTGAGAGGATCTAAAACTCTTAAACATAGTCAAATTAATCAATTTTTCAAAGAAAATTAAGTAGCAATCTAAAACTGCTTAAATGAAATTCTATCATTTAAAAACTTAAATCAAATTCAATCTATCCACCTTCTGCAACTGTTTGTCGGAGGTGGCAAATTAAGAAAACTCTAGCTCATAAAGGAGCCAATGTCAAATCAAGTGTTCTACTATGTTCACTTTCAATCAATCTCATGCCAGCAAGGATGTGGCCCGTGTCCTCTGATTCCGTGGCTTGGCTAATAGGCTCCACAGATGAAGCAGTTATGACTAAAGACCTTTGATTGGGTGGTTTGGCCAGTCAGGCTCTATTATATTATGATCACGATCGTAACCTATGCTTCCCAATGGTTCTGTCCTTTGAGCTATGAATCATAGGGTATACTTAATAGGGCAACAACCCTTTGTTAGCTAAGGTAGACTTAAGCCCGCCTCCTTAAATAAACACCATCCTAAGTCTACAAGAATTTCTTGGATGACGTAACCCATGTGTATTTGATGAGGATCCTTCAGTTAGGTTGGGTCGACTACCTCCTTCGACTAAGTAAATTAGGGATCGCGACGACCCGGGATGATGGTACCATGGGATCTAGATTGGGCACATCATCATTTCCCCAACCATCTAGTTTAAGCTGAAATGATGAATTTCATAATCTAAATTCAAACTTCATATATACTTCTTATATCTTCACATCTAATGACTAGCCTTAATCGAAAGTTCTCTCTCACTTATTGAGAGGGGTAGTTAATTATAGGGTTTGAGCCTATAGGAAACCTGAAACCAGATTTGAAGTTCTCACGACATTTTGAAGCCAATGGTGCAATCAATTTTGCGAACGGAGGTCATTTGATCCTCGTTGGTGCCTCTTGACCTCGATATGCGTGCAACTACATTGACGACTCAAGCACTTGATCGGTTGCTCATCAAGTCATGCAATATTTATAACCTAACAAATTTTGATATTTTAAACGCGATGGAGAAGTCTGTTCATCAATCGGAGGTCATTTGGATTGATTTTGGCCACGTCTAGTATATTTCAGCTTCGATTTACGTGCTACCACTTCTGATTATTTGATATTTGTACAGACTCATCCGAATTGAGCGCAGATAGTCTCATTTGATAGATTTTGATATTTCAGAGCTAATGGAGCTATTAATTTCATGAACGGGGGTCGTTTGTCTTACGTCGATGCCTCCTGACTTTGATATGCATGCAAGCATGTGGATGACTTGAGCGTTGTTGATCATTAAGTTGTGAAATATTTATATCCTGACCAATTTTGATATTTTGAATGCGACGGTGAAGTCTGTTCATTGATCGGAGGTCATTTTGATCATTTTCAGTGACGTCTAGTGCATTTCAGTCTCGATTTGCACGCTGCCACTGCTAATTATTCGACATTGGCATATACTCATCCGAATTAAGTGTGAATAGTCTCATTTGATAGTATTCAATGCTTTAAAGCTAGCAGCATAATCAGCTTCATGAACGGAAGTTGTTCGAATATCATCGCAGCTTCTCAACTCCGATATGCATATCGACACATTAATAGCTCGAGCGCTTAATTGATTGATCATTAGATTTTATAATATTTATATTCTGATTGATTTCGATATTTTGAATGCAACGGTGAAGTCCGTTCATCAATCAGAGGTCATTTCGACTATTTTCAGTGACATCCAGTGCATTTTGTGCCCCGATTTATGCACTGTCGCTTCTAAAGTCCATCGAATTAGACTTGTGGGTTTGACTCAACTTATGGCACGTATGTGGAGGTCAACAAAGCCCCCCAACAAATGTAATTCACGCATAGAGCGAGTCGCATTTGTTGAAAACTGGTTGGCCTTTTGGGCTGGCCATAGAACTTGGATCATTTCAGCTTTGCTTGCAATAGCTTACGGAGCTTTGATATGATTTGTCATTAGTACGCTGCCTTATTCAGGACATGCTAAATGACGGGCTTGACCAATTTATCAAAATTGACTTGTCGGATTGATAAGAGCTCTTGCACCATCTACTATCTACTTCAATGGCTTTATTGAAGATCTCTTTCTTTTATGTCATTGCAGATTTAAGCCTCCTCCGATCCTAGCTTCATGCTTGGTTGGGTTTGATGGAAGAATTGGTCTGCTGGTTTTGATGAAGGACTCCGCTAGGGAATCGGTTTATCCGTGCTTGATTTGAAATTCCTTCTGTCCTAGCTTTGAGCTTGACAGACTTGATGAAGGACTGACCTGATTTGTCCCTATTGACTTGTTAGAAGTGTATGCACTCTATGAATCCTGTGCTTGTTGCTTTGATAGATTCGTTGAAGGGTACATGACCCATTCCGATATATATAGTCAATGTTGAGTTATTAGTCTAGCAACATGTGCTTTAATATACTGAATAACCATAAAATTCTTTTAGTCTAGCCATCGGCTTTATTTGAACTATGGAATTGTTTCCTCGGTCCTATGCTTTCTGCTTTGATGGACTCGATGAGGAGATTGGCTTTGATCTGTGCTTAGAGCTTGATCAGATCATTTGAGAATAAATTAAGATATTACCCTGCAGATAATATATAGATTGATTTGAGGTAACCCTGAATTGAGTGTTTCCTCAACTTGGCTTGATCTATCGATCAAGTAGAGAGATCTCTTGGATCCTGGTTACTTGTAATCACTAAGCTGGATTTGGTTTGAGATTGAACAGCTATAATCATTAGACTGATGAGTGGGGGTTCTTTCACTACGGCCTTTTCTTGCGGCTTGTTGAGTGAGGAGAGCGTCAGCAACTCGGCCATTTATGGGCTTGTTGAGTTTGACCTTTAGAACCTACTCGAGTCTTCGACTTAAGCTGTAGTGGGTTGGTGGTTTTGTCATCAAATTGATGAACGGGGGCTCTCTCATTGCAGCCTTTTCTTGCGGCTTATTGAGTGAGGAGAACGTCAATAACTCGGCCATTTGTGGGCTTATTGAGTTCAACCTTTAGAACCTATTCGTGTCCTAGACTTTAGGATGTAGAGGTTGATGTTTCTCCAACTTAATTGATTGAAGCTTTCGAAATCGGGAGTTCTTCTGACTTGATCTCCGGAATTTGACAAATTTGAGAGATAATTTTCTTGACATTTAGAGCTGTCTTTTCATGCATAAAAATAGATTTGTTTGTTCCTACAAGACTCTGCAACTTAACAGTAACAATTATGGATATATCCAGGGATTTTGGCGTAAAGCTCGATGTCAACCTGAATAAGAATATAATTGAGGATCTCGTCTTATAGCATGATGTCGACTCAAATAAACTTAACATAAACTAAAAAAAATATCATCTGTCTTGCAGGGGGAATCCTAAAGTATATTTTGGAGAATTTTTAAGATAAAAATACATAAATACGTCAATATTTGAATTGATATACTCTAAAGGTGATTTTAACATATAACATTGATTTCATCTGTATATAAAAATCTAAAAATGCCCCCTTTGTAATAGGAGAATTTTCACGGAAAAGTTTTCATCTAGAGTATGCTTATTTAGGGATCTCGGCATGAAGCATGATGTCAACCTAAATAGATATACTTAAAAAAATGCCCCATATCTTGCAAGGAGATTTCTATTGTATCTCGAGAATGTGGTCGTCAAGTATGATATTTTTTCAAGTATAGACCATTAATTGGTGGCATTGGTCTTTCACCCTTTAGGTCGGTGAGTTGGTATGCCCTCCTTGATATACTTTTTCAATGACACCTAATTAGACTCGAATTTGCCACCAAGTTTTCAATTGGGGATAATTGGTCTTCTCTGCACCATGACCAATTCCCATTTTTGGAATGTTCAAGGCTGCATCGTATGGTCAAAAGCCCTAAACATTTTTGCTCGATAAGCTTCCAAATTTTGATGAGCTTATAATTTAACTTCATCAAGTGTGTCAAGTTCCTCCATTCTCAGATGAGCATTTTTATCTTGAGTTAGATTGTATTAGATGGCTACTCGAAGGGAAGGGAACTCAACTTCGAGAAGAACCGCTTCAGTTCCAAATACCAATGAATAGGGAGTGGCTTTTGTCGGCATCTTGTAGGTAGTTCGATACGCCCATAGAGCCTCTACTAGCTTGGTATGCCATTCTCTCTTATTTTTAGTGAGAATCTTCTTGAGCAGTTTCACTAATGTCTTGTTGAAGGCCTCCGCCAAACCATTTGCTTTTGGATTGCATATCAAAAAGTATCGCCAATCAATTTTATATCGATCGACGAATCTATAAATCTTTGCACTTTTGAAGGTTGTGTCATTATCAAAATTATTCGTCGTGATACTCCAAATCTATAGACCACATTATGCATAAAGAAGTTAATCACCATCGGCTTCTTCTTTAAATGGGGTAGCCTAACTAATTAGAAATAGTCGCCACTACTAGGATGAAGCGATGTCCATCTGACGATGATGGATCAATTAGTCCAATTACATCTGTGCCCCAACATTCAAATAACCAGGATGCTATTGTTGGGTGTAATGGATTTGGAGGTTGATAAATAAGATTCTCATGTACTTGACACTCATGACACTTCTTAGCGTGATTAATATAGTCTCTCACCATAGATGGCCAATAATAACCCATCATTTTGATCTTTATTGCCATCTTGGGACCTGATTGATGTGCACCACAAAGTCCTTCATGAACTTCAACCATCACTTTGCTAGCTTCATCTACACCTAGGCATCGTAGCCACATTTATTCAAAGGATCTATGATATAAAGTGTTGTTGACAAAAGCATAGTGTAGCATTCTCTTTTCGATTTGAGCTACCAATGATTTATTACTTGGTAATTTGCCTTTTTTAAAGTAGTCGATGAAGGGTTGCCTCCAATCATGTGGCTCTTTTACAATAAAGGCTTCACACTACTTTTAAGGCAATGTCATTCTTAGCTCTTCTTGGTACAACTTCTTGTTGATTTTAGGGAGTATGAGGAGCAATCTGAGTCGCATCCTACTGGGTCAGATTTGATAATCCCTCTACCCGTGGGGATGGATACTATATTGGCTCTAGAACTTGTGGAGTCAATATGCCAATCATGACATAATCACCATTTTGTTATTTTGAATTTTTAAAGATTTTATTACTACTATAGCACATATATGACTAGCCAAAGATAGAAAGAGAATCCTGTCCCCAGTGGAGTCACCAGAAATCTGTGGGCTCCAAAAATTAACCACCGGCCTCTCTCGACAAATTTTTATTGAATTTGAAGAGAGTGATTTGGAGAATGTCAATGTAATTTTCAAAAGGCAAATGGAATAGTAGATAAGACACTACCCAGAGATTTCATTCTCATTTGGTGAGAGCTTTAGATCTGGTTCCATGTTTCCTATAGGTGCAAGCCCTTATGGTTAATTATCCCTCTCAATAAGTGAGAGAGAACTTTCGATTAAGGCTAGTCATTAAATCGCTGAATGTGTAGCGTATAGTAGCAACATGTAGAGTTTTAGAATTTAAGATATGAAATTCATTATTTTAGCTTAAACCGGATGGTTGGGGGAATGATGATGCCCATGGTTCCATGGTTCTATCATCCCGGTGGTCCCTACCATAGTCAAAGGGAGGTAATTAACGAAAGGATCCTCATCAAACACATAGTTACATGCCCAAGAAATCCTTTGACTTGGGGTGGTGTTTGTATAAGGAGACAATCTTAAGTCCCAGCTTGAGAGTCATTTGTCCTATCAAGTATACACTATAATTCACAACTCAAAGGGCAGAGCCATTGGGGAGCATACGGGCTACGGTCATGATTGTAATATAATGGAGCACAACCAAAACCACTTTCGATCAAAGGACTCCGGTCATAGCTCTCATGTGGAGCATTGGCCAAACTACACAGTTAGAGGACATGGGTCACGTCCTTACTGGTGTGAGATTGATTGAGAGTGAACATAGCATAACACTTAATTTGACATTGACTCCTTTATGAGGTAGAGTTTTCTTAGTTTGTCATCCCCAAAAAACAGTTATGGAGGGTGGATGGATTGAGTTTAATTTTAAGAACATAGCTTTATCCGCCAACTGCTTAGCTAACATAGAATTTAGAACTATCACCGACGTAATCAGCTTTCAAATATTTCACTGATTTGAAACTCTTATTATAGGTTTTTAGGTTTTGTTAACCCGGACTCATTCATAAGACTAAATCGGGAAACAACAAACGAACCTCTATTAATTTGAATTTAAGCATCGACATAAGATAGGGGCCCATCTTGGTTTATAATAATTTTAGTAATCTTATGTTTGAATTATGAGATTGATTTTATATTTTCATTTTTTTATTCCCAATTTAGTCTACGACCTTTTGATATTAAAAATTGCACTTGAAATCTATGTCAGAAATGTTTATATTTAATTTCATCTAATTAATGAAATCATTGATTTTGAAAATCATAGTTAGGATGAAATTCTTTAATTTTTGATGAAAGGAAGCTCTATGATTTATGTAGATTTTGATTTAGTATCGCCTTTTGTCTGCTTGTACGAAGAGTTGCAGATCTAGTGGCGAAGAAGGCATTGTAAATTGATCTAATATCTTATTAGATTTTTCATATTAATATTTAATATATTCCAATTTAATTCTGTGACCTTTTGAGACATTTGCGAAATCTTGTAGAGCATCAGTGCTTATAGCTTAGACAATTTCACCTAATTAGTGATTTCGTTGATTTTTAAAATCATAATTAGAATGAAATTTCTTGATTTTTGGTTGAAGGATACCCTATGATTTTTGTAGGTTTTGATTTAGCATCGCCTTCTGTCTTCTTGCATAAAGAGTTGCAGATCCGGTGGAGATGAAAGCATTTAGATTTAGATTGTAGTTTAAAATATTACTTGCACTTAGTTTACTTGTTAAGTTTTTGTAATTCTCCTAATTTGATTATGTTCAATCTACATTACTTTTGATAAGTTAAGTCAATTTATTTGCTTTAAATTAGCTAGCATTGTATATATATTAGATAAGGTTATTAAACTCAATTTGAATTCAACCTTAGATTTTGAGTTTATTGCAAGTTTGTTATGAGTTTAGTATTAGGCTCCCCAAGTTTCAATTAAGGCTTGTTTAATTTTGAGAAATCTACAAGAAAAGAGAACTCACTCATTACTTCAATTTAAGCCATAGAGAATCGCTATCAGAGTTTGTGAGTTTAATATTAGTATCCCTAAATTTTACTTGCATTTTATATGAGTGTTCTATTCTTTCCAAAATTTTCTTTAAAGGCTCTCCCTCTATTTCTCTTTGATTTAACATTTATCTTCATATTTATCACATATTCTTTTGTTTGACTTAAGTTTAGGTAATTCCCATTTGAATTTATTTAAGTTCTAAATTTTAATCTAAATTCGTAGCCTCGACATCACATGTGGTCATTTATGTATTTTATCTTCGTATGCCCTCTTGAGTGTAGCAGTGGTGTCATCTGATACAAATTTTTTATCTCGTCTGCCTCTTGAGCGATGAGGTCTTAACTGAAAGACATACAATGCAATATATATTCATCCCTATTCTTTTAAGTCAAAAAAAGACAAAATTGTGCATTTATTTAGCAACATCACGGTGTTGGCACACACCTATTGAGTATAGTTGTCTTCGACAGCGATATTTTTTTATCTCGTTGCACCACTTTTACAAGGTCTTCACGCAAAAAAAAATACAAACATATATATAGATATATATATATATATATATATATATATATATATATATATATATATATATATATATATATATATATATATATATATATATATATATATATATATAGATATATATATATATATATATATATATTATATGAGATACATATAATCGACAAAGGCGGAGTTAGAATCATTTGGGAATGTAATACAAGGAGTGCACTCAACTTCAAAAGCAAAATTGTTGTTGATTCTTCCCGGTTTGTGGTGAAACATGGAAATACGATCTTTGAATCGAAGAAGAACTTGCCTGTTGATGATGTTCTTCCCCGATTTGCGGTGAAGCAAAAATTAGATGAGTTATGCAAGGAATGCAACGCCAAAAACTGAAAGAAAAATTCGCCTCTTGACGATGTTCTTTCCTAGTTCATGATGAAGTGAAAATTGGACGATTAAAGTGAGGAATGAGAAAACTAAAGAAGAATTCTTGATGTTCTTCGGTTTTATGGCGACAAGTGGAAGGTTCTGAATCCAACAAACTAAACTATTGTGGGAAGACATACTGTTTATTCCCTGGCTGGAATATCTCTGAGATGTAGATGATAAGTCCTCTTCTTCGTCCTTTTGGTGAGTTTTAGAAGGTTTATATTCTCATGTCCCTTCTTCCTTGATATCTGATTCTTTCAGTTCTTGAATTTCATCTTTCCTACTTCATTGGTTTAGTGAAGAATGGCTTTGAATCCTCCTTTCCCTTTTTGGTCGAGGCCAAATTGATGAGGTATGATAGCCTTGTAATAAGCCATTTGCTCACTATAGCTCCTGGGATCTTCACGGTGAGCCACCGATATAGAGGGAGGAGTCATCCGCCATTATGCAGGCGATAACCGACTCGATGAGGAGGATTACAGAGAAAATAATGCGATAGCGCTGCGTCTGACTCAATCTGACAGCGTGTCAGTGGTTTTTTTCCGTTTAGCACTTAACGCATGTAATTGGGCGGACGGCCCGCCTTTATCTGGCCGACCCGGACGGCCCACCTTGTTCAAAAAATGGGAGAAGAAAAATGAGACTCGCGTCGTTCGACATTCCTCCCACGTATGACATTTTAGGGCTTTTCACCTAGCTTCGACTCCAGCTCTCGATAAACGTCCTTCGCTCGGTGGTTTGAGCAGTCTTCGAATAACTTCATTGAGGTATCTACATGAGGTATTTACACCTGTGTTTCCGAACTTTAATGAATTTAAGATTTTCTCTATTCTTCTCATCATCCTGCATGTGAATATTTTAGAATATTTGAGTTCTTTAAATGAACGGGATGTATTTTAGTAGTAGTTTTGGAGATGTTTTGCATGTGTACTCTCTTGTCAAGATGGTACATGCATTTTCAAATTTTGAATTGATTAGCCTTGTGAAATGTTTAGTATATCACATGGTAGGATGTTTGGTCATGTTTCAAGATGAATTTTGGCTGATTAGGGATGATAGTATGTTGTTATGGAATTAAAATTTGTGGCAGATTTACGTATCTGGACTCTGTACTCTCATGAGAGTCTGAGCATTTGGTCATTTTTTCCTGTTTCTTTGGCCTGTTTGGAAGAAATATGTTCATTGCAATCCATCAGGAACAATTTGGAGGTTATTTGGTTGATTTTTTTAGTATTATTTTGCATCTGTACTCTTTGTACTCTCTTGAGAGTACAGATGATTTTGTGGACATTTTTTCCAGTTTCTTTGGCCTGGTTGTTCAGATTATGTTCATTACATTACATTGGAAGCAATTTGGTGGGATGTTTGGATAGTTTCTAGGGGATTTTTGCATCTGTACTCTATATTTGTGAACATTTTTTCCTTCTTTGGTTGAGATTATGTTCATTACATTCATGGAAGCAATTTGTGGCTGTTTGGTTGGTTTAGTAGTGTTATTTTGCATCTACTCTCTTGAGTACAAAGCATTTGGTCATTTTTTCTTATTTCTTTGGCTTTGTTTGGAGGAAATATGTTCATTACATTTCCGAAATATTTTTGGTATTTGGTTGGTTTTAGTGTTATTTTGCATCGTACTCTATGTACTCTCTTGAGAGTACTGAGATGATTTTGGATATTTTTCTAGTTTCTTTGGCTTTGTTGTTCATTATGTTCATTACATTACATTGGAAGCATTTGGTGGATGTTTGGATGATTTAGAGATTTTTGCATCTGTACTCTCTCTGAGAGTACAAATAATTTTTGGATATTTTTTCCAATTTCTTTGGCAGTTGTTGATTATGTTCATTACATTCAGTGGAAATAATTTGGTGTTTGTTTGGTTGGTTTAGTAATATTATTTTGCATCAGTACTCTGTACTCTCTTTGAGTACAAAATTTTTCATTTTTCTTATTTCTTTGGCTGTTTGGAGAAAATATGTTCATTCAATCCATTAGAATAATTTGGAATTTTGTTTGGTTGGTTTTAGTATTATTTTGCATTTACTCTCGTACTCTCTTGAGAGTACAGAGATAATTTTGGACATTTTTCTTCTTTCTTTGTTGATTATGTTCATTACATTCCAGTGGAAGCAATTTGGTGGGATGTTTGGTTGGTTTAGTAGTGTTATTTTGCATCTGTACTCTCTATACTCTCTTGAGAGTACAAAGCATTTTAGACATTTTTTTTCCTGTTTATTTGGCCTGTTTGGAGGAAATTTGTTCATTGCAATCCATTAGGAATAATTTGGAGGCTATTTGGTTGGTTTTAGTAATATGTACTCTCTGTACTCTCTTGAGAATCTGAGATAATTTAATTTTTTGTTTCTTTGGCTTGTTGATTATGTTCATTACATTACATTGAAAGCAATTTGTGGGATGTTTGGATAGTTTAGGAGATTTTTTGCATCTCTCATATACTCTTAAGTACTGATGATTTTGTGGATATTTTTTTTTTTTCTTTGGCTTTGTTGTTGATTATTTTAATACATTATGGAGCAATTTGGTATTTGTTTGGATGGTTTTTTGGGAGATTTATTCGTACTCTCTCTGTACTCTCATGAGTCTGAGCATTTTCATTTTTATTTCTTTGGCTTTGAAAAAATGTTCATTTCAGAATAATTTGGAACTATTTGGTTGATTTTTTAGTGTTATCTTGCATTTGTACTCTTTACTCTCTTGAGAGTACATTTGGACATTTTTTCCAGTTTCTTTGGCTGGTTGTTGATTACTCATTAAGCGACTTTTGAAGTTTATGCGAAAGGATAACTTTGAGATGCAGCCTACTCGTTAGAAATGTTGATAATATTTACACGATTCTTGATAGTCATTGACATTTTAAAGAGGCTTCATCGCATTAATTCATTTGACTCCACGAATTCGACTGATAGCCATTACCTCAATCCTATCATGTTTGGGAGATAGAAAGCAAGCTTTATTTCGGGTGGGCGGCATTCCTTTCAAAGTTCGATATAGGATGCCAACAGAGGGAGAAGGTCTTATGGCAAATCCCCTCATTTGATTGATTATAAGACTATGCTTGAGCATGCGGATAGCTCTTGCTGGCATTGTCTGATTGTACATACATTTTCTGCTGTCAAATCTTTTTTTTTGTATATCACAACTATAGGGTGGCATCGAAATTGATTGTCTACACCGATGCCATAGATAAATTTCTTTGAATACAATGGCAGAGGCCATGGGCTTTCCAGTTTCAATTTGATGGTATTACATCAAAGATTCATACCAAGGACACGTGAGTGGATTTGTCACTCTTCTTATGGTATGTTTTATATCTTGGTTATGTATTATTTGATGCATTGAAGTTAACTTACATAAATATTATTTGTAGATCTGGGCCGCTGAGCACATGAGCATCATGAGGTCGTCATCTCCATTTGTAAAGCCATGTATGCTGCGATGGCCGAAAATAAAGTTTCCAGATGAAGCCTTCACTAGTTTAGGAGGACACCAGGTGACATATAATAATATCACTTAGTTCTTATAATTATGTATTTATTCATGTTGTAGTCATCACATTTTCTTATCGGTTTAACACAGTGCGCCTTTTATTGAGGACATATGAGAGGGGAGACTGCTCCTTGAATCATTTTCCCACCCAACATGATACATGTTGATCCTCCCATTCTAAGTCCACTTTGAAATTGAATCTCCATATGTCTCTCTCCGATATTCTCCTCCATCCAGGTGTGTAGCGACCTCTTACCCCATAGAGGCTTGGGAGAGGAGAGAACTTGAGTTTTAGGGACTTATCTTCTTTTCAAGCAATGATGAGAGAGAATGGATGGGATTGATTTGATTCTTCGAGGAGGTTCTTCTTTGGCGGGGTCTGCCATCTCTTGTGGATGGAGGTCTGGGGAACTCTTGAGGAGGAGGCGATCTGAGGCCTGGAGGCTACAGAGGAGCTTCCCCTGTGGAGGCAAGAGGAGTCTCTGTGAGGCACTACTGCTGCCCACGTGGATACTTCCACTTGGGAAAGGATACTTCCGAGCCCACAGGATACTTCACTGGGAAGCCCTGTTGAGTCCACCATAGGGGAAGCTATTGTGGAGGCCTCCAATGCACATGAAGATGCTCCGAAGCCTTTAATCGGTAGCATTGAGCATGGTGTGAAAGCTCGACAAATAAGGAAGAGGAAAGCTGTTAGTTCCCCCTTCACACACACTTACAGGAAGTCACGAGCAAGAATAAGTGATGTGGTGGCCTCCACTCAGATGAGAAGCCGGTAGTGACATCAGAGGTATTAAGTTACTTTCTTTTAAATTTGAGATAATAGAAATAGATTTCACTAAATTTTTTTATAGGTTTGCAAATATGAGCCAATAAAGGTTGATGACCTGTTATCATTATGGTGGAGGAGCATCGGGTATGAATCATCTCTAGATTGATCCTTAATTCATGAATCTAGCTCTTCATCATTAACTTTTATTGTTAGTAATTTCATTGCGACTAGAGGCACATCATTTTGTTGAGTTCTCATCCGGTATCACTTTAGCCGATGCTCCATCTTATTGACCGTCATGTGCTCCCAATTCGAGGACAAGTAAGTCAATCTTCAATCAGCTCCTTCATACATAAATAACCTATTCATTTAATTAAGCTCACTTTAAAATATTTATCACTTGCAGGGGTGATACAGTATTCACGGCTGGGAATATCATTATTGCCGCGAGGATCGATGAGTTCGTGATCAATATCTCTCAGATGCACACGTTGATGCCTTAGCCTTCTTATTGGAGAGGATTCACTCTGGGTATGTCCCCTATTTGTACATCTCATGCTTACCTTTGGGTAAGTTACCCCATAAATATCAGTATTATAATTCAATCATTATTTGTATAGATGGAAACTACAATTTATAAATGTTCTCTTCTTTTCTATGAGCTATGCAAAATATGGTCTACAAGGAAAGCAAAATTCATCCATATAATGTATAGTGTGTCAAGAGCTAATCTTACTTCAATTATAGATAATCGATCTTGGACACTCTTGGGCATATTAAGCTAGGGGCCTGATATTTTATGACTCATTACCAAAACCAACCCATAATGCCATTCTTCCAGAGATTGTAAGAGTTATTTTCAATTTGGTTTTCGTAAACTAGTTTTTTACCCCTTATTGACTATACTTCTTGTTTTATTGATCAAATTACTTGTTGAAGATGCTTCGGTCTTTTGTGGCGATCCCACAAAATGTCGAAATGGTGAGTGGTGCATCAAGATAATGTATTGCGGGATGTTTATGTACATAAGTTCATGGAAAATTGAAATCCTCGACCACCAAGATTGGCCTAAGAAGATGAATTACTTTAGGGAAGTTACATCTCTTTTGTTTGGGAATGAAAAGTCAAGCTAAGAAGCGTACATTTAAAGTTTGATAAGTAGGAAATAATTATCTGGTATTTCATTTTTTTTTTCAATATTATTGGGTTTGGATCTTTTATTGAGTAGAATTTCATCTATTTTTCTTCAATTTTCTTGGCAATTTTGGATAAATTATGATTAGCGGAACATCTGTGCAATTTATTGAGCTTTCTCTTCTAAGATGTGTTTATTCTGTACTCTGTGTTGTTTACTATCTACTCTCTATACTCTCTACTCTGTACTACTTTTTTTTTATTGTTTTTTCCCATTTCCACTTTTCTTTCTGAGCGAAGAATTGTATAACCTTAAAGCAAGTTGGATGCTCAGGTTGCCTTTTATGAGTTTTGCGGTTTGTATGTGTATACTCTCTGTACTCTCCGTACTCTCTGTACTCTCTGTATTTATATCATATTTTAAATTTAGATCAACTGAAAAGGTGAAGCTAAAATTTACATTATCTAAAATTTATGTTATACTGATACATTCTAAATACCTCAATGAAAGTATAGAGAATATATGAACTACTTAGCATGTGAGCGTATTAATACAAGTGGAATACGATTATTTTCTACCTCAATCATGCTTCTACTTTCTACTAAAATATGTGTATAAAATAAATAAATATATCGATGATGTGACTTACCAACATCTTACTCACAAATATAAATTTTGAAGCAATGTGAGCAAATATATTTTAAGATGATGAATTTTTTCAAATAATGTAATAGCGAAAGTATCATTTGAATTAAATTAATATAATTGATAAATTTATAAATAATTACTAAACTAATATCGTGATTAATATAATAATCATCATGATTTTTTTCTTTTCATAAAATGTAGAGTACTTTATAGGTACATATATCAAACTATAATGCACGCAATGGAAATTTCATTCTGTAATACTCATCAATTAAATACTACAATTTGGTAAAATATGAGATTTAGTTGCCCGATCTAAGTTATAAAGTTATGTACCCTTTATACTCTCATACTCTCATACTCTCTGGTCTGAGCTTTCTTTTTTTATAATAATAGTGCGTTTGAATAAAGGCTCAAAGAAGAAAGTCATCGACAAATAAATGATTGCAGATGGAGCATGAGAAGGTCATCTAATCTGTGCTCGAGGCGGTCTTCTTTAGAATCCCGTAGGTGAGGCTGCGGTGTTCTAAGTAAAAGAAAGTCATCTTGGAGACTCTAAAGCTTTGAAATGATTGCGATCGAAGAACACATAACTAAATGATATCATGCATTGAAATATTTTCTGTAATAATATCCATCATCAACTTAGTGTACCCTTCAGCCGATTGACTGATTATTGAGCTCGAGTTGAATTCCTGAAGTAGGACATCATATCAGTTAATGATTTTTAACAATATTAATGTGTGATATTCTGTGCGTACCTCTGAAAAACACTCTTGCATAACAGAGAAAGGTGTTGCAAGCGGTGATGAAACATGTTTTGCGACATTATCAGTTTGAACTTTGGTTTCTGTAACAAAAATATGATGGTTTGAAGATTAGCAGTAATGTTTTAAATACTACAAATTAAGAGGAAAATAGAGAATTACTCTTGGCTTTCTTGGATCTCTCCCAATATCCCTTAAGCCTTGCGTTGGAAACACCCTTTGAATGTTGCTTAACTGGATCCTTAAAGATGTCTTTTCCCTTGTCTGATGTAGCTGACTTCTTCTTCTTCTTAGCTCTATTGGAAGAGAATTCCACTTAATATAAGTGACATTGTCATTATAGTTTTTTTAAGGATTGAAGCATATAGTCCACTATTATTACCCCTGCCACACTTATTTGATATGCATATCGACTAGCGTGGTTCGAAAATAATGTCGATAGCATTTTCATCTGCCTTTGACATCTCTTAATTTTATATGCACTATCGATGTAAATATCCCTCTTTTGCTCGGTAGACCATCGCATGAAGATACTTATTTGGATCTACATCTTCACTAAGAACTCGATACTGATGGGCACAAAGTAATCCCATCATTTCAAATTTCTTACAAGTACAAGTTACATCTAGGGTAGTCCATCGAAATGGATGTCCATATTTTGGATGAATTTTTATTCTCTAAGTTTCTCACCAAATACTCCATGGGGTATCATTTTATTGATAGGCCTCCAACTCCATGCAAAATTCTTCCTCAAATATAGTATCTGACTTTCTTGTATAAAACATAGACATGTTTTAGAATTGACTGGTCTTAACAAGAACAATCGATGGTAGCTACACTTGAAGTCTTCATCATGTTCATTCTGGCGCCATGTCTCCATAACCTTCTCCAACCCCAAGAAATAATCATGAGCGAACTTGTTGGTTTAGAGATTCGTATACATTGTTATTGACTCACTATATTGTTGACAAGATGCCCATGCGAATGAGTCTTTGCTGAATGCAGTGGACCACTTGAATCTAATTTTATAAAGCTCAGAGGATGATCATGCAAATTGCCTTCTTCTAGCATGGCAGACCAAGCTTCTTCAAACTCTTCCTCTGAGTCACATTTTCTCATGCATGCATAAAATATCCCTTGTACCCTCTTATTACTATTAAAGCAGTGAACCTTGGAAGGAGCTTTCTTCGAAATATGCCATTGGCACAACCTATGATGAGTATGCGGTAATACAATTTTGATAGCTTCGTGCCGCGATCTTGATCGGTGAATATTGTAGGATATCATCACCCATCAAGAAATACGGAATAGCCATGAGAATGACTCATCTCTTCGATAAAAGGCTACTCCAAATAAACACATTTTGCTAGTGATGATTCACTCCAACAAGAGGGGCACAAACAAGATTATATTTATTGTCGATAAGCTTGTATCAAAATTATCACATCACCAAAATAGTCTATTCTATCCTAGACATGCCATTGCTCCAAAAAAACTTATTAAGCAATCTGTCATCAACATCCATATTTGCTTGCCTTTCCTTGAAGTGTATTAATGCATTCTTGTCACCATTGCAATCCTTCTTTTTCTTTGAATAAAATTGAAAGCATCTCTTTTGTGAATCCAATATTCTCTACGCAACCTCCTCACTTAGATAGTGAATGCATCGGTTGCTCTAATTAGGCCTCATCATTGTCTTCAACGGAAGCCTTTTCATCGCTAATGCATGTGTGATCACGAGAAGATGTAGGTCGGGCTTTTGCCAAATGATTATGACTTTCTATATATTTTTAACCATCGGTTCATCAAGTCGACAAAGAATCTAATCATGGGGACAAGTCCCTTGTTTCGGTTAAATTTTGCTAAGCCATTTAGGGTGATTTCTTGACTACTTTTGCACATAAAAAATCTTTTGATTTCAATTTCTTGGAGTTTGGCCAATAACTAGTATGGTCCTTAGAACATAGTTTGATGTGTAGTCAGATACATCGCCTCATTTCATTACGAGCAGTGGTGCCAAGGAGTTTCCCAAATTTGGTTCATTAGACATCACGACTTTTGTCATCATGCTCATTGACGTATTCACTGCCAAGGCGCTCCACATAAATGTGACATGTAAAATAGCTCCAAATAAACATATTCCCTCGGGCCAAAGAAATGAAAAAAATGAGCTAAATATAGAGTGATGCAAAATTATCCAAACATCCACCAAATTGCTTCCAATGTAATGTAATGAACATAATCAACAACGCCAAAGAAATTGGAAAAATATCCAAAAATTATACTCTCGAGAGTAAGTCTGATCAAAATAACACTAAAAAACTAATCAAACCTCCAAACAAATAAAGAAATCATCATAGAAAAATAAATATTATATCAAGTTACCATGAGTTGAGAAGAGTACAGAGTCTGAGAGAGAGTCTGAGAGGGGCAATCTTCTTGCAGAAGGCTTCTTTTGCTTTGTATTTTTACCTTCAATATGCTCTTTAAGGGCTTCCTCACTTGGAAGTGCTAACCTCTGGTCTTTGCCATAAGACCTCCCCTCTGTTTGGCATCCCTATTATCACTACAACTTCATCGGGGGTGATGCTCTTTAAGGCTTCTTTTGCTTTCGTAAGCTTCTTTTTTGATTGTTTTTACCTTCAAGATGCTCTTTAAGGGCTTCCCTGGAAGTCTTGACCTCTGAATAGCACATTACCTCTATTCCATAAGACCTTCTCCCTCTATTTGGCATCCCTACAATTCTTGCAACTTCATAAGGGTGAAAGGAATGCCACCTGAAAGAAAGCTTGCTTCTCATGTCCCAATAAGATAGGATTGAGGTCATGTATTGAGTCTTCTTGAATTTCATGGAGTCTAATGAATTGATGCGATGAAGCCTCTATAAAATGTCAATGACTTCATTACTAAAGAGTCTTTTACGAATGTCTGAGAGATGGGTACAAGTAACCTAAAATCATCCAATATCAAATTGCTTACGGAATGTACTCTCAACCGCCAAATAAAGCGGACAACATGACCAAAATCATATGCACTCTCATGAAGAGTGCAATCTGAGATGCAAGAAAACACTAACAAATCAACCAGCTCAAATTGTACTAATGAACATATTTCTCCAAAACAGCCAAAGCAGACAAAAAATGACCAAAAAAATGTACCCTCGGAGTACAAGTATAGAGAGTATAGAAATAGAGAGAATGCAGAGTACAGAGTCTGAACAGAAACTGAGATGTAATGAAAATAATCTCAACAACCATCTGAAAATGACCAAAATCATCTACTCTAAATGCAAAATAACACTAAAAAAAAACCAAGCTCTAAATTGTTCCTCATAGATTGTAATGAACATATTCCCTCCAAACATGCCATAGAAATAAAAATCCAAAATGATCATATACTCGGGAGAGTACTGAGAGTACATATAAAATCTCCCAAAACCATCAAACATCCACCAAATTACTTCCATGTAATGTAATGAACATAATCGAACAGGCCAAAAGAAAGCTGGAAAAATGTCCAAATCATCTACTCTCGAGAGTACAAAATCTGAATGCAAAATAACACTAAAAAAAATAACAAGCCTCCAAATTATTTCGATGGATTGTAATAAATATATTTCCTCAAACAGCCACAAAATAGGAAAAAAAAATGCCAAATGCTCAGAAATACGAGAGTATAGAAATGAGATGAAAATCTCCATAAATTAACCAAACAACAAAATTGCTTCTAATGGAATGTAATGATCATATTCTCTCCATCCATCAAAATAAATGCAAAAAATATTGAGAAAATCATCATACTCTGTGAGAGAGAAATCTGATCAAAAAATCTCAAAATAACCAAACTCATCTTGCAAAGAACTCCAAACAGTGTAGGAAATATACACTAAATAAAAGAATTTTAAGGAATAACACTAACAAACCGTAAAAAAATTATACGTATACAACGGTTGAGAAAAATTACCGATGAATTTTTATTTAATACATCCTATTTATTTCCTCGAGGCCTTCATTCTCCATCTTCATGGTTGTAAAAGGAAATAAGAAAATCTCTTTCTCTCTAAGCTCGGTTTACAAGAAAAAATACCCCTAAATCCTAAATCTAGATATATATTTCTTTTAAATTCCTCCGCTTTCAACGATCTTCTTCTCCCATTTGTTTGAGCGAAGCGGGCGGGAGGAGCGGGATAAAAGCGTGGTGTATCCGTCCGATTCTGACGCCGTTAAGCGCTAAAATGGAAAAAAAATCACTGGACATGCGTCGGGCCAGGATTGGAGTCCGCACGTAAAGCTACTTGCGGACTCCGGACGTAATATTTTCTCCATTGGCCGTGGCCATGATGACTGCTTTGACGAAGAAGAGGAAATCAACAACTAAGAGAGAATTTTTTTTCTTCCAAATCGATCATTTACCCATCCACATATTGCTGTTCCTATGATTGCCTCTGCAATTGCAGTGCTTACAATACTCTCCTGTAGCCATGTCTTCTTGTCGACTTCCGAAAAAATCATCTCGGATATAAAAGCAATTCTCCTGAGATGACCCCTGTATCATAGCCGAAGAGAAGCCCGCTGATCCTAACGGAGAAGGACAATCTGAGAACGTATGGATTCTTCCACGTGAGGGAGAAACACTCCTTAAAAGCCGAAGGATCTGAATCAGCTATTCCTCCTTCCATTGTTCTCCTCACTCTTTCCCCAACATAAACTAGTTCAAAAATCCATGTGGGACTTCTTGAAATTTGTCTGAGTGGCCAATATATAAGACATGCAATGAGAGAATGGAGTTGGCTTTTCTCTTCTCTGTGAAAAGTTTTCCCAATTCCTTCGGCTGCTTCTTGCGTAGAGCCCATAGGGAGGGGGAGATCTTGCCTTGTGGTTTTGAAGAGAAACTCTGAGTCTGATATCTCTTGAGCTCCTTTGATTCTTCGTTCTCCCTGCCCCTCTCTCGGTGAAGAGACAAAGAAAGGTGGAGAGAAAAATATAAGCCGGAAGACGGAGAAAGACTGACTTTTTACTCCGCTCTAGCTTTCACTGATGAGATTTCTATTCACAGGTCCCTGGCCCTTACCGCGGATCAGCGCCATTTTATGCTCTATCTCTGATTTTTGGGAGAGAGAGAGAGAGAGAGAAGAGAGAGAGAGAGAGAGGGAGCAGTTTTATTTTTTATTTTTGAACGGAGAGAGGGAGCAATTTTTTTTTTATTTTCTCCCCACCCCCTTTGTTTTTTTAAGAACCAACCGAATTGAAAATAGGGGAACAGTTGAGCATGGAGGAGGATAATTTAGGAATTTTAAATTGATAAAATGATTTTAATGTGAAGTTTCGACATAATCATATATATATATATATATATATATATATATATATATATATATATATATATATATATATATATATATATATATATATATATCAATTATAATTATTATTCTCGCATGTCCGATGTTTACATGGAGGCTTTGGTTGAATCGTCAAAAACCATTTCCTCAAAAATGCGCGCCGTTTTCCACTTCGATTTTCGTGCATACTCGTCTGAATTGAGTGCGAACAATCTAACTTGATAGATTTTGACATTTCGAAGCCAATGACATGATCAATTTTACGAACGGAGGTCATTTGATCTCTCCGGCGTCGATATGCGTAGACGCATTGATATTCAGCGATCATCAGTCATGCAATATTTATATCGTGACCAATTTTGACGTTTTGAATGCAATACGAAGTTCGTTCGTCGATCGGAGGTCATTTGGATTAATTTTGACGACATCTAGTGTATTTTAGGCTCGATTTGCGCGCTACCACTTCTAATTATTCGACATTTGCACAGACTCATCCGAATTGAGTGTAGATAGTCTCATTTGATAGATTTCGATGTTTCAAAGGTAACAACGCAAGTGTGAGTGGGTCATTTGGCTTGCATAGACGCTTCTTGACTTCGATATGCGTGCAAGCATGTTGACGATTTGAGCGCTCGATCCGTTGATCATTAAGTTCTACAATATTTATATCTTGACCAATTTCGCTTAAACGCGGCGGATAAATCGTTCATTGATCGGAGTCATTTTGACCTGGCGTCGAGTGCATTTCACCGATTTTCGTCACGCTAATTATTGACGTGCGATCGTCAATTAAGCGTGAATAGTCTTGATAGTTTTGATGTTTTTTAAGCAGCGGCTGATCGGTTTAGATGGAGGTCGTTGGATATATCGCGGTCACCGATATGCGACACATTGATAGCTCTGCTTATCGCTTTGGTCGTTAGATTTTGATATATCGATCGATTTTGGCTTCACGCAAAATATGATATATTTTCTGATAAAATTGAATTTAAATTATTGTTTGAATTAATTAATATGATATGATATTGGTTGATAAATTCTTTTTAAATAAAATAGAACCACATAAATTGATGAAAATAATTAGATGCAATACATTCTGACTTCAATAATATAGTGTATGTAACACTTAGTTAATATATAGATGTTATATATTGACTGTAAAATATGATATATTTCTAGGATAAAATTAATGATATGATTTAAAATTATTTTTAAAATTAACGATATGAATACTGATATTGGCTGTAAATTATTTCTAAAATTAAATGATTCACTCGTCAATCTATATAAATATTGATATGGTTTTCAATGTCTACTCTTTGAGTTTGTGAATAGCAGTTGATAATAAATTTAGGTTTTACATGTCACATAATTTTTTTTGTATTTATATAACTAACACAAATTTTTAATTTTAAATATATAACTAATCTTCAATATCACATCTAAAATATCATCATCATTTACTTTTTAATTTATATATTACATAAATTGTTTTCATACTTATATAATGGAGCAGAAATTATATATTACAGTCAATATATAATAATTGTGTATTAATTAAATATCACATGATATTATGTTATTGGAGTTGCTATGTTCAGACTTTGCAAATACAAATTTTTCTAAAATTAAAGCCTTAATTCACTCAAGTGGATATATGCCATATGGTATTTCAATGCCGACTTTATGAGTATAGTATGAATAAAGCTTAAGAAAGAATTAAAAGCCTAAAGAGACTTTACTCCTTGCAGTTTGATCAGAGTTCCAGCTTTCAGATATATGTAAACCTACGGAATGAATAAAAAGGCTGAATGGACTTTGCACCTTCCCGCTAGTTTTATCAGTTTTTCTTCATCCAGTTGACGTTTGTAGTTCTCTTCTTCCTCATCCTTTTCTTTTGTTATTTTCTCTCAGGTTTTGAATTTAACTCTCAGGTGTGATGTCGGCTACACGGCCTAATACACTCACGTGGAAGTTGTGCGCCTCCGTAATATACGGTGATGAATGCGGCACTCAGAAAGTTGAGTTAGATAAGATGCGAAGACGTGGAGAATATATTTATGATATATATTAAATATATATTTTTGATATATATATATATATATATCATAAATTAAATAATATATACGTATTGTATAGAATAAGTTTATTACTTTAATATAGAGGAATAATTAATCTACAGCCACAGCACCTGAAACGAAGAGTTAGAAGAGTACAGGGAAGAGGAAAGATGTGGAAGAGGAGAGCCATAGATGAATATTAAATGAACATGTGTCTCACAAGACGCTTTATCTGTCGACTGGCTTCCTTTCAGTGGTGGGCCGCCATTTTCTTGCATTTTTTTTTTTGATAACGAGGTGTCATCAACCCACTTTGTTGACTGACATTAATCCGGGTATAGTGCAACTCACCCACAAGTTTTCCCACCTATTTTCTGTCGCCCTCGATGGGATCTGGTTAGTATAACCGCTTCATGCACTTATTATCATGCAAGAACTTAAAGTGATGCTGACGATTTCTTAGTAGATCCCATCCTTACCTGAATCATCGCCTAAGTAAGAAAATATGCAGCTAATTTTAAACTAAAAGCGTCAAATAAGAAAAAAAAAGGAACCTTTAAGGAAAATTTTGGAATGAATAGAATATTCATTTAAAATCTAAGTGAAATTTGGGGGAGGCTAATATTAAACTCACAAACTTTAATTGTAATTCTCTACGGCTTAAATTAAAGCGATAAAGTGAGTTCTCTTTTCTTGTAAATTTCTCAAAATTAAACAAGCTTTAATTGAAATTTAGGGGGAGGGGGGACTAATACTAAACTCATAATAAACTTATAATAAAAATTAAAGTCTAAGGGTGAATCCAAATTGGGTTTAATAACTCTTATATCAATACGGATGTGATTACTATGTAAGCTAATAAGCATGAGTAGGGCTAAAGCAATAAACACTGAAATCGGCATAACTTATCAAAAGTGATGTAGATTGAACATAATCAAATTAGGAGAATTACAAAAACTCAACAAGTAAACTAAGTGTAAGTAATGTTTTAAACTATAATCTAAATCGAAATGCCATCTTCTCCACCGGATTTGCAACTCTTTGTACAAGCAGACAGAAGACGATACTAAATCCAATTCTACAAAAATCATAGGGCTTCCTTTAATCAAAAAATTGAGGGATTTCATTCTAATTATAATTTTTAAAATCAATGATTTCATTTATTAGATGAAATTAGCTAAGCTATAAACACCTGCATGTGCTCAGACATAGAGATTTCAAGTGTAAATTTTAATGTTTGAAAAGGCTGCGCAGGCTAAATTGGAATAAACTAAATATTAATATAAAAATCTAATAAGATATTAAATCAATTTACAACGCCTTCTTCGCCACCGGATCTGCAACTCCTTATACAAGCAGATAGAAGGCGATACTAAATCAAAATCTACGAAAATCATAGGGCTTCCTTTAATAAAAAATTAAGGGGTTTCATTCTAATTATGAATTTTAAAATCAATGAAATTACTAATTAAGTGAAATTATCTAGAACTATAAATACCTGCATGTGCTCGGACATAGAGATTTCAATTGCAAATTTTAATCTCTGAAAAGGCGTGCAAAATTGAATACTAAATATTAATCTGAAAATCTAATAAGATATTAGATCAATTTACAATGCCTTCTTCACCACTGGATCTGCAACTCATTATACAAGCAGCCAGAAGGAGATGCTAAATCAAAACCTACAAAAGTCATAGGGCTTCCTTTAATTAAAAATTAAGGAATTTCATTTTAATTATGATTTTCAAAATTAGTGATTTCATTAATTAGATGAAATTAGCTAAGCTATAAATACCTGTATATGCTCGAATATAGAGATTTCAAGTGTAAATTTTAATGTCTAAAATGGATGCGTAGGCTAAATTGGAATATATTAAATATTAATCTGAAAAATCTAATAAGATATTAGATCAATTTACAATGCCTTCTTCATCACCGGATCTGCAACTCTTTGTACAAGCAGATAAAAGGAGATGCTAAATCAAAACCTACAAAAATCATAGGGCTTCCTTCAACCAAAAATTAAGGAATTTTATCATAATTATGATTTTCATGATCAATAATTTCATTAATTATATGAAATTAGCTAAGCTGTAAATACCTGCTTATGCTCTGACATGGAGATTTCAAGTGTGAATTTTAATGTCTGAAAAGGCTGCACTAGTTAAGTTAGAATTAAATAAAAACCTGAAATCAATCTCATAATTTAGAAATGAAAACTATTTATATTCTTAAATACACCACATGGGCCCCTATCTTTGAATGCTTAAATTCAAGTGAGGATCTTTGAGGTTGCTTCCCGGTTTAGTCTTAGGACTGGGTCCCGGTTAACAAAATCTAGAAACCTATAATAAAAGTTTCAAATCAATGAAATATCTGAGAAATTGATTCTGTCAAATAATAGTAGATCTAATCCTCTATTAGCAGCTAGATAGAGTTGGCAGGATCTAAAGCTCTTAAATATATTCAAATTAATCAATTTTTCAACCCAAATCAAATATCAATCTAAAACTGTTTAAATGGAATTATATCATTAAAAACTTAAATCAAACTCAATCTATCCACCTTCCACAACTGTTTGTCGGGGGTGATAAATTAAGAAAATTCTAGCTCACAAAGGAGCCAATGTCAAATCAAGTGTTCTACTATGTTCACTCTCAATCAATATCTTGCTAGTAAGGAAGTGGCTCGTGTCCTCATTGCTGTGGCTTGACCAATAGGCTCCAGATGAAGCTTATGACCTCCCGATTGGGTAGTTTGGCCAATCAGGCTCCATTATATTACGATCACGACCGTAGCCCACATGCTCTCCAATGGCCCTGCCCTTTGAGTTGTGAATCATAGGGTATACTTGATAGGGCAAACATCCCTCTATTAACTAAGGTAGACTTAAGCCTGTCTCCTTAGACAAACACCACCCCAAGTCTACAAGAATTTCTTGGATGATGTAACCCATGTGTTTCTGATAAGAATCCTTTGTTCAGGTTGGGTCACTATCTCCTCTAACTAAGTAGACTTGGTACTGCGACTGGCTGGGATGACAAAACCATGGGATCTGGATCGGGCACGTCATCATTCCCCCAACCATTCGGTTTAAGCTAAAATGATAAATTTCATAATCTCAAATTTTAAACTCCACATGCTGCTACTATATGCTATGCATTCATCGATCTGATGACTAGCCTTAATCAAAAGTTCTCTCTCACTTGGGAGGAGGAGTAACTATAGGGGCTTGCTTTATAGGAAACCTAGAACTAGATCTAAAGTTCCTCACCAAATGAGGATGAAATCTCTTGGTAGTGTCTTATCTACTATCTCATATGCCTTCTAAAAATTACATCGACACACTTTCAAATCACTCTTCAAATTCAATAAATTGTTGAGAGGTCAGTGGGAAATTTTCAGAGCCCACACATTTTTGGCGACTCTGCTGGGGAATGGTTTCTCTTTCCATCTTTGGTTAGTCAAATTTAAGCTATAGTAGTAGCGGAGCATTAACAAAACTAAAATTTAAAATCAATTATCATTGAAATTAAAGTTAAATCAGTCATCTCATTATGACTGATCTGCTTGTTCTCTATATCGATGGATCTTCAGAACACATTGTTCATCATGCAGCCAAGTCAAAGTTAATGTTCGTCTAGATAATGTTGTAATCAATACTGGAGATACTGGAGCTACCATCCAATTTGGTAATGTAAACTCTCCAACATCCCACAAATAATCCTCCACCTGATGCATTTGCATATTATACACACTAACCTGTGTAGGGGAGGGAGACAACTGGAATGGCCGCTACTACTACTGAGGTTTGTCGAAAGAGAACCAAAGTGTTCGAAAGATTGGGTCATTCTGATGTGCCAGTCATGAAAAGAACTATCACTGGGTAGAGAGTTTCAATCATGCCTATGAATGTGACCACTCTGCCAGTTGAACCTTTTAATGCTGAAGCTTTCTCATCTCAAGAAAAATTACCTAAAAGGCAGAAGAGAAAGAAGGAATGCTGAGTTGCAATCTCATCAGCTCTCACATGGGCTATCTGTTACACAACTAGCCTTACAACTAGAAGTGAGTATTCCTACTCGCAATAAATTTGAAATTTTAAAATGGGTGAAAAGGAATAGCTCTACTGGTGATGTTAAGCGATGTTTTTGGGCTTAACAACAGTCAGCTTCAACCTTTCTAAAGAAACAACATGAATCTCTATCTACTCGAGCACATTTCTAAAGGTTGTTAAGGAAAAATGTCTTATGAAGAACATGTATCAAATATCAATTATCAAAGAAGTCAAAAATGCTCCACTACAAAAGCTATAATTAGTGGTAGTAAGAGCTCAAGACTATTTTAAGAAATTCCTACATGGTGAGCATCAGGGTGTGACACTTGAACCATGGAATCCGTTACCGAAAGCTCCCGATAGAAAGAAAAATAAACATGGAGGCCAAAGCCTCGAGAAGAAGTTGCGACGCAGGAGCTTCTTCATATGGAAGTAAGCTAACCCAGAGACTGCAGAGATAGAGAAATGCTGAACAGTATGCTCAACAATCGTTATTCAAGCAGAAAATTATACAGCCAGTTGTAGAACCAGAAGCGAGTGTTCCAATCCATAACATGTTTGACAGCTTATGATGGGTAAAAACGGGCAGCTCTACTGGTTAAATTAAACAGTCCTTATGGACCCGACAACATCAGATCCCAGCTTCTCTAGTGAGAAAATTTGAAACTGTATATACAAGAGTGCATCGTGTCCTCAAAGTTGCTAAGGAGAATTGACTAATGAAAAGAAAATATCAAAGTCCTATCATCAAGAAGGATAAAGTTGCTTCTCTAAAGAGACCTCCTCTACAACTCTAGCAAGATGTTAACAAACTCAAGTCCCACACGGTGAGCATTGAGGCGTGACACTTGGACTGCAGGTCCAAGAATCTGCTGTCGAAAGGTCCCGATAAAAAGATAAGCAAATTTAGAGGCCAGAAACTCGAAATGAAGATGCCTTAAAGAAAGGCAATGACATGACATCTAGACTAACCTCCCACAAAATCCACTCATTATGCCAAAGTATTTGGAGTTGAAGCAGTCTTGCCACTTGAAGTTGAACTATTTTCACTCTGAGTAGCTATTCAACACAATCTCACTCAAGATGAGAATGTCTGTCTACGGATGAGAGATTTTTGATGGGCTTGAAGAGGTATGGCTCCAAACTCAATAAAATTTAGAAGTCACCCGAGAGAGGATGTCTAAAGCATTCGACAATACGGTGCGGTCTCAAATATTCCAAAAAGGAGAATTGGTCCTGGTACTGAGAAGGCCAATTATTCATAAACAAAAATTTGGTAGCAAATTTGAGCCTAACTGGGAGGGCCCTTTTGTCATTAAAAAGTGTATTAAGGAGGGCATACCAACTCATCGACCTAAAGGGTGAAAGTCCAATGTCGCCAATTAATGATCGATACTTAAAAAGTACTATATTTGATGATGACATTATCAAGGTACAATAGAAATCCCCCTGCAAGACAGGGGGCATTTTTTTAGTATATCTATTTAAGTTTACATAGCACTTCATGCCGAGATCCCTAAGTAAACATACTCGAGATGAAGAACTTTTCCGTGAAAATTCCCCAATTACACAGGGGACAGTTTTAGATTTTTATTTACATATGAAATTAATGTTGTATGTTAAAATCTCATTTAGAGTATATCAATTCAAATATTGATGTATTTATGTATTTTCATCTTGAAAATTCTCCTAAATGTACTTCAGAATTTCCCCTATAAGATAGGCGACATTTTTTTAGTTTATGTTAAGTTTATTTGAGTTGACGTAATGCTATAAGACGAGATCCTAGAATATATTCTGATTCAGGTTGACATCGAGCTTTATGCCGAAATCCCTGAATACATCCCTAATTATTATTGTTAAGTTGCAGAGTCTTGCAAGAACAAAAAGAATCTATTTCTATGCATGAAAATACAGCCCCAAATGTCAAAAATTTATATCCCAGATTTACCAAATTTTGGAGATCAAGTCAGAAGAACTCCCAATTTTGGAGGCTTCAATCAACTAAGTTGGAGAAACATCAACCTCTATATCCTAATGTCTAAGACACTAATAGGTTCTAAAGGTCGAACTCAATAAGCTTATAAATGGCCGAGTTCGGCTCTCTCACTCATAACAAGCCACAAGAAAGGCGGTGAAAGAGCCCCCCATTAGTGATTCATGACAAAACCACCAACTCACTACGCTTAAGTCGACTCGAGTAGGTAGGTCAAACTCAACAAGCCCAAATATGGCGATCTTCTCTCCTCAACAAGTCGTAAGAAAAGGCCGCAGTGAAAGAGCCTTTGCTCGTTAGTTCAATGAATATAGCTATTCAATCTCAAACCAGATCCAGCTTAGTTATTACAAGCAACCAGGATCTATGAGATCTCTCTACCTGATCGATAGATTAAGGCAATCTGAGGAAGCACTCAATTTAGGGATGTCTCAAATCAATCTATATATTACCCGCAGAGTGATATCTCAATTTATTCTTAAATGATCTGATCAAGCTCTAAGCACAGATCAAATCCAATCTCCTCATCAAGTCTATCAAAGCAAAAAGCACAGGATCGAGGAAGCAATTTCATATTTTAAACAAAATCAATGGTTGAACTAAAAAAATTTCATGGTTATTATTCACATTTAGAGTACGTTCTAGATTAATAACTCAACATTGATCTATATAAGCAGGCGGGTCATCGTATGTACCTTTAACAAATCGTCAAGAAGCAGAGGTTCATGGAGTGCATACACTTCACGACAAAGTCAGGACAATTAATTCGGTCACCTTCATCAAGTCCGTCAAGCTCAAACTAGACAAGGAATTTCAAATCAAGCATGGATAAACCAATTCTCTAGCAGAGTCCTTCATCAGAATAAGCAGACCAATTCCTCCATCAAACCCAACCAAGCATGAAGCTAGGATCGGAGGAGGCTCAAATCTGCAATGACATAAATAAAAGAGATCTTCAACAAAGCCATTGAAGCTGATAGTAGATGGTGCAAGACCTCTTATCTATCCGACAAGTCGATTCTGACAAATCGATCAATCCTTGTCATTTAGCATGTCCTGAATAAGGCAACATACTAATGAAAAATCCTATCAAAGCTCCGTAAGCTATTGCAATCAAAGCTAAAATGATCCAAGTTCTGTGGTCAGCCCAAAGGGTCAATCAATTTTCAACAAATGTGACTCACTCCATGCACAAATCACATTTGTTGACCTCCACATACGTGCCATAAGTCGAGTCAAGCCCACAAGTCTAATTCGACGGACTTTGGAAGCGATAATGCGCAAATCCGGGCTCAAAATGCACTCGATATCATCAAAAATGATCGAAACAACTTCTGATCGATGAATGAACTTTACCGTTGCATTTAAAATATCAAAATCGATCAAAAAATAAATATTGCAAAATCTAACGATCAATCGATTAAGCGCTCGAGCTATCAATGTGTCAACACGCATATCAGAGTCGATAAGCTGCGACGATGTCCAAACGACCTCCGTTCATAAAGTCACCCCAACAAAATATTGAAAACAATCAAATGAGGCTCGCTTAATTGGATGAGTTGTATGTGTCGAATAATCGGCGGCGCAAATCGAGGTTAAAATGCACTTGACGTATTGAAAATGTTGAAACGACCTCTGATCGATGAACAAACTTTGTCGTCATGTTCAGAACGTCAAAATTGGTTAGGATATTAATCTTGCATAACTTAATGATCAACTGATTGAGTGATTGAGTCGTCAACATGCTTGCACATATATCGAAGTCAGAAGACACCGACGCAAGTCAAATGATCTCCGTTCACAAAATTGATCTTGCCATTGGCCTTGAAACATCAAAATCTATCAAGTAAGACTATTCGTACTCAATTGGATGGTTTGAGCAAAATGGAAAGCCGTGAAATTTTGGAATGACTCATTTTTCGACTAAAATGGATCATAAAAACGTCATGATTCGTTATCATTATTTTAAATATATATATATATATATATATATATATATATATATATATATATATATATATATATATATATATATATATATATATATATATATATATATTGATTATGCGCATTTATCGGTGAGAAATTCATATTAAAATCATTTAATCAATTTAAAATTTATTTAAAATTCCTAAATTATCTTCCCCCATGCTCAACCGTTCCCCCTATTTTCGGTTTGGCTGGAAATAAAAACAAAGAAAAGGAAAGAAAAAAATGGCTCCCTCCCCATTATTCTCATTTTCCAGCAGTTCCATTTCTTTCATCCTCTCACCCCTGCATTCCCTCTCTCGTTGGAAACTCTCTGCACAGGAGATGTGCGTGGACGCATTTCCGAATGGGGAAGAGAAAACCAAGATGAAGGAAGCCATGAAAAATGACAAGCAGCTAACAAGCAACGCAGTCGCCATTGTCGGTGCCACCTCCAAGTTTCTCACGGCGCTGGGCATCAACCGCATCGACGGATGCAACATCGCCAAAAATATCATAACTGAAGCTCGCAAAATCGGCGTCTCTTTCCACCCTAACGGGCTTCCAACCTGGATCACGGAGGAAACTTGTCATCACCTGAGGGAGAAAGCACAAAAAAAGCTCAAGTTGAACGTGACGGTGGCCAAAGATGGCAGTGGTGACTTCAACACCATTAACGATGGTCTGAACGTGATGCCGAAGAAGTACACTGGCAGGTATGTGATATATGTGAAGACTGGAACCTATGAGGAGCATGTGTTGATGGGGAAGGAGAAGGTGAATGTGACAATGTATGGAGATGGATCTCAGAAGTCTGTTGTTACTGGAAGCTTGAATTGGGTTGACGGCGTGCAGACTTCCCAAACTGCCATTTTAGCTGCGACGGGATTCAGCCTCATGCTCATTGGCATGGGATTCAGCAACACCATCAGTCCCCAGAAACACCAAGCGGTGGCCCTCCGCATCCAGTCCGACAATGCCATCATCCTCAACTGCTGCATGGAAGGCTTCGGAGACACCCTCTACACCCAAGCGCACTACCAATTCTACCAAAGCTGCATCATCTCGAGCACCGTCGACTTCATCTTTAGCGACGCCACCACCGTCTTCCAGAATTGCCTCATCATACTCTGCTGCCCCCTCGACAACCAGCAAAACATAATCACCGCCAGCGTCCCGCCGACCTGCTTCTACGGCTCGCTCCATTCTGCGTAACTCTGACCCGTCTCGCTGCCACCCCGTTCCACACGCAAGCCCGCAAATCGCATGGCCCACCAGCCCACTAGCCCATGCAAACCCGTTCCTCACAGCCAGCGCGCTGTTCCAGCCCACTAGCCCGCCAGCCCACTAGCCTGCCTCCAGCCTTCACTGCCCAGTCCTGCCCACCTACTAGCTCAGCCCAACCTCCTTCTGCGGCCTCTTCCGCAGCTCACAACCACTTTTCACGCCGGAACGTATAAGAGATCTTTTTTTGATTTTTTTCACCTACTTTCTCTCATTTTCTTGTTTCAGAACCGTCATATCTTCTTCTATTTTTGGTTATTCGCGCTTTGCTTCCATTTTGCTTCGGAAAGAAGAACTCAACACGAATTCTTCTTTTTTACGTCATACTCCGGATTACATTCCCATTGCTATCCCGCTTCGCTGAGTATGAGTGAAAAATCGTGAACATGTGTGATCGAATGTGAATATATATATATATATATATATATATATATATATATATATATATATATATATATATTTATATTCTTTTCTGCGGGTTTGAAGACCTATGTTGCTCAAAAGACGCGATGAGATAAAAGTGGTGTCAAGAACGCTCGCCATCGATTGGGAGAGTAAGCCAACACTTGTTAAATGTAGCTCCTCCTAGACGAAATGCTGCTGAAATTTTATCTAATTTCTAGAGTTTGAAAAAGGGGTGGGGGAATGAATATATATTGCATTTGTATTCTGCCTCATCATGCTCAGAGGCATGATGAGATAAAAAAAAACTGGCGTGTTGCATGAGACAGCTCACTACCTCAATGAGGCACTAAGTAAGCCAAATACCCCGATCAACCCCTACATGGGGATGATCAGGAGGTAAAAATGTCAAATCTTGACTTAGAAAAAAAAGAGTGAAACCGACTTAAGAACGCTAAATAAGGAAAACATGACTAATTTTAAATTAAAATCATTAAATTAAAGAAAATTTGGGAAATTTATTAACATTAAAACTTTAAAATTGTAATTCTCTCGGTTTAAATTAAAGCGATAAAGTGAGTTATCTTTTCTTGCAAATTCTTCAAAATTAAATAAGCTTTAATTGGAATTTGGGACTAATGCTAAACTCATAATAAACTTACAATAAAACTTAAAGTCTAAGGGTGATCTAAATTGAGTTTAATAACTCTTATATCAATAGGTGATTACTATGCTAGCTAATAAGCATGAGTAGGGCTAAAATAATAAACACTGAAATCGGCATAATTTATCAAAATTGATATAGATTGAACATAATCAAATTGGGAGAATTATAAAAATTCAACAAGTAAACTAAGTGCAAGTAATATTTTAAACTACAATCTAAATCAAAATGCCTTCTTCGCCACTAGATTTGCAACTCTTCGCACAAGCAGACAGAAGGTGATACTAAATCCAATTCTACAAAAATTATAGAGCTTCCTTAATCAAAAAAATTGAGGGATTCCATTCTAATTATGATTTTTAAAATTAATGATTTCATTAATTAGATGAAATTAGCTTAAGCTATAAACACTTGCATGTGCTGGACATAGAGATTTAAATTGCAAATTTTAATATTTAAAAAGGTTATAGGCTAAATTGGAAGATACTAAATATTAATATGAAAAGCTAACAAGATATTAGATCAATTTAAAACACCTTCTTTGCCATGGGATTTGCAACTCTTTGTACAAACAGACAGAAGGCGATACTAAATCAAAATCTATAAAAATCATAGGGCTTCCTTTAATCAAAAATTAAGAGATTTCATTCTAATTATGAATTTTAAAATCAACAAAATCACTAATTAAGTAAAATTATCTAAAACTATAAACACTTGCATGCGCTCGGACATAGAGATTTCAAGTGCAAATTTTAATGTCTAAAAAGGTTGTGCAGCTAAATTGGAATATACTAAATATTAATCTGAAAATCTAATAAGATATTAGATCAATTTACAATGCCTTCTTCACCACCGGATCTACAACTCTTTGTATAAGTAGACAGAAGGCGATACTAAATCAAATTCTACATTAGTCATAGGGCTTCCTTCAATCAAAAATTAAGAAATTTTATTTTAATTGTGATTTTAAAAAATCAATGGTTTCATTAATTAGATGAAATTAGCTAAGTTATAAATACATGCATGTGCTCGGACATAGAGATTTCAAGTGTAAATTTTAATGTTGAAAAAGGCTGCGCAGACTAAATTAAAATATATTAAATATTAAGAATTCTAAGATATTTTTACACCTTCTTAGCCATGGATCGCAACTCTTTGTACAAGCAGATAGAAGGTGATGTTAAATCAAAACTACAAATATCATAGGGCTTCCTTCAACAAAAAATTAAGAAATTTCATCATAATTATGATTTTTAATATCAATAATTTCATTAATTAGATGAAATTAGCTAAGTTGTGAATACCTGCATGTGCTCGGACATGGAGATTTCAAGTGTGAATTTTAATGTCTAAAAAGACTGCGTAAGCTAATTAGAATTAAATAAAAACCTGAAATCAATCTCATAATTTAGAAATGAAAACTGCCTAAATTCTTAAATACACCTACATGGGCCCCGACATTATGTTGAATGCTTAAATTCATGTGTTTGAGGATGTTGTGCGGGTTGCTTCCCAGTTTAGTGTCAGGACTAGGTCCAGGTTAATAAAACCTAAAAACCTATAATGAAAGTTTCAAATCAAAGAAATATCTGAGAAATTGATTTTGTCAAATAATAGTAGATCTAATCCTATGTTAACAGCTAGACAGAGTTGACAAGATCTAAAGCTCTTAAACATATTCAAATTAATCAATTTTTCAACCCAAATGAAATGTCAATCTAAACATGTTTAAATGGAATTTTATCATTAAAAACTTAAATCAAACTCAATCTATCCACCTTCCATAACTGTTTATCAGGGGTGACAAATTAATAAAACTCTAGCTCACAAAGGAGCCAATGTCAAATCAAGTATTCTGTTATGTTCACTCTCAATCAATCTCTTGCGATGGGGCGTGGCTGTCCTCGGCTCGCGACCAATAGGCTCCATAGATGAAACAGTTATGACCAGAGTCCTCTGATCGGGTGGTTTGGCTAGTCAAGCTCTATTATAATACGATCATGATCGTAGCCCGCATGCTCCCCAATGACTCTGCCCTTTGAGTTGTAAATTATAAGGTATACTTGATAGGAAAAACAACTCTCTGTCAGCTAAGGTAGACTTAAGCCTGTCTTCTTAGACAAACACCACCCCAGGACTACAAGGATTTCTTGGATGACGTAACCCATGTGTTGCTGATAAGGATCCTTGGTCGGGTTGTTATTACCTCCACTAAGTAGTAGGAGGGACATGATTGTTGGGATGACGGAACAATAAGATCTAGATTGGACACATCATCATTCCCCCAACCATCCGGTTTAAGCTAAAATGATAAATTTCATACTCCCAAATTTTAAACTCCACGTACTGGTACTATATGCTACGCATTCAGCGATCTGATGACTAGCCTTAATCGAAAGTTCTCTCTTACTTATTGGGAGGGGTAATTAACTATAGGGCTTGCGCCTGTAAAAAATCTGGAACCAGATCTAAAGTACTCACTAAATGAGGATGAAATCTCTGGGTAGTGTCTTATCTATTATCTCATCTGTCTTTTGAAAATTACATCGACACATTTTCAAATAACTCTCTTCAAATTCAATAAATTGTCGAGAAGTAGGTGGAAAATTTTCAGATCCCATAGAAAGACCAGAATAACAGTAAAGAAATATGAAAGAAATAAAAAATTACAATGGGTTCAGATAACTTCTTTAAGGAAATAAGAACTAAAGTGCTGAACCAAAGGTAAGAGAAGCTCATTGACACTTCTTGCAGCAAAATGGAGGGCTTCAAGAAACACCTAGAATAATCAAAGAAGCGCACAGAAGAGCATATCGATACCATCCTTAGTCATCAAATGATTAGATATCATGCTTAATCACGATGGCCATAACAAAAGCGAGAAACTATCTTCTGTCGAGCGAAGCTCCTTGATTTTAAGAAAATCATCACCAAAAAAACAAACCAACGATAGCTCCACTTGAGAAAAACGTGGTGATGCAAGAAGCTTCAGTTGAAGATGCGTAAATGCAGCGGTTTGGAAACCGGTGTAATTAAACCAAAGAATATTACTTAGGTTGCAATATGTTATCAAGATTAACTTAAAAAATGCCACCCAGTGAGTAAAAAAAATGGTTTGAGTATCACTCAAGTCATAGCAAGAGCGCAATAACATGACATGGGGTTGATGGGATTTGGACCCAGTCTACCCTCCCAATATTTAGTTATGATCATTTTATATTTCTTAAACCTCATTGCATAATACATAGTTACTGCAATGAACTTCAAAATGAAAAATGATTTTCTTTTGACCTTATTGATGACATATATTGAGATGAATATTACAATATATTTTAATATAGACTAAATAATTAATGATTTTGATGTAAAAAAAAACATCATACACTATTAAAATGTCAGATCATGATAGCTATATTAAAAAAAATATTTTTCTTATGAAGTTCATTGCAGTAATAATGGTGATCGCAAGGAATATGAGGCCAATGCCATTGAAGATGGGATCACGTGTCTCCATATACAACACACTTAGTTATATTATTTTCAGTTTTACCTAAAAATGGAAAAGAAAGGAAGCTCGCTACTAAAAAAGAACTACAGCCGTCGCCACTTTACTATACAGATATAGGCGCACAACCACATGTGCTTTTTATTATTCATAAATCTTCCTCTTGCCCTGGCATTTGACATTTGAGACCTTTGTAGCTCTCCTCTTTCCTTCTTTCTCTTAGTTTTGATATTAAGCTTTCTGATTAGTCGGTAATTCTCTCGTTTAAGTTGTGCGCATATATATATCTATATATCATTATTAAAAAAAGTAAAATAAATAAAAATAAACTAATTCAATGAAAATTTTAGACTCATAAAGAGGTCATATCATTTCATTGTCAACTAATCTAAATGCATAGTTTTGAGAGTATATATAATTATGCTAAAATTTCATCTTACGTTGCGATTAAAAAGCTAACATGCTTTAAATTAATTCAAAACAAAAATGGTGATTTAAATGTAATAAATTCAAAATACTAATGTATGAGACTCTATGTCGAATGAATTATTCTGTAGAGCATATTTTTATTACACTATTATTTTGTTCTATAATACCTTTATATTTTGAAAGTATGGGGTGAAATAACAATTACTGATTACTAATCCCCATCTTTCATTTGCAAATATGGATCTTTAGAGTACACCATTCATCATGCAACTAGGTTGTAGAGCCAACATCCGTTTGGCTAATGCTATAATCAATACTAGAGATGTTGGAGCTACCATTTAATTTGGTAGTGTAAACTTCCCAACCATTGCTGTTGTAAATAATCCTCTACCTAAAGCAACTGCATATTCTATTCACCAACCTGTGCAATGTAGGAGGATAATTGTAATGGACATTATTGCTACTGAAGTTCCTCGAAAGAGAGCCTTTCTATTTAAAAGATTGGGTCATTCTGAGGTGCTAGTCATGAAAAGAACCATCACTGGATAGCAAGTTTTCATCATGCCTGTGAATGCAACCACTCTGCCAGTTGAACCTTTTGCACTAGGAAGACATGGTGCTAAAGCCTCCTCTTCTGGAGATAAACTAACCCATAGGCAGTAGAGAAAGAACGAATGTTGAGTTGGAGCCCATCAGCTCTCACCTGGGTCATCTATTACACAAGTAGAAGTGAGTATTCCTACCCACAAATAAATTTGAAATTATGAAATGGGTGAAAAGGGATAGCTCTACTAGTGATGTTAAGTAGTCTTTTGGGCTCAATAACAATCAACTCCAACCCTTTAGAAGAATCAACCTGAAACTTTATCTATCTGAGTACATAGAGTCCTAAAGGTTGTAAAAGAAAAGATCTTTTGAATAAAAGACATCAAAGGCCAATTACCAGAGAAGCCAAAAAAATACTCAACTATAAAAGCTACCATCAGTGGTAGTAAGAACTCAAGATCGTTCTAAATAATCCTTGCATGGTGAGCATCGGGGCATGACACCTGAACCGCATGTTCGGGAATCTGCTACTGAAAGGTCCCAATAGAAAGAAAAAAAACAAATATGAAGGTTGAAGTCCTCGAGAAGAAGTAGCAGCACAAAAGCTTCTTCATCTAGAAGCAAGTTAACATAAAGACAACGAAGAAAAAGAAATGCTAAACTACGCGCTTAACAGTCATTGTTCAAGCAAAAAATTGTACAACAAGTTGTGGAACCAGAAACGAGTGTTCCAACCCATAACATATTTGATAACTTAAGATGGGTAAAGTAGAATAGCTCTACTAGTCAAATCAAACAGTACTTCTAGACCTGATAACATTAGATTCTAGCTTCTCTAGTGAGGAAACTTGAACTGTATATATAAGAGTGCATCAAGTCCTCAAAGTTATTAAGGAGGAATGATTGATAAAAAGAAAATATGAAGGTCTTGTCTTTAGGGAGGCTAGAGTTGTTCCTCCAAAGAGACCTCCTCCTACAACCCCGATAAGATGTCTACTAATTCAAGTCTTGCACGGTGAGCATCGAGGCGTGACACTTGGACAATAGGTCCAAGAATCAACCATCGAAAGGTCCCAAAAAATAGGTGAGCAAATTTGGAGGCCAAAATCTCAAAGTGAAATTATCTTATAGAAAGACAACAACATGACATCTAGACTATACTCCAACAAAATCCACTCATTATGCGCTAGTATTAAGGGCTGAAGCAGTTCTATCACTTGAAGTTGAACTACCTTCACTCCGAGTAGCCATTCAACACAATCTCACTCAAGATGAGAATGTTTGTATATCGATGGAAGAGCTTGTTGCGCTTGACGAGGTCATGCTCCAAGCTTAGCAAAATTTAGAAGTCTACTGAGCGAGGATGTCCAAAGCATTTGATTATACAGTGCATCATCAAACTTTTTAAGAAGGAGAAATGGTCCTAGTGTTAAGAATATTAATTAATCCTCATCGCAAGATAGATGATATATTTGAGTCTAATTGGGAGGGCCCTTTTATCATTGAAAAAGTGTACTAAGGAGGGCTATACCAACTCATTAACTTTAAGGGTGAAAGACCAATGCCATCAATTAATGGTTGATACTTGAAAAAGTACTATTCATGATGACCATATTCTTGAGGTACAATAAAAATCCCCCAGCAAGACATGGGGCATTTTTTTAGTATATCTATTTAGGTTGACATCGTGCTTCATGCCGAGATCCCTAAATAAATATACTTACTCAAGATGAAAAAAAAAATTTCCATGAAAATTCCCCTATTACACAGGGGGCATTTTTAGATTTCTATGTATAGATGAAATCAATGCTACATGTTAAAACCCTCTTAAGAGCATATCAATCCAAATATTGATGTATTTGCATATTTTCATCTTGAAAGTTCTTCTAAATGTACTTTAGAATTCCCCCTGCAAGACAGGGGCATTATTAGTTTATGTCAAATTTATGTAAGTTGAGATTGTGTTATAAGATGAGATCATTGAATATATTCTAATTCAGGTTAACATCGAGCTTTATGCCAAAATTCCTGAATATATCCATAATTATCATTGTTAAGTTGTAGGCTCTTACAAAGAATAAAAAAAATCTATTATTACGCAGGAAAAGACAGCCATAAATGTCAAAAATTTATCTCCCAAATTTGCCAAATTCTGGAGATCAAGTCAGAAAAACTCCCAATTTTGAAACTTCAATCAATTAAGTTAGAGAAACATCAACCTATACATCTTGAAGTCTAGGACACGGATGAGTTCTAAAGGTCAAACTCAACAAGCCACAAGAAAAGGTGCAGTGAAAGAGCCCCTGTTCGTCAGCCTGATGACAAAACCACCAACCAACTACAGCTTAAGTCAAAGACTCGAGTAGGTTCTAAAGGTCGAACTCAATAAGCTCAAATGTGGCTAAGTTGCTAACGCTTTCCTCACTCAACAAGCTGTAAGAAAAGGCCGCAGTGAAAGAGCCCTTTCTCGTCACTCCAATGATGATAGCTGTTCAATCTCAAACCAGATCCAACTTAGTGATTACAAGCAACCAGGATCCAAGAGATCTTTCTACTTGATCGATAGATGAAGACAATCTAAGGAAACTCTCAATCTAGAGCTACCTCAAGTCAATCTTTATATTGCCTACGGAGTGATACTTCAATTTATTCTCAAATGATCTGATCAAGCTCAAAGCACAGATCAAAGCCAATCTTCTCATCAAGTCCGTCAAAAAAGAAAGCACAGGACTGAGGAAACAATTCCATAGTTCATACAAAGCCGATGGTGAACTAAAAGAATTTCACGATAATTCAGTTTGTTAAAGCACACATTGCTAGACTGATAATTCAACATAGACCTAGTATAAGCCAGAAGGTTGGGTCATTTGTACGTACCCTTCAATGAATCTTTCAAAGCAACAAGCACAGGATTCATGGCGTACATACACTTCCTAATAAGTCAATATAGATAAATCAAGTCAGTCCTTCATCAAGTCCGTCAAACTTAAAGCTAAGATAGAAGGAATTTAAAATCTGCCAAGCGGATTAACTAATTCCCCAGCAAAATCCTTCATCAAAATAAATAAACCAATTCCTCCAACAAACTCAACAAAGAACAAAGCTCGAGTTGGAGGAAACTCAAATCTACAATAACATAAAAGAAAGAGATCTTCAGCAAAGCCATTGAAGCAGAGAGTATATGGTATAAGAACTCTTATCTATCTGACAAGTTGATTCTATCAAATTGGTCATTCTCATCATTTAGCATGTCCTAAATAAGGCATCATACTAATGACAAATCCTATTAAAGCTCCGTAAGCTATTGCAATCGAAGTTGAAATGACCCAAGTTCTGTGGCCAGCCCAAAGGGTCAACCAGTTCTCAACAAATGTGACTCGCTCCATGCACAAATCACATTTGTTTAGGGGCATTTTTTGACCTTCATATATGTGTCATTAGTCGAGTCAAGTTCACAAGTCAAATTTGATGAACTTCGGAAGTGATATTGCACAAATCAAGGCTCAAAATGCACTGGACATCACCAAAAATGGTCAAAATGACCTCCAATTGATGAACAGACTTCATCATCGCATTCAGAATGTCAAAATTGATCAGAATATAAATATTTCACAATCTAATGAGCAACCGATCAAGAAATCAAGCTATCAATGTGTCGACATGCATATTAGAGTCAGGAAGCTACGATGATATTTGAACAACATCCGTTCAAGAAATTGATCAAGCCGTTTGCTTCAAAATACTAAAAACTATCAAATGAGACTATCCACGCTCAATTCAAATGAGTCTGTACAAATATCAAATGATTGGAAGTGACAATGTGTAAATCGAGGCTGAAATACATGGGACGTCACCAAAATCAACCCAAATGACCTCGATCGATGAACGAACTTTGCCATCATGTTCAAAATATCAAAATTGATTAAAATATAAATATTATACAACTTGATGATCAATCGATTAAGTGATCAATTCATCAATGTGCTTGCATGCATATTGAGATCATGAGGCACCGACACAAGCCAAATGACCTCCATTCGTGAAATTGATTGGGTCATTTGCTTTAAAAGATTGAAATATATCAAGTAAGACTATTCACACTCAATTTAGGTAAGTCTGTGTGAAAATTGAGTGGTCAAAAGCGGCGACACATATTTTGAGCTGAAATTGACTCAATTTGACAATTTGCGACACAAACCAAACAACCTCTAATTGCGAAACGGACTGCGCCATTGCATTCGGAACATCAGAATAACCTTACATATATATATATATATATATATTGATTATCTAATTGTGTTGGCATAAAGTTCACATTAAAGTCGATCAATTAATTTAAAAATCAATTTCAAGATCTAAATTTATCCTAAATCCCCCAAATTCCATCTAATGAACTCGGTTCGGCCCTAAATCCTCCTTCACCCATGGGCTCCCTCTTCACACACCGGATCGCATGCCCAACCGAACGAGATCCCCTTCCTCTTCACGCACGTGCTTCCCTCTCCCTCACACAATCGCACGAAGGCTTAACCGAATGATCCCTCTCTTCTTCACGCACGATTCGAACAACCACTCCTATGCAAGCATTCTTCCAAACTGTTCCCCTCTTCTATCTTCCACAACTACTTCTCTTGTCCAAAATCAAAACTACAAGCTTACTCTCCGATTTACCTCCTCTCTCCAAACAGAAAAGGCAAGACAAGCTCTATTCTTATTCCTTCTCCTTCTTCTTTCTTCTTCTTTCTTCCCTTTCTTCTCCTTCTTGTTGACCTCAACATATATGTCATAAGTTGAGTCAAGCCACAATCTAATTATGGACTTGAGTGACCATCGGCTCAAAATGCACTAGACGTCACTAAAAATGATTGAAATGACCTCTGATCAATGAATGGACTTCTCCATCACTGTTAGAACATCAAAATTTATCAGAATATAAATATTTCACAATCTAACAAGCGACCAATCAAGCGATCAAGCTATCAATGTGCCGACATGTATATCAAAGTCGAGAAGCTACGATGATATCCAAATGACCTTCGTTCATGAAATTGATCATGCCGTTAGCTTCGAAATATTGAAAACTATCAAATGAGACTATCCATGCTTAATTCAGATGAGTATGTATAAATGTTGAATAATTTGAAGTGACAACACGCAAATCAAGGCTGAAATACACTAGACGTCACTAAAATTAAACCAAATGACCTTCGATCAATTAACAGACTTTGTCATCACATTTAGAACATTAAAATTGGTCAAAATATAAACACTGCACAACTTGATGATCAACCAATCAAGTGATCGATTCGTTAACATGCCTACACGCATATCAAAATCAGAGGCACCGATGCAAACCAAACGATCTCCGTTCATGAAATTGATTGCACAGTTAGCTTCAAAACATCAAAATCTATCAAGTAAAATTATTTGCACTAAATTCGATGAGTTTGTGTGAAAATTGAGTGGTCGAAAATGGTGACATGCATTTTGAGCTAAAATTGACTCAATTTGATCCTGACTCGAACCAAATGGCCTCCGATTGTGAATTAGACTGTGCCGTTGAGTTTGAAACATCAGAATAACCTTAAATTGATATATATTTTGATTATTTAATCGTGTCAATGTAACATTCACATCAAAGTTGATTAATGAATTTAAAAATCAATTTCAGAAAACCTAAATCTAATCCTAGCCCTAAATCCCACTTAACTCATTTGAATAGGCCCTATTCCACGTGACTGAGCACTTAACCCATTCGGATCTCCCTTTTTGATAGAACATCCAACCACGTGAGCTCCCACTCCATGTGAATGACAAGCTCTCGACACTCAACCATTCTGCGACCCCCCTCACCTCATTTTTCTTCGTTTGAAAGGAGAAAACCGCATGAAGGCTCCAATGGTTCCCCCCTTTCTTCCAAACCGCAAGATCCCTCTCATTTTTCCTCTTTTCTCAAGAAAAAAATGGCAAGAGCTCTTCCCCTTTTTTTTCCTTTACTTCTTCCTTCCAAAATGGAACCCTTCCTTGTAGAGATCATAAGACTCTTCCTTTACTTCTTCTTCACAAACAGCTGGGATCAAGACCTCCTCACAAGCAAAAAATTGTAAGCCTCTTCCTCCACCCTCTTCTTCCACTCTTTCCTTTTCTTCCACTACTGGTTTCTGATTGAAGCAAGCTGCAAGCAATAACTCCTATTGAAGGCGGTATGCATCTAAAGGGTGGATGATTCAATAATTGCAGATTCTATGGATTAGTTGCAAAATAAGAGTTAAGTTGTGTTGTGGTACTTTGCTTAATAAGTTCGGGGCACATTGCTAATGATGCCTCAATGCTTTACAGATTAATTGCCATATGCATTATCTTTCTGTTAGTTCTCTAATAATTGTGCCTTTTGGATGAGAAGAATTTATGTTTCCAAAAAAATTTATAAGAATGTGGATTGAATTTGGAACTTGCAATGTTTGTTCAGTGCCCCTCATCATGCATGCACTATAATCGATCTATGTCGCCATAGATTCAAAGAATGAGGTGGCTTTTCTAGTATCATTTGTGTTAGGGAGAAGAAGGCGATAGTTCTTCTATTATGAATTTGGGTGACAAGCCAATTTGCAAAAGTAGAATTTGTGACGACTTGCAGCATGTAGCTAGTGAAGATGTGGAAAAAAACCCAACAAATCACAAGTGCTTTGATAGACTCGAAGAGATGAGCATCGATGTAATCTGTGGATGTGAGGGAGTGTATGAATGTGAAAATTGTATTATATGCTTCTGTGTTTTCTTTTTGTAACTTTGAAGACCACACTAATGCCCCATAGGGTGTAGTGGGTGCAAAGACGGCTGTGATGTGGCAAGACACCACTCGCTATGCTCAATAGGGCATATCAAGCAAGCCAACATCCGTTAGATGTCGCTCCCTCAAGACGAAATGCTGCCGCAATTTTTACAAAATTATAGACTTAGAGAAAAAAAGGAGAAAAAGAAATGAATATATATATATATATATATATATATATATATATATATATATATATATATATATATATATATATATATATTGCATTGTATTTCTCTTTATGTAGGTTTCAAGACTCCGTTAATGCCCTATAGAGCATAGTGGGTGCGAGAAGAAGGTTGTGCTATTGCAAGACACCAGTCGCTACGCTTAGTAGGGCATACCGAGAAAGCCAAAATACTCCGATCACGACCCCTGTGAGGATGATCAGAGGTTCTGAAATTTCATCAAATTTTAAGACTTTAATTTAAAATTAATTGGATATTAAATTAATGGTGAAGCATAAAGTCTTTAAAAAAATAAAATGAAAAGGGAATGTGGAGTTCACATATACCTTAAAGTAATAATAGAGGGTGGCGTGCTTAATAAACATTATTACCCTACGAAAATGTACTAAGTGAAAGTAAATTTAGTTACTTAATTTATTGCTAAATAAGTGCTTGATTCATTGTTTAATATGTTCAAACAAATGAGGATACTCAAGTTAAATGCAAGTGAAACTTGGGGAGGTAAATATTAAATTCATAAGAGACTTGCAATAAATTTGAAATCTAATTTTTAAATAAATATGGAATTTGATATGGAGTTAGGATGAATCTAAATTAGGTTTAATAACTCTTATATGAATATGGAGAGGATTACAATGCTAGATAATAAGCATGAGTAGGGATAAAGCAATAAACACTGAAATTGATATAACTTATTAAGAGTGATTTGAATTGAACATAATCAAGCTAGAAGAATTGAAAAATTCAACAAATAAACTAAGTGCAAATTTTAATGTCTGAAAAGGTTGCACAGGCTAAATTGGAACCTATTAAATATTAATCTCAAAAATTTAATAAGATATTAGATCAATTTATAACATCTTCTACACCACCAGATTTGAAACACATCGTACAAGCGAAGTTAATTAAGGCATTCTTAAATACACCAGTATGGGCCCCACCACTATGCTGAATGTTTAGATTCAAGTGTCTGAGAATGCTGCACTGGTTGCTTCTTAGTTTAGTCTTAAGACTAGGTTCGGTTTAATAAAACCTAAAAATTTATTATAAGAATTCTAACTTAGTAAAATATCTAAGAAGCTAATTCTATCATGTGACAGTAGAATTTTGCTCAAAATATTCCATCAAAATATGATTCTAATCTCAAATCAAATCTCAAAGAGTATCAATCTAAAAAATCTTTAAATTCATTCTTTCGCTTTTAATCTATCCACCTTTCATATTATGAGGTGACAAACTAAGAAAACTTCATGAAAGCCAAATCAAGTGTTCTCTATGTTCACTCTCAACCAATCTCATGCCGGTAAGGATGTGGCCCGTGTCCTCACGTGACTTGTCCAAGCTCCACAAATGATGATTACAGTCCTCTCGATGGTGGTTTGGCCAGTCAAGCATCATTATATTACGATCACGATTGTAGCCCGTATGCTCCCTAATGGCTCTGCCCTTTGAGTTGTGAATCATAGGATATACTTGATAGGGCAAACAACCCTCTGTCAGTTAAGATAGGCTTAAGATTGTCTTCTTAGTCAAACACCACCCCAGGTCTACAAGGATTTCTTGGACGACATAACCCATATGTTGTTGATAAGAATCCTTCGGTTAGGTTGGATCGACTATCTCCTCTGACTAATTAGACTAGGGACCATGATAGCCTGGGATGACGGAACCATGAGATCTAGATCGGGCACGTCATCATTCCCCAACCATTCGATTTAAGCTGAAATGATGAATTTCATAATCTTAAATTCTAAAACTTCATATGCTGTTATTATATGCTATGCATTAAGCAGCCTAATGACTAGCCTTAATCGAAAGTTCTCTCTCACTTATTGGGTGGGGTAATTAACTATGGGGGCTTGCGCTTATAGGAAACTTGGAACCAGATCTAATGTCCTCACAAAATGAGGGCAAACTATCTTGGTAGTGTCTTATCTACTATTCCATCTGCCTTCTGAAAATTACACTGACACTTTAAATCACTCTTTTCATCGAGAGGTCGGTGGTGAATTTTCGAAGCCCACAGATTTCTGATGACTCCGCTGGGGACATGATTCTCTTTCCATCTTTGGCTAGTCATATATGTGCTATAATTGTAATAAAGTTTTTAAAAATTCAAAATAAAAATGGTGATTTAAATGTGTAATAAATTCAAATTACTAATGTATAAGGCTCTATGTCGAATGAATTATTCTGTAGAGTACATTTTTATTACACTATTATTTTGTTCTGTAGTACCTCTGTATTTTGAAAGTATGGGGTGAAATAATAATTACTAATTACTAATCTCCATCTTTCACTTTTGTAGAATGGATCTACAAAGCACTCCTTTCACTATTCATTTTGGGTGTGGTGCAAACATCTGCATAGCCAACACCGTTATCAACACAGGAGATGTTGGGGCTACCATTCAATTTGGTAGCTTGAATTTTTCGGCTATCGTAGCTGCAACTCTTGAAGTACCCACCTATGGTACATTTGTCCGAGGCCATGCTGGAAGGCCTCAAGTTCTTGCTCTACTAGCATGTTAGTCAATCAATTCAATATTAATCATCAGGAGTTCTCTCGATTTAGAACTTCAGTTTTCAAAAGGCTAGGTCAAACTAAAGTCCCCATGACAAAAAGAATCATCAATAGGAAAACTATGTCTTTAATGCCTCGTAGTACAACTGCTCCACCGATTAAACCTTTTGTACCTGGAAAGCATGATCATGAAGCTTCCTCATCAGGAAGCAAATTAACCAAAAGGCAGAGAAGAAGAAGAAATGCTGAGCTGAGGGCTCAGTAGATTCCCTTTGAATGACTTAATGAACAAGCGATACTACGCCAAAAGTGAGTATTCCTACCCACAATAACTTTGACAATCTAAAATGGGTAAAAAGGAATAGCTCTACTGGTGAAGTAAAGCAGTCTTTCTGGAACCAACCACGTCAAGCTCCATCACCACAGAGGAAACAACCTGAAATATTGTCTGCCAGAATACACAAAGTTCTCAAAGTAGCCAAGGACATGGGCTTGAAGAAAAGAAGATTTCAGAGGCCTCAGATAGTTGAAAATACTGAAACTTCACCAATGAGGTTGCCATCTCTTTTGCTAACTAGTCATCGAGCCTAGTATGCTTTACACGGTGAGCATCAGAGCATGAAACTTGGACTACGTGTCCAAGAATCTGCTATCGAAAGGTCTCAATGAAAGGATAAGAAGATATGGAGGCCAAGGCCCCTAATGAAATCCCGAAGAATTTGGAAGAGGTGTGATATCTAACACATATTCTTAGAAATTTACCTCAAAAATAACTCATCAGAAGTGGATACCCAAAAGAAGAGATATCATTGATGAGAGACATGACGGTCGACACTGTGGAGAATCCTTTAGGAGATCCCATCATAAATCAGATTCACCCTAACAAGAGAAAGTTGACTTCGAACGTAGTCCTTTAGTGGAAGAAGTATTTGTTCCGTGCATTGAACCAAAAATCCACTGGAAATGTTAATAAAAAAATTCATGTACAAAAAGAAGGTGATGAAGAGGACACTATGGAAGTAGAAGTCATCTATATGATTAGATATATAGATGAACTTTCTGCTCAGCACCATCAGCAGCAATATAGATTTAGGGAACCTGAACTTGAATTGAACATTTATGAAGAAGAGTCTTCACAGAAGAAAATAGAAGATGGAGCTTCAATCTCTACTGAAGATGAAGAAGAAGAGGATCAAAATGAGAAAGAGATCATGAGTGTTGAAGTTGTTTATATGGTTAAACCAGGAAATGATCAGTTTGATACACGCTTTTATAATCAGCATCGTCATTTAACCTTATAAATAGTTATCCCTGCAAATGCACAAGGAGAAGGACAGACAAGTTCTTCCCCTGAAGATGAGCAAGGAGCAGAACAATAGCAAGAAGTAGAGGAAGAAAAAGAGCTTGTACTTGTTGACACCATGGCACTAGCTAAAGAGCAAAAAGAAATGCAACGTTAAATGGAAGTCAAAGACAAAAAAATTGCATAGCTTGGTACCAAGATGAATGACATGATGGTACAAATGAATATCATGATGGAGATGTTGTAGAAGAATATCACATCAAATGTAGCACATGTCTTATCTGCTAATCAATAGGTAGCTAATAATGCATCTTCTATACCACCAGTCACTTTGGTACCTCAAGCTCCTACAGTACATGCTACACATGAAGCGAGGAATGAAGTTAACCAACTACCTCTTCAACCGATAATTCAAAATCTGGCTAGGACACCTAGAATGGTAACAACTGCTCAGCTAGAAATAATAATCAATGAAAAGATAAAGGCTAGCCTGAGTAGGCTAAAAATCTGAGTAAGGTCCCTACGAATATGATCAAGTGCTATACCCAAAAGATTACTCAGTGCTGAAATATAATACTATCAGTTGGCTTGGAAATCCAAAGTAATATCTAGCCCAATTTAAGGCTACTTGTAGTAACACAGGAGGGAATGATGTGCTGCTTTTTCATTAGTTATTCTCGACCTCATTTTTTTGAGTGGTAAGCCAAATGATTCAGTTAAAACTTTTGCTGAATTAGAGACAATATTCGTGAAGAGGTTCGCTAGTGCAAATGAGAAAATAACAATCGCTAACCTTGCCTTACTGAAAAGGAGAAAATATGAATTAGTGACAAAATTTATAAGTTGTTGGCGTAACCTAAGCATGAAATATGAGTAACAAATGAAAGAGGAACATGCACTCCAATTGCTAATGGGCAATATGGATGATAAAATGACACCATTTCTATGTATGACATCAATTACAACATTCCAGGACTTTCTCGATAGAGTAGCTAAATTCAAAAATCTGAATCGCACTAAGTCTGAAATCTATGTAGATAAAGCAAAGAGAAACAAACCTTTAGGCTTAAGAAGAAATGATACTCATGCCGCTTCCTATAGCTCAAATGGTGAAAAGAGGGTGATATATAATGTGAATAAAGGAAAACAGTCAATGTATAATGATGATAAGGGAAAGAAGCATATTTATTCTAATCCATAGCCAAAATTGATTTTAGGAGGAAATGATAAATCTTAGACTTTTTCAAGTGGTGGAGAGCATCCAAAATAAGCAACAAGAGATGATGAACGAATGCGACCATCTCTTAAGAAAAAGATGTCAAAAGATTATTCCTTTAGAAGGGATAGTGTGGCTAAATTATTTCGGTAAGCAGTCAAAGCTGGTTTACAATTATCAGCAATTAAAAGGCCTGAAGAAGCTGATCAAGTCAGTAATCCAAATTACTGTCCTTATCATTGGATGATCTGTCATCCCATCGAATTGTTATGTCTTTAAGGATTGACTAGAAAGGAAATATTGGCGAGGTGAATTTATATAATCCGATAGTGTTCTAATTAACCCAAAAAGAGAGTCTACAAGGATGATTACGTCCTCTTCCATATCATCCTACAAAGATAAAAGAAGGAGAAATGAATTCATACTAAAGAATGGAAAATAATAGTCTCCAAAAAGACTATGAAAATGCTGAAGCAGCTAAAAGGAGTCCCTAGTGTTAAGTGAAAATCACCACTTGAACCTATATTGGACTTAAAAGAGATACCTAAACCAAATATTTGGGCTTCTCAGCGGCATTCTGATAAGGCTACTTCATCACAACATGATGAGCAGTCTACTAAATGAAAGCTTCATAAGTCAAAGAAGCCAGTTAAGTAAAAGAAGATCAAGAAGAGAACTATAACTCAAAAGATCATTAATAATCTAGAGGAGTATCACAAGGCAACCATTTTAACTTTATGCCTAAACTGCATTGATGAATTAGATGAAAGAAGATAATATTGAATCTTGTCCAGTAGAGACATGATGAATCATTTATGTGATATCAGATGTTTTTCAATGTCAATTACTCTAAAATGACAAGGGTAGTTAGATAGACTCGACCAACCTAACAAAATTCTTATCAGGAAAGCAAGAAGAACTTGAGGAATTAATATCTGAATTTTGTTTAATGACTCAACAAAAAGATAACAGTTCAGATGAAGATTTATATTTTTCCAATGGAGAAGAATCAGACTCATCGATATCATAGCGTATGAAACATATGAAGTTGAAAAGAGAGTTTAACTCTTTTGGTCAATCCTCCAGAATAAGAAGGGAATTTGAAGAAATTATCTCTTCAGAAGAATTTGAGCAAGACAAGGTGATTCAAGTTTAGTTGAGAAGTGATAAAGTCTTATCGTCTTCATCAAAGAGGGAAAATATAAATGAAGATAAAGGCAAATAAATTGAAGTCAACGAAGATATCATTCCCAAATATCCTAGAATAAAGCCTAAATCAAGAAAAAAGATAGATTATAATATTCTATCATATCTGAGAAAGATCCCTGAACAATTGAGTATGAGGGCTCTCTTAATCAAAAGATCTCGAGAAACTTGATGCACTCTCAAAGATCTGAGAGTTATGAAGCTTATAAAAAAATGCATGAAGGGCATTGCAAACTCAAGATCTCCTAGTAATCACATTTTTTGAAGAAGATCTTATGTTGGGAATGGCAGATCATAATCATCCTCTATATGTTACTACAGAGAGTGATGACATCTTGATCAGCCGAATATTGATTGATCCATATTCTTCTATCAATCTTATGAGTCTAAAGGTATTAAGAGGATTATCACTTGATATCCAACATCTTGGGAGAGATAAGTTGATGGTTCATGGTTTCAATGAAAAAGGGCAAAAAACCCTGGGTTCCTTTATTCTCCTGCTCAAGTTTCAGGATTTATATACAAAAGCCAAGTTTCATGTAATCGATGTTGATACACCATTTAGAGCTCTTTTGGGCCAGCAATATCTGCATGAGTATCGCATGGTCCCATCAACTATGCATTAGTGTATGAAGTACCTAAAACATGGAGAAGAGTTCAAAATTCCTGGAAATATACAACCATTCTCCATCCATGAAGCAAAGATTTATGAAGATGTGAAATATTTCATTCCTAAAGAATCTAAGCCAATAGATCCTCTTGAAGTGATAACATCCACTTCAGGAACTGAAAAGTAATTTCATAAAGTGAAAGAGCAAAAACAAAGAGGAAGAAGGAAGGCAATGCCAACTCTCCCTAAAGCACTTGATTCTGCAACTAAATCAAGAAAATCAATTCCTCATTTAGGAAGTACACACAAGAAGAAGAAAATATTCTTAAACCTAAGGGAAATTATAAGCTTTCAAGAAAGACAAAGTATGACGTAAGTGGTTTTGATTTAGATTATGATTTTGAATTTACTTATGGAAATAGAGTTCATATGATTGTATCAAGAAGGATAGCTCACTTGATAGAGTCAAATGACTCACTCAAAATTATACCCAACCCTCAATAGTACTTCAAAGAAATCACTCTACTAGAGGTACATAATATTGAAGAATTGATAACATTCTATGTGTTCATGAGAGTGAAGAACTCTATTCTAAAATCAAGAGTCTCAAATTTTGATCACGCTCAACATGAAAATTCTGATGAGATGGTGCCAACAAGAATACCAATATATTATCCGTAGAAGTTGCGAAGAATGATGCATAAGCTTAAAATTCATATTGGAACTACTAATCATAAAACTTAAATCTTTAATAGGATGTGGAGCCAAAGAAGTCCTCAAGCATCATGAAGAAGTGATAAGTTTATCACTAAAGGTCTTGGATTAATTCATAAATCTCTTCAAAATAAAGCATGTTATAATATAACAGAACCAGAGATCGAAACTAATAATGATGAAGAAGATGATCTTCATGAAATTATTCCTTCAAATAATGAAGAAGTAGAAGCCAAGCCTGCACCTAAAGAACTCGAGGATGGTGGATAAATAGTTACTATGGATGAACTCAAAGAAATCAACCTAGGAGCTGAGGATGATCCCCAACTTTGATGCTTCATCGATGAGAAAGTTGAAGAGCTAAAAATGCTACTTTGTGAATTCAAGGATTGCTTTGCCTGGACATATTCTAAAATGCCAGGCTTATCCCCTGATATAGTAGTTCATAAACTTGCTATTAAACTAGATGTGATGCCTGTTAAGCAAGATCCTAGGCAAATGAGATTGGAGATCAAGAACGTAATTAGAAATTAAGACTGATCAAGCTTTCATCTAAAGGGAGGAGATTGGATAAATATTGTCCGTGAAGAAAATGGCCAAATGTTCTTGACTTGGACCTAAATAAGGTGTGGCCAAAAGATGACTTTCCGCTTCCAATATTAGAACTGCTAGTGGACAATATTTCCAACTATGACATGTTCTCATTCATGGATGGATCGTGGGTATATAATCAAATCAAGATGGTTCCTTAAGATAAAATACATACATCATTTAGAACACCTATTGACATCTATTGCTAGATAGTCATGCCCTTCGGATTGAAGAATGCTGGAGCTACATACCAAAGAGCTATGACACAAATTTTTGATGAGCTAATTCACCAGATGGTGGAATATTATGTTGATGATTTGGTGGTGAAGAGCTTAAATCCTAAAAACCACTTTGAAGACTTGAGAATTGATCACAAAGATGAATCCTCTAAAATGTGCATTTGGGATATCCTTCAAAAAATTCCTTGGGTATATTGAACATCATAGAGGAATTGAAATTGATCTCACTAAAATCAAGGCTATTGTGGAGATGCCGCCACCGCCAAATAGTTTGCGTCAGCTCCGCTCTCTACAAGGATAGCTTGCATTCATCCGATGATTTATATCAAACCTATCAAGATGCTGTCAACCATTTGCAAAGTTGATGAAGAAGGATGCTTCATTCAAATGGGACAAGGAGTGCCAAGAAGCCTTCAATAATATTAAAGCTCTTAAATCCACCAATCGGCGATTTATCTTGGAAGCCCCTCATTCTATGCACAGTTGCATTAGAAGAGTCTCTCAGGGCATTATTAGCACAACACAATGAAGAAAGTAAAGAGAATATACTTTATTATATCAGTCGGAGACTGATAGGAGCAGAAATGAGATACTCTCCAATAGAAGCATCGCTAGATTGATTTCAGCCTAAAAGCTACATCATTATATGTTACCTCACAAGATTACCCTCATCTCAAAGATTGATTCACTGAAGTACTTGATGAAAAGACCAGCATTGACAGGTCTCTTAGCAAGATGGACAATATTGCTTCTACAATTTGATATCACATACATTCCAGAGAAAGCAGTAAAGAGACAAGTCTTAGCAGATTTTTTAGCTGCACATCCCATTGTGGTGAAAATATTCCCACCTTCATCTTTCCTTTTTGGAGAGGATAAAAGAAAAAAGAAATATATGCCTTTTGGTTGGGACACCACGTAGATCCACAGATATTTTTATTAGGGTGATCGACTATGACATTGAGGAGAGGTGTAAACATGTAATTTCATTCAATCTAATTAATTCTTAAAGACAATCTTATGAAGTAAGATCATTTAAGGAGAATCAAAAGTTGTTTAAAGAGACTTCCATTTTATTTTGAGTTTGATTTGAATTTAAAAAGTGTGAGAAAGTTTGCTGGTCCTTACCCATTCCCAAATGTGTGTATTATTTTAGTTTAATTTTTAGGTGATTAGATTAATTTTATGCTATGGTTAGGTTAAGGAGTAAATTAAGTTCATTATTTACCCCTTACCTATACCACTTTAATATATTTAATCAAATAATTATGAGCAAATATATGGCATAAAACCATAAGGAATTTAAATTAGCAATGCATCCTAGGAAAGAAAGGTACCTAATGCAATTGGTTCAGAATTAATGATTAATTAAGCTAAAGGATTTAATTTAAGTACTTTCATAACCTTTCCCACACATATGGGTTAGGTATGATTTTCTTAAGTTTTACTTAGGTTATTGAACACCTAAGTATCTACTCAAGAAGGATTAGTTTAGTTTCTAGATTAATTTTGATTTTTGAGAATTTGATTTGATTAATTAAGTAGATCATTAGTGGGTTAACCCTTAATTAGATTTGGATTAAGGAAGAAAGGGGGTTTAGGGAATAGCCTAAGGAAAATATCCTAAAATCATTCCATAAACCTCCTAATCACTTAAAGAAAGTTTAATTAACTTAATCAAGGAATTAAATCACTGATCACATACTTAATTAAGCCAATTACATTAAGAGAGTGATTAGGGGTTCATTAATTAATTTTCTTAATTAACTCTTTAACAAATTTAAAAAAAATTAGGGAAGGTAGAAGTCATACCACTAAACATGCCTGAGAAGTTTGCAATTAATTAATGAAGTCATTAGGGAGTAATTAGGGTTATTAAGTTTTTAAATAAATTATAATTAAGAAAAATCTACTATTCAAACTCAATTAAAAATAAATTTTTGGATTCTCCTATAAATTATCTTTAAAATGATCCCACATTCATATTTTTCTGATTTTTCTATATTTAGTTATGTTTTTTTTGAAGTTTCAATTGATTTAAGTGATTTTTAATAATTCTCCAAATTTATTTTATTAAAATAAATCATTTGACACTCAAAATTCAATATCTTTTAATCCAAAGGTTATTTTGACTTCAAATTTTTATGGTACGTGTATTTTAACATTAATTTTAATATTTGAAAATGTCAACTTAATATGACCTATATTTTTAATTTAATTAAAGCAATTTGATTTTTACTAAAACTCAAATTAAGCTCAAAATATTAAGTGAAATTTGGGGATTTTAGATTTGTTGGATTCCTCTCGGAAAGATAAATCCAATGAGCTCTATTTATAATTTTAGGTTAAGTATTTTATTTTCTATGAATTTTTAAAATTTCACGTGATTTTAATTAATTTTTTTAATTAAAAAACCGCTCGACGCTGACATGGAAACACGTGGTGCCGCGCGAATGAATGCGCGGTGCCGCTGGCACGAAGCATGCGCGCGACGATTCTCGCGCGCCACAACAGATGGGAGGGAAGACGGTCAATGCGGAAAGTGACCGTTCATTTTGATCGCTCGCCGATCGGACGGTCTGATCGATCGTGATCCATAGGCCAGGAACACATGATCGACATGTGATCTGAGCTATTCGATCATGCGAACCATGCGATCGGATGATCTAGATTGCATCAGGAGATCTGAAGGCCCGGATCGCAAGATCCATGCGCGATTCGAGCCGTCCGATCTTGTGAACCGCGGGATCGGACGATGGCTACTTTGTCGCCGGCAGTGAACAATAAAATCTATTTTTTCAAAATGAAAAATAGGATTTTTATAAGTGAAAACTTGTCCAAATGGACTAGTTTTTGCATCGATTCCTATTGAAAAAAATTCTATTTTCTAATTGGTATGATTTAAATTAAAAATATAGGATTATCTAGGGTAGATTCCTAACAATTACGCAAAAACCATCACAAAATGAGGGATCTTAAGGCCGGCTATGGTTTTTGAAGGTTACCTAACTGGGGATGATTTTGACGGTGGTGCTGACTCGAGCGCGCTATCGAGTGAGAGAAGAAGCCTTGGACTGAGCTTAGATCCTTGCCTTCACGTTGAAACAAAGTTTCCTCTAGTGATCATCGTTTCCTCACCAAAATTCCCTTAGTTTTGGAGTATTTCTCTCCAAAGTGAAGTGGATGATTGCTAATGGCTTTTGGGAGCTCTAGGAGGAGGAGAATGAGATGAATGAGGGTTTCCTTCAGCCACTAAAGCCTTAGAATGAAAAGTTAAGTGAAATGAACCTTTTTCCACTATTTATTTGAAATTTTGGCTCCAAAGTCATGTCATTTGGCTTGGGGTGGTTGGAAATGGAAGAGAATCATTTTAGATGGCACCCTATGATTGGCTAAGGCATGCAAAGTGGCTGCCATGAAGGATAAGTGGGTGTCCTAGCCAAGGGGAGGTGAGTGTCCTTCATGCCAAGTGTTCCAATGGGAGAGGTGAGGTGATTTCACCTCCCCATGAGTCATGGCTGCCCCAATCACTCCTTGGGTCATAAAATCAATGTCTTTGGTGCCTATGTGGACCAATGGATGAGTGCCAAGTGGCCAAGGAAGAGAAATGACCACTTGTGAAAGTGCATTTTCTTATGGGATTCCCTTGACCCAAGGGAAAAGTGGTCATTTGTCTTTGAATTTGATTTGAGAAGATTTGAAATGAGTCAAAAGTAAGTTGGACCAAATTTCATGTCATTTGAAGTTCATTTGGTTTAATAATTTGACCAAATCGTCAAAATAGGTTGATTGATGAATTGGTTAAATTGGATCAAACCAAGAGTTGGGTCAAGTTCAAATGACTATTTGGAGCATATTTATTCAATTGGTTTCAATTAATTTGGTTTAATTTGGATTTAATTTGGGTTTTGTCAATTTGATCCTTTAGGTCAATTTGGGCTAAGTTGACCAATTTGACCCAATTGACCAAATTGGCTTGAATTATGGCTTGGTTTGGGTTTGGTTGATCATTTGAAATGGATTGTTATCTTTGTTTCCAATCAATTTGATTTATATTTGATTTTGGCTTGATTTGACCTTTTAGTTTAAGTTGGGTTCATGGTCAATTAGGCTAGGTTGGGTCTAGTTGACCAATTGGTCAAATTGGGTTTAATTGAGGCTTTGGTCAAGTTCAATAATTAATTTGGTGTGAACTTGAGCCATTGGTTGCAATCAATTTAGTTTAGGTTGCAATTTGACTAGTTTGGATTCATATGGGTTAAAGGGTTGACTTGGTCAATGGGATAGGTTGACTTGGTTTGACCCAATTCATGATAATTGATTAACCTATGATGATCAACAAGCATGACATGAAGTTTGGATTGGCATAATTCACTTTGATTTGGATTGAATTGAATTTTGATTCATATAGGTCAAATTGGCCACTTTGGGTCAAATAAGCCAATTGGGTTTAGTTGTCTTGATCAAGGCTTGATTGAAGTTTGGTTGAACTCACATACGAACTTATGGTTGAAATATAAATCCATTTGCAAGTGATTTGAAGTCAAATGGGTTTTGATTCATTTGATAATTTCAAGTTCAAAAGGGTGAACATGAGTTTGACTTGGGTTTGATTATTGAATTTAGTTTTGGTTTGATTATTAGAGTTTATGTTTATATTTGGATTCATGGTTGTAAGATTGATTGAATCATGAAGAAAAATTAAGGGTTTGGCTTGATTTGAAGTTGATTTGGCTAAGTTCAAGATTTTGGCTTGAAAGGCTTAGGTTGGATTTTGGTTGAATTTGAGTTTGAGTTTTGAATTTTGTTTTGGATATTTGAATTTATAATTCATTTATATTTGTGAATATAAATGAGAATATAAATGGGTTATGAAAAAATTTCTTAAATTTGAATTGATTTGGATTTAATTTGAGCTAAGTCTATAAGATAGAATCAAAGGGCTTAGGAATGATTTTGAATTTGGAATTTCAATCATGAGCTTCAATCATTTGGAGTTAATCATGGATTTTAATCATTTGGAATTGATTTGAGTTTAGGGAAAATCAATTAGGTTGGAATTAATAGTCGATTTGATTTGGAGTTTGACTTGAAGGAAGGAAGTGATGAATATGGTTCAAGCTATAGGATAGGCAAATTTTCCTAACACCCTTAAGGCATAACCTATTCCCATGGCTAACTCTTCTAAGTCTCTAGGGCTAAGTTAAGTGTCCACCTAATCACTAGATGTGTCTTAAGACTAAGGAATTCTTAAAGTCTAAGAGAAGTCCTATGTCTAATATGGAGTAGTTAAGAGCTCATTCCAGAAATGATGTGTAAAATTAAGGAGAGGTGAGGAGTTTAATGATGTGGAGCACAAGGTCTCTCAAATTGCTCTCTGGCTGGCTGTTTCCCCTTATCTACTTCTATCACTACCCTAGGCTTCTTATCATATATCTTTTGTGGCTTTAGCTTTATTGGTAGATCTGGAGAAGCTAACTGTTTGGCTTCTCCTTGCAAGCTAGCCACCTTGTTCATTAATTTCTCAAAAGTTTTGATGGTGAAACCTTTGAGCATTAAGGCGATCAGGCCATGGATATTCTTAACCATAATCTTGATGGCATGCTGTTCAGACAACTGTAGTTTGCATTTCGTACTCAAATTATGTCATCTGAGAATGTAATCAACAAGGGACTCACCATGGTTTTGTTGAGCCACAGCGAGATCGCCAATAGTGACCCTTGCTGAGCTTTAGCAAACCTCTTGATGAAGAGTTTCTCCAACTCAACAAAAGTCTTTACTGAACTATTAGGAAGTTAAACATACCAATCAAAAGCTATCCCTGTTAAGTTACTGATGAAGAGATGGAAGAGTAAAGCATCACTACCACTAGCATTGCAATAACTAGCTCTGAAGTGTGCAATGCTTCGAGTTTCCACTGCCATCAAAACCCTTGGGATATTGGATTGCATCAAATTTCTCTGCGTAGGGTTTACCTTTTGAAACTGATGATCCTCCTCGGGCTTGAGCCAATGTTTCCTTCACTTATTGCTCAACCATGGATTTGATATCTTTTTCCTATATGGAGGTACTATCCACTACCTTCATATATGTGCTGGTGTTACCTTACTCTACTGGAGGTAAAGTCTTGGCTGGGTCCAAGATATGCACCAACTCTGGCTAACTAGTCTCAACTGTAGTAGGATGAACTGTTGGGGCTTGGTTCTGCAATGCTAAGATAGCTGTTAATAGATCCTCTAGCCTCTTCTCCATCCATTCTATCTTTTCATCCTTCTATTTGATCTGTGCTAGGAGGTGTTGGGTCGAGGGCGTGTCTTCCTGATCAACCTCATCACCTTCCATGGCATGATTCTCCCTGAGGAGAGATCCTCTAGTATCTACCATATAGACCCTGGCTGAGTCTCCCAACAAATCATCTTTATTGGGATCAAAGTTGACCTTCTCCTCATCTAATCAATCATACCCCAAAATCTCCTTCTTCTCTACAAGATAATGTGCTACTATCTCTTTGAGAGAATGATCAATCTGAATGGGAACAAATGATTGTATGATCCTGGAGAGACTATGTGGAGTCATGTAGTTAGATGAAAGATACTCCTGATTGCCACTAGCTATGAGAGGGGTATATCCCTAGGAGTTTCAACTATCCTTGGTGCAGTTGGACTATCATCTACAATCTCTGAAATGATTGTCACCATCTCGACATCATGCTGTACTAACGGTGTTGGTGAAGGGATGACCACGATGCTTTGGGGTCGCCACTCCTTCTGCACCACCACTAGGGCAGAAGGTCAAGCAAGAGAGCTTGGGTAGATGGGTAGGATCCCTTGGCCATCACCAACGGGTGCGCTTCCATGGCCTTGGCCTTTATGGAATGAGGGACTGATGGCGGATGAGGGGTAGAGAAGTGGGGTGGAGACACCATTGACTCTTTATGAATTGTGATGCCGGTCCTGGTGATGTGATGCATGGAAATGGAAAATCACAATCAAACCTCCACCCTGGTGATGTGAGCTGTATGGGCCTCTCAGGTCCTCTCCTAGTGGATATGCTTCCCTACACTACAGGGGATGATGGATCTGAGATCAAAATGAGCTCCAGACTCTGAACATCTGTAAGCTCCGTCTACCTGGCTCAAGATAGATTGGAGGCCAGCGTATGACCTCCTATTCTTGGTAACTGTTGGTTGATGCTACACTATTGGTGGAGGTGATGAGTGAATCCTCCTAACATCCTCTCTGTCTGACCCATCGAGAGGATGGAACTGGTTTGCTATAACCAGTGATGAAGTCATAACAGGGAACTCCACCACCCATCTCCTAGCAATCTGTGAACATGTGGTTCTTGTTCCTATCCTGTGTCCTGGTAGGATGGGAGGAGTGAGAGCTAGACCCGTACTCAAAAGTAAGGTAGGCAAGCCTTGAGACCAAGGGAGTCTTACCCTTAGAGGGTATAGATAAGCTGGTGCTAACCCTCATTGGGGTAGCCTGAGAAACCATGGGGTGCCGAAATTAGGCTAGATCAGCTGGGTACTCACAACTAAATCCTATGGGACTTGGGTGAGGAGACAACAAGTTAGAAGGTAGATCATCTGATGCGGCCATGAAGTCATCTGAGAGAGGGAGCACATGTAATCTCACGAATCCCAAGTGGATCGATGTGTTTGGTCCATGGAAGTTGGCTTGGTCCAAAGCCAAATCCATACCATGGGGGAAAGTGAAAATGAACTTTTGTCAACCACCATCTCGTAACAAGAAAAGAGAAAAATTGAATTATCACAACCTGACTGTAAGAATTTACAATAAAAAATGAGTTTCTATCAGATTTGTGTCTTTTGTAGATTTTTGAATTTTAATTGAAAATTTGAACCCACATCCAATAACTTGGAAGTGTTTAGTGGGGTTCAAATAGATTTGAGAAGATTTGATTGAAAGAGGAATTTTGAATATGAATCTAATGTCACCAAATTTAGGTATGTTGAAAGATGGATTCAAATATTTTGAGAAGGATGCTTCCATAGGTTCATGTTTGTTTGAATTTAGATTTTTGATTTTGAGGACCCTTTCCTTTAACAAATTTAGGTATGTTAAAGTAAGGGTCAATTGATTTTGTTTTTGTTTGGTGATTTTGAAATTTTACTTAGCAAATTTAGGTATGCTAAGTGGAGTGTTTGAAAATGATTGTTTTTCTTTTTGTTTGATTTTGAAATTTGGAATTCCCACTTAACAAATTTAGGTATTCTAAGTGAAGAACCCATGTGTGTTTTATTTGATTTTTGAAAATAGGATTCTTAGCAAATTTAGGTATGCTAAGAAAATCCCAAGTGTTTCATTTATTTTGAATTTTGAAAGTGTAGGATCCTTAGCAATTTAGGTATGCTAAGGAAATCCTAAGTGTTTCAATTTTATTTTGATTTGATTGAAAGTGAGACTTTACTTTAGCAAATATGGTATGCTAAAGATGAAGTCCCACTTAGTTTTGTGAAATAGAATATTCACTTAGCAAATTTGAGTATGCTAAATGAAGTTCCAAATGACGTGTTCAAAATTTTGTTGTGTTTTGGTTTTTGAAAACGGAAACTTCTCCTTAGCAAATTGGTATGCTAAGGAATAAAATTCCAAAAGGTGCTTGAAGATTTTTGATTTTGACTTTGGAGACTTCACTTAGCAAATTTGAGTATGTTGAAATAAAATTCCAAATATGTTTTTGAAAATTTTTGATTTTGAATTTGGAAACTTCACTTATCAAGTTTAAGTATGTTAGATGGAGTTCTAAAATGTGTTGTTTGAAAATTTTTTATTTTGGATTTGGAGACTTCACTTAGTAAATTTAGGTATGCTAAATGAAATTTCAAATGTGTTTTGAAAATTTTAAAATATGATTGTTGATTTGTTTTTTAAATTTTTTGAAAAGAGGACTTCAATTCAACAAATTTGGGTATGTATGAATGGAGATCAATTTTATTTTTGAAATGTAAAAATTTTGTTTTGTGTGTGATTATTACTTTTTGAAAGAGGGAATTCCAATTTAATCATATGTGGGATATGTTTAAGTGGGATTTCCAAATGATGTTATTTTTATTTTGGAATGAAATCTTCATCCAATAAACTTGAGTGTATTAAATGAAGATGTTCATATGTGCTTTTTGAAAACTTTATTTTTTATTTTGATTTTGACTTTTGGAAAGATGATTGTTCATTTTATTTGAAAATGAAATCTTCATCAAAATGAATTGAAGGAAGATGTTCATTTGTGCTTTTAAAAAAATTAATTTTATTTGAAAATGAAACTTCCATTCAATAGGTGTGAGTGTATTAAATGGAAAGGTTTATGTGTGCTTTTTGAAAACTTTATGATTGTGATTTTGGAAAGATGATTGTTCATTTTATTTTGAAAATGAAATCTTCATCAAAATGAATTAAAGGAAGATGTTCATTTATTCTTTTGAAAAAATTTAATTTATTTGAAAATGAAACTTCCATTCAATAGGTGTGAGTGCATTGAATGGAAAGGTTCATGTATGCTTTTTGAAAACTTTATCTTTTATTTTGATTTTGATTTTTGGAAAGATGATTGTTCATTTTATTTAAAACATGAAATCTTCATCAAAGTGAATTGAAAGAAGATGTGCATTTGTGCTTTTGGAAAAGATTGTTTAGGTTTTTTTGGAAATCCCTACATGTAACAATTATGGGAATTGTTAAATGCGGGTGATAAAATTTTGTGGAAAATATTTTATTAAGTGCATTTTTTGGAAAGGGTGCTTTTTGAAAAGCAAAGTTCTTATGGAAAATTTATTTTGACTTTATTATTTTTGAATGAACCTTTCCTTATCATAAAAATGATAAAAAGGAAGTCTTTAAATGTTTTCTTTTTTTATTTAGATCATTTTATTTTTACCCATTAGGGAACCCAACGGGGGTTTTAAAACTAACACGGAGTGAGGTCCTAAAACCTAAGAATGTTGGCTAACTCAACTTAAGAATGAAATAAGCTAAGTGCCAACGGAAAGAAAGATAGTCTCAGATTCATACTAAAGTACAAACCATTATCTACTTGAAGACAATGATCATTTACCAAAGATGGAGAGAGGAACCATCTCGAGCGGAGTCACTAGAAAAATTTGTGATGAAAATATTCCTGCCTTCATCTATCCTTTTAGAGAGGATAAATGAAAACAAAAATATATTCCTTTTGGTTGGGACACCACATAGATCCATAGATGTTCTTATTAGGGTGATTGGGTATGATATTGAGGAGAGGTGTAAGCATGTAATTTCATTCAATCTAATTAATTCTTAAAGACAATCTTATAAAGTAAGATCATTTAAAGAGAATCAAGAGTTGTTTAAAGAGACTTCCATTTTGTTTTGAGTTTGATTTGAATTAGAAAAGTGTGAGAAGGTTTGCTAGTCCTTACCCATTCCTAAATGTGTGTATTATTTTAGTTTAATTTTTAGGTGATTAGATTAATTTTATGCTTTAGTTAGGTTAAGGTGTAGATTAAGTTCATTAATTATCCCTTACCTATACCACTTTAGCATATTTAATTAAATAATTATGAGCCAATGTATGACATAAAATCACAAGGAATTTAAATTAGTAATGCATCCTAGGAAAGAAAGGTACCTAATATAATTGGCTCACAATTAATGATTAATTAAGCTAAAGGGTTTAATTTAAGTACTTTCATAACCTTTCCCACACATATGGGTCAGGTATGATTTTCTTAAATTTACTTAGGTTATTGAACACCTAAGTATCTACCCAAGAAGGATTAGTTTAGTTTCTGGATTAATTTTGATTTTTGAGAATTTGATTTGATTAATTAAGTAGATCACTAGTGTATTAACCCTTAATTAGATTTGGATTAAGGAAGAAAGGGAGTTTAGGGAATAGATTAAGGAAAATATCCCAAAATCATTCTATAAACCTCCTAATCACATAAAAAAAGTTTAATTAACTTAATCAATGAATTAAACCACTCTTCACATACTTAATTAAGCTTAATTATATTAAGAGAGTGATTAGGGGTTCATTAATTAATTTCTCTAATTAACTCATTAATAAATTCTAAGAAAATTAAGGGAGGTAGAAGTCATCCCACTAAACATTTTTGAGAGATTTAGAATTAATTAATGAAGTCATTAGGGAGTAATTAGGGTTATTAAGTTTTCAAATAAACCTTAATTAAGGATAATCTACTATTTAAAATCAATTAGAAATAATTTTATTGGATTCGACTATGAATTATCTTTAAAATGAGCCCTCATCCATATTTTTTTTGATTTTGCAACATTTAGTTATGTATTTTTAAAGTTTCCATTGATTTAAATGATTTTTAAGAATTCTGCTAATTTATTTTATTCAAATAAATCATTTAACACTCAAAATTCAATATCTTTTAATCCAAAGGTCATTTTAACTTGAATGTTTTATGGTATGTGTATTCTAACATTAATTTTAATATTTGAAAATTTCAACTTAATCTGACATGTATTTTTAGTTTAATTAAAGAAATTTAATTTTTACTAAAACTTAAATTAAGCTCAAAATGTTAAGTAAAATTTGGGCATTTTGAGTTTGTTGGATTTCTCTTGGAAAGATGAATCCAACGAGCTCTTGTTTGCAATTTTTGATTAAGTATTTTATTTCCTATAAATTTTTTAAGTTTTATATGATTTTAATTAATTTATTAAATAAAAAAAAATGATTGACTTGGTGTGCCGCTGGCACGCATGCCGCCGCACTATGTACACATGATGCCGATGCTGATAATGCGTAAAGAGTCAATGCATGGAAAGCAACACATGGTTCGTTCTGGACCGTCCGATCGCCGGTCGGACTGTCCATATCAAATCGCGTGATCCAGAGGATAGGATCACGCGATCTGTGCATGATTTGAGCCGTCCATTCATGCAAACTGCACGATTGGATGGTCTAGATTGCATCAGGCAATCTGAAGGCCCGGATTGCGCGATCTGATCCATCTGATCCCACGAACCATGGGATAGGATAGTGGTTGCTTCGCCGTCGGTGGTGAACAGTAAAATTTATTTTTTAAAATGAAAAATAGGGTTTTATAAGTAAAAATTTATCCAAATGGACTCTTTTTTGCGTCGATTCACACCGAAAAAAAATTCTATTTTATAATTGGGATGATTTAAAGTAAAAATACGAGATTATCTAGGGTAGATTCCTAAAAATCATGCAAAAATTATCACAAAATGAGGGATCCTAAAGCCAGCTATGGTTTTTGAAGGTTACCTCACTGGGGATGATTTCTGGTGGCGGTGGTGACTCGAGGGTGCTGTCGAGTGAGGGAAGAAGCCTTGGACTGAGCTTAGATCCTCGCTTTCACGTTGAAATGAAGTTTCCTCCAATGATCATCATTTCCTTGCCGAAATCCCTTTAGTTTTGGAGTATTTCTCTCCAAAATGAAGTGGATTATTGCTAATGGCTTTTGAGAGCTCTAGGAGGAGGAGAATGAGAGGAATGATGGTTTCCTTCAGCCACTAAAATCTTAGAATGAAAAGTTAAGTGAAATGAACCTTTTTCCACTCTTTGTTTGAAATTTCAGCCCCAAACTCATGTCATTTGGCTTGAGGAGGTTGGAAATGAAAGAGAATCATTTTAGGTTGCTCCCTATGGTTGGCTAAGGCATGGAAAGTGGATGCCATGAAGGACAAGTGGGTGTCCTCGCTAAGTGTTCCAGTGGGAGAGGTGACGTGATTTCACCTCCCCATGAGTCATGGCTGCCCCAACCACTCCTTGGGTTAGAAAATCAGGGTTCTTGGTGCCTATGTGGACTAATGGATGAGCACCAAGTGGCCAAGGAAGAGAAATGACCACTTGGGAAAGTGCCTTTTCTTATAGGATGCCCTTGACCCAAGGGTAAAGTGGTAATTTAGCTTTGGATTTGATTTGACCAGATTTGAAATGAGTCAAAAGTAATTTGGACCAAATTTCATGTCATTTGAAGTTCATTTGGTTTAATTTGGGTTAATTTGACCCATTTGGGTCAAATAAGGTCTAAACGGGTTAGGTTGACTAATTGGTGAAATTTGGTCAAGTTCAAATGACTATTTGGAGCATATTGGTTCAATTTGTTTCAATTAATTTGAATTTTGGCCAATTTGATCTTTTATGTCAATTTGGTCTAAGTTAACCAATTTGACCCAATTGACCAAATTGGCTTGAATTATGGCTTGGTTTGGGTTTGGTTGATCATTTGAAATGGATTGGTATCTTTGTTTCCAATCAATTTGGTTTATATTTGATTTTGGCTTGATTTGACCTTTTAGGTCAAGTTGGGTTCATGGTCAATTAGGTCAAGTTGTCCAATTGGTCAAATTAGGTTTAATTAAGGCTTTTGTCAAGTTCAATAATCAATTTGGAGTGAACTTGAGCCATTGGTTGCAATCAATTTGGTTTAGGTTGCAATTTGGCTAGTTTGTGTTCATATGGGTTAAAGGTTCGACTTGGTCAATGGGCTAGGTTGACTTGGTTTGACCCAATTCATGATAATTGATTAACCTATGATGATCAACAAACATGACATGAAGTTTGGATTAGCTTAATTCACTTTGATTTGGATTGAATTGAATTTGATTCATGTAGGTCAAATTGGCCATTTTTCAAGTGAGCCAATTGGGTTTAGGCTTGATCAAGGTTTGATTCAAGTTTGGTTGAACTCACATACGGACTTATGATTGAAATATAAATTCATTTGCAAGTAATTTGAAGTCAAATGGATTTTGACTCATTTGACAATTTCAAGTTCAAAAGGGTGAACATGAGTTTGACTTGGGTTTGATTTTTGAATTTAGTTATGGTTTGATGATTGGAGTTTATGTTTATATTTGGATTCATGATTGTAGGATTGATTGAATCATGATGAAAAATCAAGGGTTTGGCTTGATTTGAAGTTGATTTGGCTAAGTTCAATATTTTGACTTGAAAGGCTTAGGTTGGATTTTGGTTGAATTTGAGTTTGAGTTTTGAATTTGGTTTTGGATATTGGAATTTATAATTCATTTATATTTGTGAATATAAATGAGAATATAAATGGGTTATGAGAAAATTTCTTGAATTTGAATTGATTTGGATTTGGTTTGAGCTAAGTCCATAAGATAGATTCAAAGGGATTGGGAAAGATTTTGAATTTGGAATTTCAATCATGAGTTTCAATCATTTGGAGTTGATCATGGATCTCAATCATTTGGAATTGATTTGAGTTTAGGGAAAATCAATTAGGCTGGAATTGATTGTTGATTTGATTTGGAGTTTGACTTGAAGGAAGGAAGTGAGGAATGTGGTTCAAGCTATAGGATAGGAAAATTTTCCTGACACCCCTAACGCATGACCTATTCCCATGGCTAACTCTTCTAAGTCTCTAGGGCTAGGTTAAGTGTCAACCTAATCACTAGATGTGTCTTAAGACTAAGGAATTCTTAAAGTCTAAGAGAAGTCCTATGTCTAAGATGGAAGGGTTGAGAGCTCCTTCCAAAAATGAGGTCAACATGCATCCTTGTAGACTCTTCTCTTAATGATGCATTGCATGATGAGCAAATTATGCTCATTCATGAAAGGGAAAAATCACAAATTTAGAAAATATACTTTGATGGAGCCTCATCGATCAAACAAGTCAAACCTCTAAATTTTTCAAGGGCAAAGTCAGGAATCATCATCATTTTTGTAACACCAGACGGAGGGATAATGAGACGATCATAGGGGTTGACCGAGCCAAGAACTAATAATGAAGTTGAATATAAAGCATTAGTGGAAAGTCTTGAAGAAGTTATTTCCATAGGCATTCAAACTTGCATATTTTTGGCGATTCTCAGCTTATTATAAATCAAGTACTTGGCATTTATAAGATCAACAAGCTTGAGTTAACTTTCTACCACAAGCGAGTTCTCGAGCTTATGAAGCAAATACCTAATATCACACTAACTCGAGTCTCTCAATCCAAGAATAGTAAAGCTGATTGCTTAGCAAAATTAGCTAAAGAGATGACAAGTATGAATGGTGATTATGTCATGATCATCATATTTACTAGATGAGTTCTAGAGCCAGCAAAGTATGAATCCCCGTGGGTAGAGGGGTTACTAAATTTGACACAGCAGGATGCAACTCAAGTTGCTCCTCATACTCCCTAAAATCAACAAAAAGTTGTTCCAAGAAGAGTTAAGAATGATATTGCCTCAGAAAAGCAATGTGAAGCCTTTATTGTAGAAGAGCCACATGATTGGAGGCGACCCTTCATCGACTACTCTAAAGAAGGAAAATTACCAAATAATAAATTACTGGCAGCTCAAATCGAGAAGAGGATGTTGCGCTATGCTTTCGTCAACAACACTATATATCGTAGATCCTTTGAACAAATATGGTTACGATTCCTAAATGCAGAGGAAGCTAGCAAAGTGAGGATTGAAGTTCATGAAGGACTTTGTGGTGTACATCAGTTAGGTCCCAAGATGGCAGTAAAGATTAAAAGGATGAGCTATTATTGGCCATCTATGGTGAGAGACTGTATCAATCATGCTAAGAAGTGCCATGAATGTCAAGTACATGGGAATATAATCCATCAACCTCCAAATCCACTACACCCAACAATAACATCTTGGCCATTCGAATGCTGGGGTACAGAATTAATTGGACCAATTGATCCACCATCGTCAGTTGGATATTACTTCATCCTAGCAGCGACTGACTATTTCTCTAAGTGGGATGAAGCTACCCTATTTAAAGAAGTTACTACTGACCGAGTGATCAACTTTTTCATGCATATTGTGGTCTATAGATTTGGAGTGCCGTACCAAATAATTTATGATAATGGCACAGCTTTCAAAAGTACAAATATTTATAGATCCGTTGATTGATACAAAATTGATTGGTGATACTCTTCAATATACAATACAAGAGAAAATGGTTTGGCAAAAGCTTTCAATAAGACATTGGTCAAACTGCTCAAGAATATTCTCACTAAAAATAAGAGAGAATGGCATACCAAACTAATAGAGGTACTATGAGCGTATCGAACCACCTACAAAATGCTGACTAAAGCCACTCCTTATTCATTGGTGGTTGGAATTGAAGTGATTCTTCAGCTCAAAGTTGAGTTACCTTCACTTCGAGTATCCATCCAATACAATCTAACTGAAGATCAAAATGCTCGTTTAAGAATGGAGGAACTCAATGCCCTTGATGAAGTTAGATTGTAAGCTCATCAAAATTTGGAAGTTTACTGAGCAAAGATGTCTAGGGCTTTTGACCGTACGGTGCGGCCTCGAACATTCCAAAATGGGGAATTAGTTTTAGTGCTGAGAAGACCAATTATTCATAATCAAAAATTGATTGGCAAATTTGAGCCTAATTGGGAAGGCCCTTTTGTCATTGAAAAAGTATATCAAGGAAGGGCATATCAACTCATTGACTTAAAAAGGTAAAAGACCAATGCCACAAATTAATGGTCGATACTTGAAAAAGTATTATACATGACAAATATATCCTCAAAGTACAATAGAAATCCCTTTACAAGACAGGGGCATTTTTTTTAGTATATTCATTTAGGTCGACATCATGCTTCATGCCGAGATCCCTAAATAAACATACACACTCCAGTTGAAAAACTTTTCTGTGAAAATTCCCCTGCTACACAAGAGGGCATTTTAGATTTCTATACATAGATGAAATTATGTTGCATGTTAAAACCCTCTTAAGAGCATATTAATTCAAATATTAATGTATTTACATATTTTCATCTTAAAAGTTATTCTAAAAGTGCTTTAGAATTTCCCCTGCAAGATAGGGGGCACTTTTTTTAGTTTATGTTAAGTTTATTTGAGCTGACATCATGCTATAAGACGAGATCCTTGAATATATTCTGATTTAGGTTGACATCGAGCTTTATGCCAAAATCCCTGTATATATCCATAATTGTTACTATTAAGTTATAGAGTCTTGTAGGAACAAAAAGAATCTATTTCTATGCATGAAAAGAAAACCCTAAATGTCAAGAAAAAATTTTCTCCTAGATTCGTCAAACATTAGAGATCAAGTCAAAAGAACTCCAAGTTTTGGAAGCTTCATTCAACAGAGTTGAAAGAAACATCAACCTCTACATCCTGAAGTCTAGGACACGGATGGGTTCTAAAGGTCGAACTCAATAAGCCCATAAATGGCCAAGTTGTTGACGCTCTCCTCACTCAACAAGCCACAAAAAAGGTAGTAGTGAAAGAGCCCCCGTTCGTTAGTCTGATGACAAAACCACCAACCCACTATAACTTAAGTAAAGACTCATGTAGGTTTTAAAGGTCGAACTCAACAAGGCCAAATGTGGCCGAGTTGCTGACACTCTCCTCACTCAACAAGCTATAAGAAAAGGTTGTAGTGAAAGAGCCCCTGCTCGTCAGTCCAAAGATGATAACTATTCAATCTCAAACTAGATCCAGCTTAGTGATTACAAGGAACCAAGACCCAAGAGATCTTTCTAATTGATCGATAGGTCAAGACAATCTGAGAAAACTATCAATTCAGAGTTGTCTCAAGTCAATCTTTATATTTCCCATAGGGGAGGAAGTTTAAATGTGTAGAAATTGCATATATATTTTCTTTTATGTAGGTGATTGAAGGCCTCGTTATGCTCATCAAGGCGTAACGAGATTGAAATTTGGCTGAGGTGCTTCAAAATGCCAACCGTCATCGGATGATAAAGCCAAAATATATGTACTGTACGCAAGGATGACACTAGAATATTGCCAAAATTTCATCAAGTTTTTGGGACTTAAATTTAAAATTAATTAGATATTAAATTAATGGTGAAACATAAAGTCTTAAAATAAAATAAATTCATGAAGATCAAATCTAAATGAGCTCAATGAATATTAATATTAAACAAGAATGAGCTAAGTGAGAAAAAATCTATATGCTAAATATGGGATTTAAATATGATAATAATTAAGCAACACAAAATTAAATAACTCACTTACATGCTATAACAATGGTTAGTTGGCTAAGAAGAACTAATTGAACTTTGTCACTTACGTTATATCATGCATGAAAACAATTGAAAGAGAATAAGCCAAATATAAACATAACTTTGAATTCATGTCATACTTATGGGGAGGTTACATGAAGCTAGAAGGTCATTTCTTCAAATAAGGTGAAGCTCAAATCAAGCTCTAGAATAAAATTCATAATGAACAAAGCCTTCTTATTTAATTCTTACATTTCAATGTCTATTTTAAAATGAAATTGAAGAAGACTATAAATGGATAGGAAACCAAAGCACATGGGATTTATTGAGTGCTTAGTTTAAGAATGAAATTCAAATAAAATATGATGATTTGATAAATATTTAAAAGCTTGTTAACATCCATAAGTTGATATTTAAAAAATGCAATAAACAAATTAAGTATGATCAAAGTTACAATACTTTGAATCAAAAATATAAAGTTGAAAAATACACCACCGGATTTGCAACTCTTCCTACAAGCAGACAAATGGCGATGCTAGATTAAATTCTCCATGAATTATGGAGCTTCTTTCAATCCAAAAATTAAGGAATTTCATTTTAATTATGATTTTCAAAGTCAATAATTTCATTAATTAGATGAAATTTCTAGGCTATAAATACCTGCATGTGCTCAAACATGAAAATTCAGAGTGCAAATTTGAATGTCTATAAAGGCTGCACAGGCTAAGTTGGAATTAAGTGAAAATATGAAATTAATCTCCTGATTTAGAAATAAAATTATATGAACTATTAAACACCCGCATGGGCCCTGATACTATGCTGAATGCTTAAACTTAGTGTCTGAGGAGGCTGTGCGGGTTGCTTCTCAGTTTGGTCTTAGGATCGGGTCTGGGTTAACAAATCCTAAAAATCTAATTATTATAAGAATTTCAGCTTATTGAAATATTTGAGAAGCTAATTCTATCATATGACAATAGATCTGATCCTCTATTATTAAACTAATAGAGACGGTAGGATCTGATATAATAAATTAAATGATCAAGCAAACTCATAAACCCCGATGATGGCTGTGTTGAATGGTGATTTCAACTGGAGGGGATACTTCCATCAAAAATATGAATTTAATTTCAAATTAAACTAACTAAAATTAAGTGTCAAACCAAATGTGAAATCTAATATGTCATTAAGCTATAAATGTCTAAATGAAATTCAATTAAAAACTTAAAGCTAAAATTCAACCCACCTTCTGCAAATGTTTATCAAAGGTGACAAATTAAGAAAACTTTAGCTTACAAAGGAGCTAATGCCAAATCAAATATATTTTTATATTCACTTCAATCAATCTCATGCCAGCAAGGATATGGTCTGTGTCCTCTATCTGCATGGTTTGGCCAATAGGCTCCACATATGATGTAATTATAAGTAAAGTTCTTTAATTGGGTGGCTTTTTCCAAATGACACCATTATATTACGATCATGACTGTGGCCCGTATGCTCTCCAACAACTCTATACCTTGAGATGTGAATCATAGGGTACACCTAATTAGGCAAAAAATCCTCTATTAGCTAAGGTAGACTTAAAGCCTATCTTCTTAGACAAACACCACCCCAAGTCTACAAGATTACTTGGACGATGCAACCCATGGCTGCTGATAAGGATCCTTCAGTTAGGTTAGGTCGACTACCTCCTCTGACTAAGTAGACTAGGGGCCATGATAGTCCAGGATGACGGAACCATGGGATCTAGATCGAGCATGTCATCATTCCTCTAACCATCCATTTTAAGCTAAAATGGTGAATTTCATAAATTCTAAATTTTAAACTCCACATGTTGCTACTATACACTACTCATTAAGCGACTTAATGATTAGCCATAATCGAAAGTTCTCTCTCAGCATTGAGAGGGATAATTAACTATAAGAGTTTGCGCCCATAGGAAACCTGGAACCAGATCTAAAGTCCTCAGAAAATGAGGGTGAAATCTCTAGGTAATGTCTTATACTATTCATCTACCTTTTGAAAATCTCACTGACACTTAAATCAATGTGAGAGGTTGGTGGTGAAGTTTTAGAGCACACACATTTCTGGCGACTTCGCTGGGGATAAGATTCTCTTTCCATCTTTGGCTAGTCATATATGTGCTATTATAGCAATAAAATGTTTGAAAATAAAAAATGGTGATTTAAATATGTTATAAATTCAAATTATTATTGTATGAGACTCTATGTCGAATGAATTATTATTTAGAGTATATTTTTATTACACTATTATTTTGTTTTGTAGTATCTCTACATTTTGAAAGTATGGGGTGAAATAGCAATTACTAATTACTAATACCCATCTTTCAGTTACGCAGAATGGATCTACAGCACTCCTTTCACTATTTAGCTAGGGCGTGATACAAACATCTACTTAGCTAACATCATTATTAACACTGGAGATGTTGGAGCTCCCATTCAATTTGGTAGCATGGATTTCCTATCATAGCTGCAACTCTTGAAGAACTCACCGATGGTGCACTCGTTCGAGGTCATGCCCAAAGGCCTCAGTTTATTGAAGGTCCTACTAGTCATGCTTGCCAATAAACTCAGCAACTAATCGCTATTAAGGAGTTCTCTTGATAGAGAACTTTAGTTTTTGAAAGACTGGGTCAATCGGAAGCCCCTGTGATGAAAACAACCGTCAATGGGCAAACTATATCTTTGATGCCTTATGGTAAAACTGTTTTGCCAACTGAAACTTTTGTACCTGGGAGACATGATTTTGAAGCTTCCTCATTAGGAAGAAAATTAACTAAAAGGAAAAGAAGAAGAAGAAATGTTGAGCTAAGAGCTTAGCAGATCCTACTTGAATGACCCAGTGAACAAGCAATACTACTACCAGAAGCGAGTATTCCTACCAGTAGCAACTTTGATAATCTAAAATAGGTAAAAATATATAGCTCTAATCGTGGGGTGAAATAGTCTTTCTGGGCTCAACAACATCACGCCCTAGCATCATAGAGGAGACAGCCTGAAACACTGTCCTCTATAATACATAAAGTTCTTAAAATAGTCAAAGAAAGAGGCTTAATGAAAAGAAAATTTCAAAGGTCTATAGTGATTGAAAATATTGAAGCCCCACCAAGGAGGTTTCATCTCTTATGGTGACTAGTCATCAAGCCAATTATGCTTCACGCGGTGAGCATCGGAGCGTGACACTTGGACCGCGTGTTCAAGAATTCATTGTCGAAAGGTCCTGACAAAGGGTAAGTAGATTTGGAGACCAAGGCTCCACGATAAAATTTTAAAGAAAGAAAGAGGTGTGACATCTGATGCATATATTCAAAAATTCACCTAAAATATAACTCATCAGAAGTGGATACTTAAAGAAGGGATATCAATGATAAAAGACATGATGATCGACACTTTGAGAATCCTCTAGGGGATCCCGCATCAATCAGATTCACCCTCGTGAAAGAAAGTTGACTATGATCGTAGTCCCCCAATGGAAGAAATCTCTGTTCCTTATAATGAACCAGAGATCCATTGGAAGCATCAATCAAAAATTCATGAACAAGACACTATGGAAGTAGAAGTTGTCTATATGATGAGACATATGGATGAATTTTCTACTCAGCATCATCATCAACATGAATCCAGCGAGCTTGAACCTGAATTTAATTTTTACAAAAAAGAGTAGAAGATGAATCTTCAATCTCTGTTGAAGAGGAAGAAAAAGAAGATCAAAATGAAAAGGAAGTTATGGGAGTTGAAGCTGTTTATATGATTGAACCAAGAAATGATCAACCTGGCACACACTTTTACAATCAGCATTGTCATTCAACCCTAGAAACAACTTTCCCTGCAAACACACAAGGAGAAGGACAGTCAAGTTCTTCCCCTGAAGATGAGCAAGGAGCAGAACAACAAAAGGAAAGAGAGGAGGAAGAAGAGCCTGTATTGATTGATGCCATGATGCTAGCTAAAGAGCAAAAACAAATGTAGCGGCAAATGGAAGCCAAAGATAGGGAAATTTCACAGCTTGGTACCAAGATGAATGACATGATGATAAAAATGAATATTATGATGGATATATTGGATAAGAATATCACATCAAATGTAGCACTTTTTTCATTGTCTGTGTAGCTAATAATACAATCTCTATACCACCAGTCACTCTGATACCTCAAGCTCCTATAGTACATGCTACACTTAAAGCAAGAAGTGAAGTTAATCAACTAGCTCTTCAACCTATAATTTAGAATGTGGCCAATACACTGGGAACATTAACAGTTTCTCAACTAGAAATAATAATTAATGGAAAGATAAAGGCGCTTATAGCAGAAAGGTTGAAAAGTCGAGTGGGTTGCTTACCCAGAATTTGATCAAGTGTCATACCCGAAAGTTTACTAAGTACCAAAATTTAATATTTTTAGTAGACATGGTAATCCAAAACAACATCTAGCCCAATTCAAGGCTACTTGTGGTAACATAAGAGGAAATGATGCACTACTTTTCAGCCAGTTCGTCACCAGCCTGATCTCAACTACTTTCGAGTGGTATGCAAAACTGCCGAATGATTCAGTCAAAATCTTCACTGAGCTAGAGATAATGTTCATGAAAAGGTTCTCTAGTGCAACTGAGAAGATAACAATCGCTGACCTCGCCTTGCTAAAAAAGAGAAAAGATGAGTGAGTGACAAAATTTGTAGCTCGTTGGCATAATTTAAGTATGAAATGTGATCAATAGTTGGAGGAAGAACATGGGATCCAACTATTAATGGGCAATATAGATGATAAAATGACACCATTTTTATGTATGTGTGGTGTTTGTTTTTGATTTATGTATGGGGGACACCACATAGATCTAAGGGTGTACTTATTAAGGTGATTGGGTACGACATCAAGGAATAGTGCATTATCTCGAAAGATAGAAATCACTTCCCTACAATGGACCTAATCACCTTAATAAGGACTCCTAAGGTATGATGGGTCTTCAAATATATCAGAGATTTTTTTTCTATTTTACATAGATAAATAAAATAGGATTTATTTAAACCAGGTTATAAACTTCCCTAAGGGGGTAAGCCCCTATAGTTAATTACATCCTAAGGAAGGTAAGTTCCTTAGGAATACTCTCGATTAAAGTAGGCAATTATTATCTCCACAAATTTCAAAGATAGGACTATCAATAAATTGGTTATACTTGGAAAATCAATCGGGAAGGATCAAAAGGAGAGACTTATTATTGAAGCCAAAGGAGATGAGTAGTGGATGCTTGTGATACTAGGAAGCATAGTGAGCACTCCAATCTATCATATGGTTGATATTTATATATTTGAAGTTGAAGAGAATTATATGTTTGAATTAGAATTTTATTAGAAGATTAGGACTTATAATCTCACAATACAAGATTGTGAAAATGCCTAAGAGGTGAGGATTTAAGCTAGTAGCCCGAAGGAAATAACTACCTCGGATCCTAAATTCAAGAAGCTTTGGAAAGAACCAAAGCACGTCCTAAATCTAAGCAGACATGAGTATATGGTTTACCTCTACAAGAGAGGATAAACCACCCGACTACTGGACTTACAATCACTTGGAGTGGCAGCCATCTAACTCCTCCTATGCTTTAAAACTATGTGATCAAGTCATATATTTTGCAAGATGGTTAGATTATTATTATTTAGACTGAGAGACTAAAGTTATTAAACCCACTCCCTAAGAGACGAGAGCATGAGTGGTATGAGCAATGACATAGTATAATGCAAATCTTTTCAAATTTTATTTGTATTTGACACTTCATTTTGACAAAGGCTTTGGGATTTTTGTATGCCTAAATGCATGTTGAAATGAGTTATGGGCTAAATCAAGAGTGAAGAGGATGAAGCTTTGTTAGTAGGAGTTGCTCTCATAAGTCAAGCGGTTCCCATATGTGGAGAACAGAGGTCCTCATTTTTGCAAGAGTGGTAGAAGATGCATGCATGATGTAAAACATACAACATTCAGCTAAGGGGTTGCTAAATCCTTTAATTATCTTGATTATATCCTAGGATTTATGTAAGGTTATGAGTTATTTCAAAATTTAATTATGAGTTGTAGTTGGGTAGAAAATTTCTTTTTTTTCCTAAGTGCCTAATCGCATCCAGGCCATATAACAAACACCAAGCATAAAGAAACTATGAAGAGGCATGCCATTTCTAATGCACAAGATAAACAAAATATTAAACATTTTATAGCTAATGCAATAGAATAAAACCGGTGCAATCGGGTGCCGCTGTACAACCTGAAAAGAAAAATGTGTAGCCAAGCTCTATCCTTATACAACCCGGATTACAAAAGAATAATTATAATTAAGAATGAATACATGTTATGAGGGTCTTCATCTTCTTCAAGTCTTCATGTCTTCTTTACTCCTCTTTGATTCTTTGATTTGACTCACTTCAAGGTATCACATGGCACACAAGATATAGTCTTTCTTATCAATGCTCATGCTAATTCTCCCATAGCACTAATCCTAATTCCTATTGCAAAATTAAACTAAAAATGAGAAAAGTAAATCTACCTACACCTTTAAAATAAGTGTTAGCTAAACACAACATATGACCCAAGCAATTATATTTATAATTTGAACTTAGCACCTTGCACATGGGTAACCAAGCCCACCTGTCCTAACTTGGATTATGCTTTGGGGCTTAAGCAGCCTGCAAAGAAAGCATTTATATTTATTTTTGAGCGGCCCCTTAAGCACAATCTCCTACAAAAGATATAATTAGGCTAATAACGACATAACATCCAGTCTACGAAACATACACCTTAACATCTAGTATAAAATAATACATCATAAAATAAAACATACATCAAACCATGCACCATCCTAACATGAAGCTAGAAGTGGTGACTTAATCTGATATGTGTGTATTAAGGCTTGTGTGGTATGTTCTAACTAGGCTTTAGAGTTACAGTTTCCTAAGTGTAGAAAGTTTCAATTTAAAGGGTAGTTTCACTTTAAGTTGTTTAGTTAATTTTTAAGCTTTTACTTAATATTTTCTTTTATTTCATTTGACCTTCACAAAACAACTAAGTGTTCTAAAGATAAGGAAAGAGAGGATCACTCTTTTTTATCCCTACCTTAATCATTTCTAAAGCGAATTAATTAAACAATTCTCTTTAGTGAATGGCTTATTATAAATTTAAATTAATCTTAGGTTTAGGTTCACTTTAAATAACCTTATTCAATAAGAATGACATCTTAAGATTAATTGGAATTAATTACCATCACATGTCACATATTTGTTTATTTCTTTCTATCATATATAGTATACATATGGTTAAGTCTTAAACATACCTATACATGCAATTTATAACTTAGCATACTTGAATGATGAAAGTAACCAAATGTATTTAGAATTGATATTTCATTTGGTTGAATTATTTTTTCATATTAATTTAAAGCTCTATCTAAATGCTTATGCAAAAGCATAAGCAAAGAGCTTTAAGTTACATGATTAATTAATTCAACCACTTGAACAAAGTATGAATGCATGTTTCTTCTTTTTTTTTTTTTAGAAAAGGGGGATTTTCATTCATTAGCCAAAGGTACATATAAATGTATAAGAATTCTAAGCAAGTACATCGCCTTTGTTCTACACCAAGGGAGTGAGGTAGGAACCTCCTTAGGGCTACTTAAAGTCATGCGTCCCTGGGATGTCCAGAATAATATACCCATTATTCTCAGATACATATGTATGTATAAGCAACTATAAGAATGAGAATCATGCAAAAGTAGAATTGATTTGATTAAATTATATATTTCATCCACTAGTTGTGTCACATAAACATATATACATGAGAATTTTAAGTAGGTATGGCTCCATTATTTCGACTAAGGGAATGAGATAAAAACCATCTTAGGGCTACTTAAACTTGTGCATCCCTTGGATGTCCAGACTAATATACCCATGTTGACCTCATTTTTAGAATGAGCTCTCAACCCTTCCATCTTAGACATAGGCTTGTCTTAGACTTTAAGAGTTCATTAATCTTAAGACACATCTAGTGATTAGGTGGACACTCAACCTAGCCCTAGGGACTTAGAAGAGTTAGCCATAGGAATAGGTCATGCCTTAGGGGTGTTAGGAAAATTTACCTACCCTTAGCTTGAACCACTCCTCACCTTCCTTCCTTCAAGTAAAACTCCAAATCAATCTTATTTGATTTTCTCCAAACTCAAATCAATGCCACATGATTGAAATCCATGAATGAAATTTCAAACTCCAAAAATCTCCTGTCTTTAATTTCCACCTTAAAGACTTAGCCTAAATCAAATCAAAATCAATTCAAACTCATAAGATTTTCTCACAACTCATTTATATTCACATTTATAAATGAAATATAAATATAAATCAATCAAATCTAAATCAAAAATCCAAATTCCTATTCTAAAAATTCCTAAGTCCCTTAATCTCCTCTTATTAGCCAAAATCAAATCTAAATCAATTAAAATTCATGGAATTTTCTCATAACTTATTTAGATTCTCATTTATATTCACATATAAATGAAATATAAATATAAATTAGTCAAATCAAATCCAAAAATTAAATTCCAAATTTAAAATCCTTCTTAAGTCCTTAATTTCCATCTGAAGGACTTAGCCTAAATCATCTTCAAATCATTACAAATCCTTGAAATTTTCTCATGACTCATAAAACTAATTCCAAAAATTAAACTCAAATTCAATCAAAATCCAACCTAAGCCTTTCAAGAAAAAATCTTGAACTTAGACAAATCGGCTTCAAATCAAAACCAATTTTCCATCATGATTCAATCAACCTACAATCATGAATCGAATATAAATACAAACTTCAATCACCAAATCAAAACTCAATTCAAAAATTAAACCCCAAATCTATTCATATTCTTCCTTTGAATACGAAATTATTAAAAGTATTAAAACCCATTTGACTTCAAACCACTTGCAAATGGATTTATATTTCAATCATAAGTCCATAAACAAGTTCAATCAAACTCAAATCAAGCTTTGACCAAGCCATTTGACCCAAAATGACCTAAATGAAAAATGCTAAATTTTAATCTAACCAAATTGGATTGAATCAAACTCACTTATGCCTCTCATCATGATCAACAATCGTCATGAGATGATCAATCATTCAAACTAGGTCAAACCAAGTCAAACCTAAGGTTTGACGAAGTCAACACTTAGCCAAAATGAATCCTAACATTGCCAAAATCTACAATAGGCCAAATCGATTGAAACCATTGATCTAAGTTCATTCATGAACTATGTTTAAACTTGACCAAGTCAACATTTGAGCCTAACCTAGCCCAATTGATTGACCGGGTTGACCCAACTTGACCTAAAGGTCAAAGGTGTCAAAACTTGATCTAAGCCAAATTGATTGAAACCAATGGGTCAAGTTCATTATAAATCACTTATTGAACTTGACCAAAGCCTATTAGACCTAACCTAGCTTAATTTACCTTGAACCCAACTTGACCTAAAGGGGTCATGTTGAGCTAAATTCAAACTTAACCAAAATTGATTGAAAATAAAGATACCAATCCACTCTATATGACTAGCCAAACCTAAACCTTCCCATGACCTAGCTCAAATAGGTCAAACGAGTCAAATTGGTCAACTTGGCCCATTTGACCTAAATGAAGTGATATGAACCAAATTCAAACCTAAACCAAATTGAATCAAACCAAAGGCACCAAAACATTTCAAATGGTCATATGAACTTGACCCAACCCTTGGTTTGACCCAATTTGACCAATTGATTAACTTAACCCAAGTTGATGCATTTTGACCTAAATGGGTCAACATGAGCCAAACCATAATAACTAAACTCCAAATCCAATGAAACTTGACAAAACTTATTTTCTCAACATACCCAACATATTCAAATTCAAAAATCAGCCAAATGACCATTCTACCCCTAGGCCATAGAACAAATTTTGGTCTAATCCATGGGAAATTTGGTCAAGTCCTCTTCATATATACTTGATACCTTCCTAATAGGTCAAGTAGACCCTATGGAGGGTGGCATACCCAACCTAATGGGTTTGGGTCAGCCCAAATTGACCCAAGGCCAAAATTGAGCACATGGCTCAAATTGGCCATATGGAAAACTTCCCTCCACTTGTTTTGAAGCACATGGGAGGTTACCACTCCACTCCTTAGCCCAAACTGACCATGTGCAAGCTTTTAATAGCTCAAACAACCCTTTCAATCTTGGCAATTGGACCAAAATGATAAACAATGCTTTGGTCGTCCGATTGCCAAAGGGGAAGATGTACTCCCCCTAATTCACTTCAATTCAAACTTCCTCAATTGGTAAAGAGTCATAGGAGCCATCTTAGAGTGATCTAAGCTCCTTAGAAGGAATTGGAAATTTCCATTCTTGGTTTTCCCTTAAGCAAAAATAGGGGAGCTTCATATATGGGCAAATTTCCTCTACACTCCAAATCGATTTAATTGACTTTGTACACTCCACCAGAGGGCCAAGTCAAGCTTGGAAAAGCTCTCTCTCAAGTTCCAAGGGTGGGGAGGTCTAATTCCATCAAAGCTACAAGGGAGCTAAGGAGGGGTTGGTCCATAGAGCAATCTACTCAACCTCAGGAGCTAATACTTTCACCATAGCTTCGTCTCAACCAGACGAAGCTCCTCTAAGGGAATTGAGTGTCAGCGATTACCTCTAGTGAGGTTAGACATTTTTTGACCACTAAGCTCAATGTGTGTTGGTCCTTTGTGAAAGAAAATTTAATGGCATGTGAGTTTTACCATTGGATAGGCTTGCCATTAGGGTTAGATGGTGTGTGCAAGATTTCATTCCAATCCGAGCTTGGATCTTCCCTTTGAAAGTGGATAGTCTCCATTATTCCTTAGGGAAGAATAGGGATGATCTCGGTCGTCCATCCATGCATTTTGGATGGACGACTGTGATTAGATGCACATTTTAAATCCTATTTCACCTTTTAAAACTGTAGGTTAATTCCTAGTCGTTCAATCCTTGATCGAATGGTGGATATCAAACCGCGTAGCACCGCCGGCACACGTGCTGTGATGTGATGTTTAAGTTACCACTCACGGGTCGACGTGGAAAGCGCATCTGACTCAACCGCCTGCGTGTCATGGCATGGAGATGAGGGATTTAATTAAGATTTATTTAATTTCTAATTAATCACCTAAATTAAAAAATTCATATCTCTTTAAAAAATCAAAAAAATATGAGGTAAATTGCCACTGAAAGATAATTCATTCTAGAATATTCTAAAATTGGTTTTAATGGATTTTGAATTGTATCTTTCTCTGATTTTAGGTTTTGTTGGAAATCTTAGTTTCCTAATTACTCCCTAATTAATCCACTGATTAGTCTCAAACTTCTAGGGTATATTTTGGGGGATGACTTCTGCCTCCTCTAATTTTCTTGGGATTTATTGGTGGCTTAATTGAGGGAATTGCTAATACATTTTCTAATTATCCCTTTCATATAATTAAGGATAATTAAGGGTTTGATTAATGTTTTAATCCCTTATTGAAGTTGATTAAGGCTTGATCCAGTGAATAGAAGGTTTAGGGAATAATTTTTGGGCATTTCCTCTAAACTTCCTTAAACCCCCTTTTTCTTTCTTAATCTTCTCTTAATTAAGGTTTAATTCACTAATTACCCTCTTAATTAATTTTTGAAAATTCTAAAACTTTCTAGAATTTAATTAATATAGTTTGGGTAGATGCTTAGGTGTTCAAGAGCCTAAGTTCAATTAGGGAAATCAAAACTCAACTCATATGTGTGAGGGGTGTTTTGAAATTACTTAAGTTAAACCCCTTAGCTTAATTAACCATTAATCATGAGCCAAATTGCATTGGGACCCTTTCTTCCTAGGTACATTTCAAATTTAAATTTGTTGTGAGGTTTTATGTCATCTCATTGGCTCATAATTACTTGGTTAACTATGCTTGGTGTGGTGTAAGAATAATTAACATATTTAATTCATACCTTAACCTAATTAAAACCTAAAATGAATGTAATCATCTAAAAATTAAACAAAAATGTCAAACACATGTGTGAATGGGTTAGGAACAACAAACTCAATCCACATTTTCAAAATTAAATCAAATTCAAAATGAAACAAAAATCATACTAAATGAACTTTGGTTTACTTTAAGCTTTCTTATTTCATTAGACTGTCTTTAGGATTTAATTAAAGTGGATGTGTTTACATGCTTTCATTGCTTTAGTTCTTCCCCGACATGATAAATATGTATGTCATATGATTTCATGCATCCATGCTTTTCAAAAATAAAATTTAAAATGAAAATGTTTTCTCTATGTCAAATTGCATGTGTTGGCTAAAGTAAGAATATGAGTGGCTATTATCACTATTGAATTCAAATTATTTTCAAAATATATGAATCAATTATCAAAATTGAAAGTGTGTTACTTAAATCTTAATTATAAGCTTGCATGTGAGTAAAATATAAGGATGTGCTTAGTGTAGGTTTTCCGTCTCTCCTCTTTTAGTATAGTTTTGAATAAGATTTGGCAAGGTGTGTGGTTCATTTGAAAAGAACCTAACATTTGACTAATTCCATATCCTATTCATTCCTATACTATCATTTAAGAAGGATACCTATGCTTGCACATAAAAATTGCATAAACAAAATAAATCAACTAATATAAATTTTTGCATTCTTTCTTTTCCCTTCATTTCTTTTGTACACATGTTTGTATTTAAGGAAAGTAGTTTATTATTCTGGACAACCCCGAGATTGTGAGGCTTTAAGTATCCCTAAGTAGGTCTTGTAACTTACACCTCTGGTCAACAATGACGATGTACTCACTTATGCCTTTCTTACTTTCATGTGTGCATGTGAAAATTGGATAAGAAATCCCTTTTCTACTTAATGAAAATCGTGCATCATAAACTTTCAAATTTCCTTAAATGAATCACTTAGCATGCATCATAAAGTGTGTTAAACATTCTCATTTATATGTATATATATGCTTATGACTCATTCATATGCATGTATACATGTTGGGAAAGAAAATGAAGATGTATGTTTTGTGAATTTAGTTCATTTTAAAATGCCTTTCTTTTTGAATGGGTTTATTTAGAGTTCATCTAAACTTAAGATTAATTAAAACATGTAATTAAAATATTCACTAAACAAAACTAAAATATGAATCCACTTTAGAAATTACTTTGGTTAAGGAAGGAAAGAGAAGTTCTCCTCTCTTTCTCTCTCTTTATAACTTAGTAATTAATTGTAGGATTCATTTGAACCTAATCAAAACATGAAATAAAATCAATCCAAAATAATTAAATCACTTAAATGAAACCCTCCTCTAAATTGAACATGCTTCATACTTAGAAAATTCTAACTTAATGCCATGACTGAGCATACCACACAAACCTCCAAAGCACACACATTTGGCTAAGTCACCACTTCTAGCTTTAGGTTAGGGCGGTGCATAGTTCAATGTTTACTTTTGTTTGATGATATATGTTTTAGACTGGATGTTAGGATGAATGTGCATAGAATGAATGGTAGGGCGGTCTTAGTCTAACCATTGTCTTCTATAGGGGATTATGCTTAAGGGGCACTGTAATAAATAAAAATACAAATACTTTTGTTGTACTGGTGCTTATAACCCTAAGCATAATTTGATAGGCTAGGTGTACTTAGTTACCCATGTGTGGGGTGATAAGTCCAATATACATGCTTGGGATTTGGTGGTTTGTTTAGCTAACCTTTGTTTTGTAGGTGTTTGCTGGATTTACTTTTCCTTTTCATATAAATTTTTACAATTAGGATTTTGGAATAATTGCTATGAGGATTAGGATGAACATTGGTCATAAATCTTATCTTATGCACCATGTGAAGCCTTTGGAGCATCCACCTTCCAACCATCCAATAGAAGGAACCAAAAAAGAAAGAAGAAAAGAAGAAGAAAGAAGAATGAAGAAATCTGGGTTAATTGTATTTTAATTCATTTGTAATCTGGGTTATATGAGGGTAGAGCTCAGCTACCAATTTGTTTTAGAGTTTGTGTGGTGGTACCCTACCACAATGGCCTCTTATTCTTTTATGATTAGTTTTATAAATTGATTGATGATTTATTTAGCTTGTGCATTATGTGGCCTTGCTGTATGACCATGTGGATTAGACTCATAGAAAAAAAAATAAATCTTTTACCAAATTTAAATAACTCAAAACTAAAATTAAAGAACTCATAACCTCACCTAAATCTTAGGCTAAAATCAAGATAAAAGAATTAGTAACCCCTTAGCTGGATGAGTATTTCTTTTATAACATCATGCACAAATGCATATTATTTTCACTCTTGATTAGAGGGTTTCTACCTTTGCTAGAGAAACTTGGCTTGACCTTTGAGAGCCATGGTGGAAACACACCTCCTCCCTTCTCACTGATTTTAGCCAATAATCTCATTTCCCATGCATTAATCCTATTATCCTGAGTCAAAATAATTATCCAAAAATCAAAATAAAATGAAATCTAAATTGCATTAGATTTAGGTCATTTGAAGCATGTCCTTACATGATCTAGTCTCTTTAGGGAGTGAGTTTAAGAACTTAGTCTCTTTCTAAATAAATAACAGCCTAGCTATTTTATATAAAGCATATGACTTGCCTACATGAATTTAAAATTGTATGAGGAGTTAGTTGGCAGCCATCCCCAGGCAGTTGTAAGTCCAAGCAGTCGGGTGATTTGTCGTCTCTTATGGAGGAAAACCAAAATACCCATTTTTGCCTTAGATTTAGGTTGCACTTTTAGCTCTCACCAAAGCTCCCTAGATTTAGGTTCTGAGGTTGCTTCTCCCTTTCACGGGCCATAAGCATAATTCCTCACCTCTTAGGTATTTTCATAATCTTGTGTTGTGGAATCATAAGCCCTAAATTTCTAATGAAGTTGAACTCAAATAAAAAATGATTTCAAAATGTAAAACTAATGTAGGATAATTTGAGATGCTAGGTTGGGTTTTAGCATTGGGTATCTCTACTTATCTTTTTTTGGCTTCGATAATAACTCCCTCTCTTTGATCAATCCCATTTGATCTTTTAAAATAAATAATAGTCGATATCTGCTGAAATCTTTGGAGATAATAATCATTTACCATAATTGAGAGTATTCACAAGGGATCCCATCCCTTAGGATGTAACTATGGAGGAGCCCTTAACTTAAAGAACTTCGATTTAAAATAAACCCTTTTACCATGTAAAGTAGGGGAAGAATCTCACATATATCAAGACCCATTGTCCTTAGGAGTCCTTATTGTGATTGGGTCCATTGTAGGGTGGTGAATTATCTCAGATAGTATACCTCTTCATCATACTCGATCACCCAATAGCAAACATCTCTGAATCTACAGTCCCAATAAAGAGTATATTTTTATATATTTATGTTTCATTTATCCTCTTTTCAAAAGGAGGGGAATAAATGAAGGCAAAGAAATATATAAAAGAATATATTTCACCACAATTTTTACTCCCTTTGAGGATGGTTCCTATCTCCATCTTTGGTAAATGATCATGTCTTTGAATATCGATGGTGGGTTTGTACTTTGGTATGAATGCAGGACTATCTTTCTTTCCATTGGCACTTAGCATTTCATTCTTAAGTTGAGTTAGCTAACATCTTTGGATGGGACCTCACCTGTTGGTCTTAAAACCCCCATTGGGTTCTCCAATGGGTATAAAATAAAAAGATCTAAATAAAAAGAAAATATTTAAAGACTTCCTCCTTATCATTTTTATGATAAGAAAAGGTTCATTCTAAAATAACAAAGACAAAATAAAATTTTCATAAGAACTTTGCTTTTCAAAAAGCACTCTTTCAAAATACACATAATAAAATATTTTCCATAAAATTTTCTCTTAAATCACCCTCATTAGCAATTCTCATAATTGTTACATGTAGAAATCTCCAAAAATAAAACTAACAATTTTTTCCAAAAGCACAAATGAACATCTTGCTTCAATTCATTTTGATGAAGATTTCATTCTCAAAATAAAATGAACAATCATCTTTCTAAAAATCAAAATCAAAATTAAAAATAAATTTTTTTTAAAAAAGAAGCATACATGAACCTTTCCATTCAATGCACTCACACCTATTGAATTAAAGTTTCATTTTCAAATAAAGTAAAATTTTTCAAAAGCATATATGAACATCTTCATTTAATATACTCAAATTTATTGAATGAAGATTTCATTCCCAAATAAAAATAACATCATTTGGAAATCCCACTTAAATATATCCCACATATGATTAAGTTGGAATTCCCTCTTTCAAAAAGCAATAATCACACACAAAACAAAATTTTTACATTTCAAAAATAACATTGACCTCCATTCCTACATACCCAAATTTGTTGAATGGAAGTCCTCTTTTCAAAAATTAAAACTTAACAATCATCATATTTTCAAAAGTCAAACACATTTGGAATTTCATTTAGCATACTCAAATTTGCTAAGTGAAGTCTCCAAATTCAAAACCAAAAATTTTCAAATATATTTGGAACTTCATCTAGCATAATCAAATTTGCTTAAGTGGAGTCTCCAAATTCAAAATCAAAATTCAAACACATTTGGAACTTCATTTAGCATAAACAAAATTTGCTAAGTGAAGTCTCCAAATTTAAAATCAAAAAATTTTCAAAACACATTTGGAACTTCATTTAGCATACTCAAATTTGCTAAGTGAAGTCTCCAAATTCAAAACCAAAAGTTTGCAAACACATTTTGAAACTTCATTTAGCATTTTTGCTAAGTGATGTCTCCAAATTCCAAAACCAAAAATTTTCTAACACATTTGGAACTTCATTTAGCATACTCAAATTTGCTAAGTGAAGTCTCCAAATTCAAAACCAAAAATTTTCAAACATATTTGAAACTTCATTTAGCATACTCAAATTTGCTAAATGAAGTCTCCAAATTCAAACCAAATTTTCAAACATATGGAACTCCATTTTGCATACCCAAATTTGCTAAGTGAAGTTTCCAAATCCAAAATCAAAAATTTTCAAAAAAAACACATTTGGAACTTCATTTAGCATAACCAAATTTGCTAAGTGAAGTCTCCAAATTCAAAAACAAAAAATTTTCAAGCACTTTTGGAACTTCATTCTTTAGCATACCAAATTTTATAAAGAGAAGGTTCCATTTTCAAAACAATATCAAAACACAAAAAATTTTGTACACATCATTTGGAATTTCATTTAGCATACTCAAATTTGCTAAGTAAAATTTCTAGTTCACAAAACTAAGTGGGACTTCATCTTTAGCATATCATATTTGCTAAAGTAAAGTCTCCACTTTCAATCAAATCAAAACAAAAATGAAACACATTAAGATTTCCTTAAGCATACCAAAATTTTCTAAGGATCCTACTTTTTCAAAAAATTGAATATCCAAAACAAATGAAACACCTTAGGATTTTCTTAGCATACCCAAATTTGCTAAGAATCCTATTTTCAAAAATCAAACAAAGCACACTTGGGTTCTTCACTTAGCATACCTAAATTTGCTAAGTGGGAATTCCAATTTTCAAAATCAAAATAATAATTCACAAAAAGAAATAATTATTTCCAAACACTTCACTTAGCATACCCAAATTTGCTAAGTAAAATTCCAAATCAAAACAAAATCAATTGACCCTTACTTTAATATACTCAAATTTGTTAAAGGATAGGATCCTCAAATCAAAATCTCTAAATTCAAACAAACATGAACCTATGGAAGCATCCGTCTCAAAATATTTGAATCCATCTTTCAACATACTTAAATTTATTGAAGTTGGGTTCATATTCAAAATTCCCCTTTTCAATCAAATATCTAAATCTTATCAAATCCATTTGTTAACACTTCCAAGATGTTGGATGTGGGTTAAATTTTTCAATTCAAATTCAAGAATTAATAAAAATAAAAATTTGATCCAAGCTCATTTTATATTGAAGATTCTCACCATTAGTTATAGTACAGCTACAGTTTAGTTTTTCCAGTCTTTGCAGTTGATCTAAAATGGTAGGCTCACAGAAATTTGGTTTCACTTTCCTTCATGGCATGGATTTGGCTTTGGACCAGGCCAACTTCACTCGATTGGATCATACACACCTTATCCATTTTGGTAGGGGATTTGAAGGAGTGAGGATTACATGTGAGGGCACTCTCCTCATGACCGTAGCATGGTGAAAGGGTCCATCTAGATCGATCTACCTTCCGATTATGACATCTCCTGAAGAGGAAAGCAAAGTCCCCACCAATTTTAGTAGTAGCACAAGCAGCGTGCCCAATTTGTGCCCTATGGTTTCTTGTGTTGCCCCAGTGAGGGCTAGCACCCTCTCATCAGTACCCTCTAAAGGTAAGGCTCCCCTGATCTCAGGGATTGCCTCCCCTACTTTTGAGTACGGGTCTAGCTCTCACTCCTCTCATCCTACTAGAATACAGCAAAGGAACAAAAATTGCATGATCGCGGTATCACACTAGGATTGCAGGGAGATGAAGGTAGCCGTCAGTTCAACTGTTGAGGAGTTTCCTATTTGACTTCACTTATTGTTACAAAGAACCATCCTCTCTCGGCAGAGAGGATGCTAGGAGGATTCGCACATCACCTCCATTAGTTGACCAGCATTAGCCATCATTACTTAGAGCAGGAGGTCATATGCCAACCTCCGATCAGTCTTGCATCAGGTTGGTGGAGCTTACGGACGTTCAGAGCCTGGAGCTCAATTTGATCTAAGATCTATCATCCCCACAGTGTGGGGAAATATATTCATCAGGAGAGGGCCAGAGAGGCCCATACATCTACTCACATTACTAGTAGGGAGAGGCAAAGGTTCAGTCGCCAATCGACAGCTTCCGCACTTGTTGATTTTCCAGCTCGGTGTGCTACCCACGCTGACCATATAGACAATATCTTACTTACTAGGACCAGTCATCACAGGAGGACATCTCCTGTTCATAGAGAGTCGATGGTGTCTCCACCACACCGCTCTATCCCCCCATCTGCCATCACCAGTCCACATCACAACATCTCTAGTTCCATTAAAGGCCATGAAGGCCATATCTGGGGAGAAGTGCACTCTGTTGGTGATCTAGCTATGACCAAAAGATCCTACTCTATCTACACTACCTACTGTGGCGAGGCCTAGCTCCCCTGCTCGACCTTCTACCCCAGTGGTGGTGTGGAAGGAGTGGTGATCCCAAAGCATAGTGGTCGTCCCTTCACCTACTTCGCCAGTTCAGCAGGACGTGGAGATGGTAGCAGTTATTTTGGATACAGCAGATGATAGCCCATCTACACCAATGATAGTGGAACCTCCTAGGAATGTCACCCCTTTCATACCTAGTGATAATGAGGAGTGTCTCTCATATAGTGAGTATAGTCCTCATAGGATTGACTCTCTAGCAGTAGGCGAGGTCTGGTGCCTCTCAGTGCATGACAATGATCACACCAGTCAATCGAGATAATTTGTTCCCGTTCAGATTGATCATTCTCTCAAAGAGATAGTAGCACATTATCTTGTAGAGAAGAAGGAGATTCTAGGGTATGATTGGTCAGATGAGGAGAAGGTCAGCTTCGATCCCAATGAAGAAGATTTATTGGGGGACTCAGCTGGAGTCTGCATGGTAGATACTAGAGGATCTCTCCTTAGGGAGCAGTAGGCCATGGAAGGTGATGAGGTTGATCAAGAAGACACCATCCAATCAGGCCAACACCTCTGATATCAGTTGAAGCAAAAATATGAGCGGATAGATAGGATGCCACGGTAGCTAGAGGACTTGTTGGCAATAGTTTCAGTACTCCAGAAATAAGCCCTAGCAGTTCATCTTATTATAATCGACATTAGTCAGCCTAAGTTAGTGCATGTCTTGGACTTAGCCAAGACCTTACCTCCCATTGAGCAAGGTAGCACTAACATGTAAAAGAAGGTAGTGAAAAGTACCTCCATACAAGAAAAAGGCATTAGATCCATGGTTGAGTAGCAAGTGAATGAAGCGTTGGCTCAAGTCCGGGGAGGATCATCTGCCCAAAGGGTCCACCCCAGGAATTGATGCAATCCAATATCCCAAGAGTGCCCACCTTCCTTCAAGAGCTTTGATGGTAGTGGAAACCCAAGACAGCACATAACACACTTCAAGGCTAATTATTGCAACGCCGATGGCAGAGACGCTTTGCTTTTCGGCCTCTTCGTTAGTAGCCTAGCTGGGATTGCTTTCGATTGGTATGCTGAACTGCCCAACGGTTCAGTAAAGATATTTACTAAGTTAGAGCAACTCTTTATCAAAATATTTATTGAAGCTCAGCAGAGGGTTACAATAGGTGATCTCGTTGTAGCAAAACAACACCTAGGTGAGTCCCTTGTTGATTATATTCTTCGATGGCGTAACCTAAATATGAAATATGAGCCACAACTATCTGAGCAGCATGCCATTGAGATTCTTTTAAAGAATATTCATGGCCCGATCACCTTCATGCTTAAGGGCTTCACTATCAAGATATTTGAGAAGTTAATCAACAGGGCAGCTAGTCTATAAGGAGAGGCCAAATAGTTGCCTTTTCAAGACCAATTGCCCAAAATAAAGTGATAAAAGGTCTATAAGAAGAAGCCAGAAGCAATGATAATGGTAGATAAGGGGAAGCATCTAGCTAGAGATCAGTCTGAGAGACCACAACCTCAGTAAGCTCCACCTCCTTTGCCACCACCGAGGCAGCCCCACCGGCCTCCATAGCAGATTCCACAGCTAGCACCACCGCCTCCACAGCCATACCACCAATAGTAGTGACACACATACCCGCCGCTAGGTAGCTATGATCCACCTACTCTTTTAGATAAGCTTAACAAACCTTATTCATTTAAGAGGGAGGTAATCAGGAAGATCTTTAAGAATCTCTTAAGAAAGCCTAATTTTTAGCTACCCAAATCTAAGAGACTGGAGGAAGTAGGCAAAAGTCATGATCAAACTTTTTCCCTACCACCATATGCTAAGCCATGTTTTGAAGGATTACTTTACATTTAAGGACTAGTTTGAACATAACTTCAAGATCGGTGTTGTAGTTTTCTTAAAGGAATACCTTGTAGAACAACCATCTAGTTCTATTAGGGTAATCCTTGGGGATACATGTGATCCTTCCATATCTAAAGAAGGTTGGGATATTTTCTTATCCAAAACCTCTAAGAAGATCATCCAAAAGATCAAGAAGCTTTCCTTGCAGGTGCTTAAGTCAGCTCAAACCTCTAACATCAAGGAAGGTTTGCAAGTTTCCAGTGACAACTCGAGGAAAAGGGAGCTCAAAGAAAACAAGAGTAGAAGAATGTGTTATCCCGGATACAACCAATCGACGAAGTCTAGCCTCTGGCTACCTCCAAGCTTCCACGTCGATGATTTCTTTCACTTTAGCTAGTTCTTCTTCTTCGACTACTAGTAGAACTCTTGTATCGACGGATAAGGGCATCAAATCCCTTATCCCACTCACTTTACTTAATTTCTACTTTATACCTCTAAACAAATCCAAGAAATTGAAGAATAAAGCTAGTTTAAATTACATCTATGTCTCTTCTGATGGGTTATCTTCTTCTATTCCTAATGACAACTCTTCAAGTCTTTCGATCTTTCTCTTTCGATTGAGTTAGACTTTCCTACTCTAAATACCTCTTGAGATAGACTTGGAATCATTGATTCGAGGGTCCCATAAGAGAAGTAGGTGATGTGTAATGGTAGAACCTTCCATTCCTTCCACAAGAGATCACCAAGTCAACCTCCATAGTGGTTTCTAAACACCTCAAGATAGAGGGAAACAAGTCATTGGCATAGAGGATCGAGAAGCCCCTCCACAGGATACTCCACCCTTGGATATGCTTATGGAGGATCAACCCAAGGTGGACTACAATGTCCTTTCTCATCTAAGAAAGTTTCCATCTAAGCTAAGCATATGCATCATTTTATCGAAAGAGATGAGGGAATCATTTATCAAGGCTCTCCTTAATCCTGAAATATGCTTAGCTCAGTTGGCAGCTATAGGTGAGGAGGCACATTATACAAAAGAAGCTTAGGGGATTACCTTCATAGATGAAGACCTTCTACTAGGGGAGTTGGAGCACAACTGTCCCCTCTACATCACAGTTGACATGGACAAGTTTAGAATTGCCAGGGTTCTCATTGATCCAGGTGCATCGGTAAACATTATGAGTTTAAAGACCCTTGTCTATTTGAGGATCGATATCTCCACAGTCCGAGGAGATCGGATGATGTTGAGAGGATTAAATGAACAAGGTGAGCGGGCTTTAGGTTGCATAGTGTTACCTTTGGAGATAGGTGACTGGAAGACTGAAGCCTAGTTTTACATCATTGATTCCAATACTTCATTCACTGCTTTGCTCGGTATGCCTTGGATACATCAGAACAAGATCATTCCATCCTCCCTCCATCAGTGCATCAAGTTCAAAAAAGATGGACTGAATACCATATTAATGGAGATGAAAATCCATTTTTAGTTAGAGAGGTTGAGATTTATGAGGATATGACCTACTATGTTTCTCAAAACACCCTTTCTCATGAACTTGGAAAAAATTCAAATTCAAAAGCAAAAGAAAAAGAAACTGAAGAAAAAGAAAGAGTGAAAGAAAAAGAAAAGAAGAAGGAAAATCCAAGTGAACAAGAAAGGGGAATTGAAGAAGAAATAGATCCGCATATCTCATTCCACCCACAGTTCATTCCATCATATGGATATGTGGGTAGGATGACTCAACCTCCACCAGGTAGTGGCAGAGGTAGAAACAAAGAAAGTTCCAGAGGTGGAAGACCCCCTAGTTGGCCATTAACCAATAGAGGTCGTGTGCCAGTTCGTAGGAGTACCCTTACTATTCACATAGACTTGGAATCTAACTCGAGGATGAGTCTAATGTGATTAGTATACTATCCAACCCCTCTTAGCCAGTTCTATTGGAGGTGACTTTTGATCCAGACAGAGATGAAGACTAGGTCTCCAGACAAAGCAAAGTATTCGAATCAGGTTTATGTCAGACTATTAGGCAACAGTTGGGAACCTTAGCTCTAACATCTCGAAGGTTTTTAGTAAAGTCCTAAGTCTTCCAAAGGACATGAAGCGTAAGAGATTCTTTTTGTGATCATCATCCTCAAATCCTGAAGTTGATGTTGAACTTGAGGAGGATACATTAAAAGAATTAATGGAATTACCATTTTACTTTTACTCATCATGTGTTCATAATCTTTTACAGAAAGATTTAGTTCCTCATACATGGTCTAAGCACAGGTCAGAGTACTTTGAAAAGCTGTGGAACAATACAGGCAGGGAAGCACAATAAAGAGCACGAGTAGGATTCAGTACAATGGGTCCAATCGATGATGATGATTACTGCTTAGTTGTTGCCAACTATTTGGAGTTTGATAAGTTCTTTTCACACACCCCCAACTCTTATGAGAATATGTGTTTAAAAACCTAAAATGATCTAGATAATCTCCAAATCAAAGAGGCACCGCCAGAATTTGAAGAGGAGATTCATTCAACAATTGACAAGCTTAAAGAAATCAACCTCGGGGCAGAAGAAAATCCACGCCCGACATACATCAGTTCATTGCTGAATGAAGAAGAAACCAATGACTTAGTTATGCTATTGACTGAGTTTAAAAATTGTTTCACATGAAGTTATGAAGAGATGCTCGGATTATCTCCTGACGTAGTAGTCCACAAGCTAGCAATAGATCCTAACGTTACCCCTATTAAGCAAGCTCCTAGACGCATGCAATTAGAAATTGAACAACAGGTCATTTCTGAAGTCAAGAAATTAATCAATGCTAGTTTTATCAGGGAAGAAAAATATCCTACCTGGTTAGCCAGTGTCGTATTAGTTAAGAAGAAGAATGACCAAATTCGCATATGCGTTGATTTTAGGGACTTAAACAAGGCATGTCCTAAGGATGAGTTTCCTCTTCCCATACTAGAATTAATGGTGGACATCGCTTCATCTCATTCAATTTTCTCTTTCATGGATGGGTCATCTAGCTATAACCAAATCAAGATGTCTCGTAAAGATGAAAGAAACATTGCTTTCTAAACCCCAATTAGAATCTTCTGTTATATGGTCATGCCTTTCAGCCTTAAAAATAGGTGTTACATACCAACAACCATGACTCAGATCATCAACCAACTCGTCTATCATCTGGTTAAGTGTTATATTGATGATCTGGTAGTCAAGAGCAGAGAAAAGGAAGACCACCTCTTTGACTTGAGAGTAGTTTTCAAATGGTTAATATAATATAACCTCAAAATGAATCCCCTAAAGTGTGCTTTCGGAGTAGCTTCAGGGAAATTCCTTGGGTTTGTTATCTGACATCGAAGAATAGAAATAGATCTAAAAAAGATTAAAGTTAACTTAGAAATGCCACTTCCTAAGAGTTTAACTCAACTCAGATCCTTCCAAGGATGGCTGGCATATCTAAGATGCCTTATCTCCAATCTATCAGGGAGATGCAAGCCATTTTCAACACTTGTCAAAAAGGCTACAAACTTCAATTGGGATGATAAGTGCCAACATGTCTTTGAAGACATCAAGCAGTATTTGGTGAAGCCTCCAATTCTAGTAGCCCCTATCCCGGGCAAGCCACTCATTCTCTACACTGCTACATTCGATGACTCTCTTGGTGCTCTGTTGGCCCAAGCCAACGATGAAGGGAGAACACTCTCTACTACCACAATCGTCGTCTGATTCTTACTGAAGTGAACTACCCACCTATCGAGAAACGTTGCCTAGCTTTGATCTTTGCTTTCCAAAAGCTACGGTATTATATGCTTTCTCATAAGGTGAACTTGATCTCCCGAGAAAATCCACTAAAGTATCTCATGACACGGCCAACACTATCCGGACGTTTGGCATGATGGTCCATGATCCTCTCGCAGTTTGATATCACATTCATATATTGTGGGATAGGCACTACCATTTCTTAGTAGACACCCACTTCGATCTTCTTAGTGATGATCTCCCTGATGAACAAATCATGAACTTAGGGGTGGCCGACAACCGCCGATGGGAGATGTATTTTGATGGTGCAGCTTCTTTTCATAAAGGAGAAGCATCACGATTTACTCTTCCAGAAAAGGTAGGGGTAGGAATAGTTCTCCTAACTCCAGATCACAATGTGATGAGATTCTTATACTTTCTTTCCAACCCCTACACCAACAATTAAGTCAAGTATGAGGCTTTGGTTGCCGTCACAATCAGTGTCAAGAGCATCAACATCTTTGGGATTCTCTATTGGTCATCAACCAGATTGCCGGATCCTACAAAGTTCTTAAACCCAAGCTTCATCATTACTGCAAGTTTACCATGAAGCTGTTGGCCCAAATTCCTGAAGCCACCATCTACAAGGTTCCATGAGTAGAGAATGCAGTAGCAGATGCTTTGGCCAAACTTGCCAAAAAATTAGCATGTTCAAAAAATGTGTCCATTTCAATAAGGGTCTAAAATAGACAAGTCATATCCCTTATTGATGTTGAACTCATCTAGAGTCTTTCCTTTGAAGGGGATGTTTTCATTACCAAAATGGATTAGGAGCTGGATTGGAGGCAACCATTCATAGATTACTTAAAGACCAGCATTTTTAAGGCTGAAAGGTGTGACTTTATAACAATAGATTCTGATCGGGGTTTGAAAAGTAGTGTTTCTTTCATCTTCAGGAGATATCTTGATTTGGTTGTAGCCAAATGACCCATCCATGAAAGAGAACACTGCATGAGATGAGGCAATGTCCACCATTATTCTAGTATAGGAAGAGGAAATTCATCCTTAAGATATGCCTTGTTTAAGTCCCTGAAATCAACACAAATGCGAATTTGGCTATTGTTTTTCTTAACTGGTATGACACTGGCTAACCAGGTAGGTATTTTTCTTCCCTGATGAAATCAACGTCCATCAATTTCTTTATTTCAAAAATGACCTATTATTCAATCTCTACTCGCATGCGTCTAGGAGATTGCTTGATAGGGGTAGCATTAGGATCTATTGCTAGCTTGTGAATTACTACGTTGGGATATAATCCAAACATTTCTTCATAACTCCATGCAAAGTAGTATTTAAACTCAGTTAATATCCTAACTAAGTCATTGGTTTCTTCTTCATTTAGCAATGAACTGATGTACGTCGGGTGTGAATTTTCTTCTATCTCGAGGTTGATTTGTTTAAGCTTGTCTATTATTGAATGAATCTCCTCTTCAAATTCTGGTGGTGCATCCTTGATTTAGAGATCATCTAGATCATCTAAAGTTTCTAAACACACATTCTCATAAGAGTTGGTGTTGTGTGAAAAGAACCTATCAGACTCTAAATGATTGGTAACAACTAGGTAGTAATCGTCATCATCGACTGGACCCACTGTACTAAATCTTAGTCTTGCTCTTGATTGTGCTTCCCTGCCTATGTTTTTCCATAGCTTTTCAAAATACTCTGACTTGTGCTTGGACCATGTGTAAGGAACCAAACCTTTCTGTATAATATTATGAACACAAGGCAAGTAAAAGTCAAGTGGTAATTCTATTAATTTTTTAAATAAGACTTCCTCAAGTTCTACATCAACTTCAGGACTTGAGGATGATGATCCCAAAAATAATCTTTTCGGCTTCATATCTTTGGAAGACTTAGGGGCTTCCTTAACTTCTAAACCTTCAGCCTTTTGAGATGAAAGTGAGGTTAGACCTAAGGTTCCCAGCTGCTGCCTAATAGTCTCACATAAATTGATTCAAATATTTTGCTTCATCTGGAGGCTCGATCTTCATTGCTATTTGGCTCAAAAGCCACCTCCAATGGAACCCTGAGAGGGTTGGTGTATGCACACACTTATCCTCCAGCCGGATTCCAAATCTATGTGAATAGTAGGGGTACTCCTACTAACTGGAACATAACTCCTATTGGTTGATGGCCAACTGGGGGGTCTTCCACCTCTCGAACTGCCTCTATCTCTGCCTCTGCCTCTGCCTAGTGGAGGTTGAGCCATCCTACTCATGTGTCCATATGATGGAATGAACTGTGGGTGGAATGTGATATGCAGATCTATTTCTTCTTCAATTCCCCTTTCTTGTTCACTTAGATTTTCATTTTTCTTCACTTTTTCTTTTTCCTTTTCTTTTTCATCATTTTATTTTTTTTTTGAATTTGAGTTTTGTCCAAGTTCATGAGAAAGGGTGTATTGAGGAAGATAGTAGGTCGCATCCTCATAAATGTCACCCTCTCTGATAGAAAATGGCTTTTCATCCCCATTGACACGGTATTCAATCCCATCCTTTCTGAACTTGATGCACTGATGGAGGGAGGATGGAATTATCTTATTTTGATTTATCCAGGGCCTACTGAGCAAAGTGGTGAATGAAGTATTTGAATCAATTATATAAAACTTGGCTTTAGTCTTCCAGTCAGCTATCTCCAAGGGTAATATTTTGGAACCTAAAGCCCTCTCGCCTTGTTCATTGAATCCTCTCAACATCATCCGATCTCCTCGAAGTGCGAAGATGCTGATCCTCAAATAGGCAAGAGTCTTTTGACTCATAATGTTCATCGATGCTTCTGGATAGATGAAAACTCTGGCCAGTCTGAATCTGCCCACGTCAACTGTGATGTAGAGGGGACGGTTGTGCTCTAAGTCCCTAAGAAGAAGGTCTTCATTTGTGAAAGTGATCCCCTGGGCTTCTTTTGCATAATGTGCCTCCTTACCAATAGAAGTTAGCTGAGCAAAGCATATTTCAGGATCAAGGAGAGCCTTGATTAATGACTCCCTTATCTCTTTGGATAAGACAAGGTTGTCATATATGCTTAGCTTAGATGGCAACTTTCTTAGGTGAGAGGGAAATTTTAGTCCACCTTCGATTGATCCTCCACAAGCATATCTAAGGGTGGAGCATCCTGTGGAGGGGCTTCTCAATCTTCTGTACCAATGACTTGTTTCCCTCTATCTTGAGGTGCTACCCTAGGAGGTAGAATCTTGCCACTACATAGGTTGACTTTGGTGATCTCTTGTGGCAGGGTAATGGAAGGTTCTACCTACATGATAGGCTCACTTGCAGCTTCTCCTATGGGACCCTCAGAATCGAACGATTCCAAGTCTATCTCAAGAGGCAACCCCATAGTATTCAGAGTAAGAAGGTCCAACTCTAAATTAGAAAGAGGGAGATCATAATTGTTATGGTTATTTTGACTTGAAGAGTTATCATTAGGAATAGTAGTAGACAACCCATCAGAAGTGAGACAGATGTAATTCAAACTAGCTTTATTCTTTAATTTCTTGAATTTTATATGAAGTACAAAGTAGAAGTCAAGTAAAGTAAAAGAGGTAAGGGATTTGATGTCCTTATCTGTCGACACAAGAGTTCTACTAGTAGAAGAAGAAGAAGAGTTAGCTGAAGTAGGAGAAGTCTCTATGTGGTAGCTACAATGGTAGACTGGAGGCTGGACTCGATTGGTGGTTGTGCTACTGGACTATCTTGGGCCAACATAGGCTGTTACTGCTACTGAGCTCCCCCTTTTCTTGAGTTGGCACTATCAACTTACAAACCTTCCTTGATGTTAGAGATTTGAGATGACTCAGGTACCTACAAGTAAAGTTTCTTGATCTTCTGAATGATCTTTTTAGTGGTTTTGGATAAGAAGATATCCCAGCCTTCTTTGGTCTTGGAGAGATCACAAGTATCTCCAAGGATTACCAAGATGGAACTGGATGGTTGTTCCATAAGGTATTCCTTTGGGATAACTATAGCACCGGTCTTGAAGCTATGTTCAAGCCAGTCCTTGAAGGTGAAGCAATCTTCCAAAATATGACCTATCATACGGTGGTAGGGGCAAAAGTTAGGATCATGGCTTTTGCCTACTTCCTACGGTCTTCCAGGTTCGGGTAGCTAAAAATCAAGCTTCTTTAAGATATTCTTAAAGATCTTTCTCATTACCTCCCTCTTAAATGAATAAGGCTTGTTGAGTTTATCCAAAAGAGTAGGTGGACCATAGCTACGGCAGGTGATGCGTACATCACATGATATGTTGAGGTGGTAACATGGTCATGGAGGCTACAGAGGTAGTGCTACCAATGGTGGCAGAGGAGAAGTGAAGGTCACGAGGTCATGGTCTCTTAGATTGATCTTTAGCTGGTTGCTTCCCCTTATCTACCGCTATCACTATTCTTGGCTTCTTCTCATAGACCTTCTGTGACTTTGTCTTAAGCAACTGATCTTGAAAAGGCAACTATTTGGCATCTCCTTATAGATTAGCTGCCTTGTTGATTAGCTTCTCAAAAGTTTTGATAGTGAAGCCCTTAAGCATGAAGGCGATCGGGCCATGGATATTATTTAGAAGAATCTCAATGGCATGCTGTTCGGATAGCTGTGACTCACATTTCATACTCAGGTTATGCCCCCACTTGAGAATATAGTCAACAAGGGACTCACCTGGGTGTTATTGTTCTACAATGAGATTGCCCATAATAACCCTTTGCTGAGCTCCAGCAAATCTCTTGATGAAGAGTTGCTCCAACTCAGTAAATGTCTTTACTGAAATATTGGGAAGTTCAGCATACTAGTCGAAAGTTATCTCTACTAGGCTACTAATAAAGAGGCGAAAAAGCAAAGAATTGCCACCAAAGATTGTAGCAACCGGCTCAAATGGGTGATGCTACCTGTTTCCACCGCCATCAAAACATCAAGGAATGTGGCATTGCATCAAATTCTAGAGTCTACCCTTTGGAATTGATGATCCTGCTTGAGCCAACGCCTTCCTTCACGTCAACCATGGACTTAATGTTTTTTTTCTTATGAAGGTACTTTCAACTACCTATACATGCTGCTACCTTGCTACGGAGGGGTATTATTGGGTCCAAACATGCACTAACTATGGCTGACTAGTCTCAGCCATGGTAGAATGAACTACTGGTGCTTATTTCTGAAGTACTGAGACTACTGCTAATAAGTCCTCATGCTACCTCACCATCCTATCTATCTTTTCATCTTTTTGTTTTAATTGTGCTAGGAGGTGTTGATGTGAGTGGGCTGTGTCTTCCTGCTCGGTGTCATCACCTTCCATAGCCTACTGCTCTCTGAGGAGGGATCCTCTGGTACCTACTACTATGCACACCCTTGCTAAATCTCCTAATAAATCATCTTTGTTAAGATCAAAGTTGATCTTCTCCTCATTAGACCAATCATGCTCCATAATTTTTTTCTTCTCCATAAGATAATGTGCCACTATGTCCTCAAGAGAACAATCAATTTGAACAGACACAAATGATTTTGGCTGACCAGTGTGATCACTATCATGTACTGAGAGGCACCGAACCTCCCCTTCGCTGCTAGAGAATCAATCCTATGAGGACTGTACTCACTAGAAGAGACACACTCCTGATTGTCACTAACTCTGAAAGGGTTGAAACTCCTAAGAGGTTCTACTATCATGGGTGCAATCACATTCGCTATGCAACCGCAACCTTCTCTATGTCCCGCTAAAGCGGTGGTGAAGGGACCACCACTATGCTTGGGTCACCATTCCTTCCGCATCACCAGGGGTAACGTCAGAGGTCGGCTCGCCATAGTAGGCGTTGTAGATGGAATAGGATCCCTAGGCCATAACCAGATCACCAATGGGGTACGCTTCTTTTCAGATGTGGCCTTCATGGCTTTTGGTGAAACTGGAGATGCTACAACATGAACATATGATGGTGGATGGGGGGTAGAGTAGTGTGGTGGAGACACCATCAGCTCTCTCGAACAGAGTCCCTCCTCCTATGATGGATCATGTTAGTAAGTAGAATACTGTCTATGTGATCGACGTGAGTAGCATCGATCGAGAAAATCAATGAGTGTGGAATCTACAGACTGACAACTAAATCTTCACCTCTCTCGGCTAGTGATCTAAACTATAGTACATGCCTCTCTGGACCTCTCCTTCCGTAGATGTTTCCCCATGCTGTGGGGGATGGCAAATCTCAAGTCAAATTGAGCTCCACACTCAGAATATCCGTAAGCTCCAGCAACTTGGCATAGAACTGAATGGAGGCTGGCATACGACCTCCTACTCTGGCTAACTAGGTCTGGTACTAAACCACTGGTGGAGGTGAAGCATGGATCCTCCTAGCATCCTCTCTGCCAAACCCAGAGAGAGGATGAAATGGGTTCACTGTAACCAGCGGGGAAATTAGAGTGGGCACCTCCTCCACAACTGACCGTGTAGTGGCCTCCATCTCCCTAGTGATACGTGTTTGGTACCGCTTAATCATGTAGTTTTTATTCCTCCTTTGAGTCCTGGTAGGGTGAGTGGAGTAAGAACTAGACCCAACCTCAAAAGTGGGAGGCAATCCGGGATCGAGGAGCCTTACTCTTAGGGTGCTAATGAGTGGGTGCTAGCCCTGGGGCAAAGACCAAAACCATGATGCATTGAGATGGGTCGATGCTAGCTCACCGACACTCTGTAGAAATTGTCACTGCTTTCCTCTTCAGTGAGGGGATATTAGAATTTGATGGCAAATCAATCTGAATGATCGGCTTTTGCCCGGCCACTATGGTCCTACTAATAATTACGAGGGGAGTGCCCTCACAGGTAATCCACACCCCCTCAAAACCTTTATCAAAATGGATGAGATGAGTGCAATCAGAATGGGGGAGATTGGCCTGATCCAAGGCCAAGTCCATGTCGTAAGGGAAAGTAGACACATACTTCTGTGAAGCTGCCATTATAGTCAACTGAAAATTGAAAATTGAACTGTAGCTGTAACTGAAACTGATGCTGAGAATCTGCGATATTGGAAACAAAGTTGGATCAGATTTCTGTTTTGTTGACTTTTGAATCAGAATTTAAAATTTGATCCCACATCTAACATCTTGGAAGTGTTAAGTGGGGTTCAAATGGATTTAGAGAAGATTTAGAGATTTGATTAGATAGAGATATTTTTGAATATGAATCCAATTTCAACAAATTTGGGTATGTTAAAAATGGGTTTAAATATTTTTAGAAAGATGCTTCCACAGGTTCATGTTTGAAATTGGATTTGATTTGAGGACCCTTTCCTTTAACAAATTGAGTATGTTAAAGTAAGGGTTAATTGGTTTTGTTTTTAATTTGATATTTTGGAATCTACTCACTTAGCAAATTTGGGTATGCTAAGTGAGGTGTTTGAAAACAATTATTTCTTTTTCTTTTTGTTTGCTTTTATCTTGTGAATTATTAGTGATTTTGAAAATTGTAATTCCCACTTATCAAATTTGGGTATGCTAAGTGAAGAACCCAAGTGTGTTTTATTTATTTATTTTTTTTAGAAAATTTTTGAAAATAGGATTCTTAGCAAATTTGATATGCTAAGAAAATCTTAAAGTGTTTTATTTGTTTTGGATATTTTGATTTTTGAAAAATAGGATCCTTAGCAAATTTGGGTATGCTAACAAAATCCTAATGGGTTTCATTTGGTTTTGATTTGCTTTTTTATTTTGAAAAGTAGGATCCTTAGCAAATTTAGGCATGCTAAGGGAATCCTAATGTGTTTCTTTTTCATTTTGATTTATTTTTGAAAAGTAGGATCCTTAGCAAATTTGGGTATGCTAAGGGAAATCCTAATGTGTTTCTTATGGTTTTTATTTGTTTTTTTTTTGAAAAGTAGGATACTTAGCAAATTAAAGTATGCTAAGGGAATTCCTACTATGTTTCTTTTTGGTTTTGATTTCTTTTTGATTGAAACTAGAGACTTCACTTTAGCAAATATAGTGTGCTAAAAAATGAAGTTCCACTTAATTTTGTGAAATGGACATTTTACTTAGCAAATTTGAGTATGCTAAATAAAATTCAAAAGATGTGAAAATCTTTTGTGTTTTGGTTTTGTTTTGAAAATGGATTTAAAAATTTGAAGTTCCAAAAGTTTTTTAGAAATTTTGAAATGGAAATTTCACTTAGCAAATTTGAGTATGCTAAATGAAATTCCAAAGGTGTTTCAAATTTTTGTTCTTTGAATTTTGAAAATGGAGACTTCACTTTAGCAAATGGGGTATGCTAGAATGAAGTTCCAAATGCGTTTCAAATTTTTTGTTTTGGAAAGTGGAGACTTCATTTTAGCAAATGGGACATGCTAGAATGAAGTTCCAAATGTGTTTTAAATTTTGTTTTAAAAACTGGAGACTTCAGTTTAGCAAATGTGGTATACTAAAATGAAGTTCCAAATGTGTTTTAAAATTTTTGATTTTCAAATTTGTAGACTTCACTTAGCAAATTTGAGTGTGCTAAATGAAGTTCCAAAGGTGTTTTGAATTTTGAAAATATGATTGTTAAGTTTTGATTTTCAAAAAGAAGACTTCCATCTAACAAATTTGGGTATGTAGGAATGGAAGTCAATCCTATTTTTGAATGTGAAAATCTTGTTTTGTGTGAGATTATTGCTTTTTGAAAGAGGGAATTTCAACTTAATCATATATGAAATATGTTTAAGTGGGATTTCCAAATGATGTTGTTTTTATTTGGGAATGAAATCTTCATTCAATATTGAATGGAGATGTTCATATGTTTTGAAAATGATTCAATAATAATATATTGAAGAGAGGTTCATATGTGCTTTTGAAAATTTATTTTTGATTTTGTTTATAAAGATGAAAATTCCAACTTAACACATCTTGAATGTGTTGAATGGAATTTCAAAGCTGTAAAAAACAAATTTTGTTTGAAGATGTAACATCCATTCAACACATTTGAATGTATTGGATGGATAAACTTATCTTCAAATTTTATGCTTTTGAAAACATGATTGTTGAAATTTTATTTTTGAAAATGAGGTCTTCACCAAAATGAATTGAATGAAGAAGCTCATTTGTGCTTTTTTTTAGAAAATGTAATTATTGAATCTTTTTTTTTTTAAAATGAAGTCTTCACCCAAAATGAATTGAATGAAGGAGCTCATTTGTGCTTTTAGCAAAGGTAATTATTGGAATTTTTTTTTGAAAAGATGATCCTACATATAACAATCATGAAGATTGTTAGATGAGAGTGATTTAGGAAAATTTTTGTGAAAAATATTTTATTATGTGCATTTTTGAAAGAGTGCTTTTTGATAAGAAAGTTCTTTATGAAAGATTTATTTTGTCTTTATCTTTTAGAATGAACCTTTCCTTACTATAGAAATGGTAAAGAGGAAGACTTTAATTATTTTCTTTTTATGAATTTTTGATTTTCACTCATTGGGGAATCCAACGGGGTTTTAAGACCAACACGCGGTGAGGTCCTAAAACCTAAAGATGTTGGCTAACTCAACTCAAGAATGAAATGAGCTAAGTTTCAATAGAAAATAAATATAGTCTCAAATCCATATAAAATACAGATCCACTATCAATACTCAGAGACATCGATCATTTACCAAAGATGTAGAGAGGAACCATCCCCAGTGGAGTGGCCAAAAAAATCCGTGGTGAAATTTTATACATTCCTGCCTTCATCTATCCACCTTTTGGAAAAGAGGATAAATGAAAACAAAAATATATAAAAATATGCTTTATTGGGATGCCGCATAGATCTGCAGATAATCATATTAAGGTGATCGAGTATGACATTGAGGAGAAGTGTACTATCTCAAAAGATAGAAGTCACCACCCTACAATGGGCCTAATCACCCGAATAAGGACTCTTAAGGACAATGTGTCTGCATGTGTACCAGATATTCTTCTCCTATTTTACATGGAAAAGTGAAGCAAGGTTTATTTTAAATTGGGTTCATTAAGTTCTACAGGGGTAAGCCCCCATAATTAATTACATCTTAAGAAAGAGGATTCCTTAGGAATACTCTCGATTAAGGTAAATGATCATTGTCTCTAAAGATTTCAATAGGTAGGATTATTAATCGATTAGTTTATTTTGGAAGATCAAATGAGATTAATCAAAGAGAGGGAGTTATTATTGATGCCAAATGAAGATAAGTAGAAGATGCTCACGATGTTAGGAAACCTAGCGAGCATATCAAACTATCCTTTGGTTGGGCTTTACATTTTTGAAATTGATTTAATTTGTTTGAGTTGAATTTTTCATTAGAAATTTAGGGCTTATGATTCCACAACACAAGATTATGGAAATGCTTAAGAGGTGAGCATTTATACTTATGGCCCGGGGAGAAGCAACCTGTAACATAAATCTAGGGAGCTTTGAGGGCCAAAAGAACAACCTAAATCTAAGGCAAAATGGGTCTAAGATAGAATAAACCACCCACTGTTTGGACTTACAACCGCCTGGGGGTGGCCGCCAACTAACTCCTCCTACGATTTTAAATTCATGTAGAAGAGTCTTATGCTTTATGCAAGATAGCTAGCATGTTATTTATTTAGAAAGAGACTAAGTTCTTAAACTCACTCCCTAAGAGACTAGATCATGTACGAGCATGAATAATGACCTAAATCTAATGTGATTCATATTACATTTTATTTTTATTTTTATTTACAATCATTCTTGACTTAAGCTTATAAGATTCATATGTCTAATGCATGAGAAGTAAGATTATTGGCCAAAATCAACGAGAATGGAGGAGGTATGTTTCCACCATGGCTCTCAAAGGTCAAGCCATGTTTCTCTGGCAAAGGTGGAAGCCCTCCGATCAAGAGTGAAAATAATATGCATTTGTGCATGATGTTATAAAAGAAATACTCATCCAGTTAAAAGGTTGTCATTCTTTTATCTTGATTTTAGCCTAAGCTTTAGGTGAGCTTATAACTTCTTTAATTTTAATTTTGAATTATTAAATTTGGTAGAAAATTTATTTTTCCTAAGAGCCTAATCGTCATCTAGGCCATACATCAAGCAAGGAAGAAACTAGGATGCCATCTTAATGCAAGCACAAATAAATCATCAATCAATTTATAAAGCTAACAAAAGAATAAGAGGCCATTTGTGGTCGCACCACCACAAACTGAAAACAAATTGGGTAGCTCTACCCTTATAAAACCAGATTACAAATAAATTAAATTCAATTACAAGGAATTCAATGTTATGCTGGGGTTCTTCAAGCTTCATTTCTTCATTCTTCTTTTCTTCTTTCTTCTTTGGTTTCTGCTTTTAGATGGTTAGAAGGTGGATGCTCCAAAGGATTCATATGGTACATAAGGATGGCCTTATAACCAATGCTCATCGTAATCCTCATAATAATCATTCTAAAATCCTAATTACAAAAATTACATGAAAAGGGAGAAATGGAAATTTAACTAACACCTGCAAAATCGAGATTAGCTAAAATAAACAATACAAATCCCAAGCATGTATATTGGACTTAACACCCCACACATGGGTGACTAAGTCCACCCGGCCTATTGGATTATGCTTAGGGGTATAAGCACCGATAACAAAAAAGCATTTATATTTTTATTTATTACTACTTAAGCACAATCCCTAGAAGATAATGGTTAGACTAAGATCGCCTACCATTCACACATGCACCCTAACATCCAGTCTAAAACATTACATCACAAAATAAAAGCAAACATCAAATCATGCACCATCCTAACCTAAAGCTAGAAGTTGTGACTTAGCCTAATGTGTGAGCTTTTAAGGTTTGTGTGGTATGCTTAGCTATGGCTTTAAATTAGAATTTTCTAAGTGTGAAGAATGTTCAACTTAGAGGAGGGTTTCATTTAAGTTGTTTAGATATTTAATTTTATTTTGTGTTTTGATTAGGTTCAGTGAATCCTACAATTAATTACTAAGTTGTAAAGAGAGGAAAGAGAAGAGAACTTCTTTTCTTCCCTAACCTAAGTAAATTCTAAAGTGGATTCATGTTTTAGGTTTAGTGAATGTTTTATTATATGTTTTAATTAATCCTAAGTTTAGATGAACTCTAAACAAACCTATTCAAAAGAAAGTCATTTTAAAATTCAGTGAATTAAATTCACAAAACACACATCACTTGATTTCTTTCCCAACATGTATAACATGCATATGAATGAATCCTAAGCATATCTATACATAAAAAATGAGAATGTTTAGCATACTTTATGATGTGTGAGTTACAAAAAAATTTGAATGCATGATTTTTTCATTAAGTACAAAAGGGGTTTCTTATCCAATTTTCACATGCACATATGAATGTATGAAAAGCATAAGTGAGTTAGCACCAGGGGTGTAAGACACAAGACCTACTTAGGGATACTCCGAAGTTGTCCACACTAATATACCACTTTCCTTAAATACAGTCATATATACAAGAGAAATGAATGGAAAAGAAAGGATGCAAAAAGTTATACTTAATTGCTTCATTTGTTTATACAATTTATATGTGTGAATATGAAGATCCTTCTTAGATTATAACATGGAAGGAGATAAGAGTAGATTTAAGCAAGTGTTATGTTCTTTTAAAAGAACCATACACTTTGTAAATCTTATCCAAATCCATGTTAAGAGGAAAGAAAGGAAGCAAACATAAGACACATTTTTATATCCACATGCAAACTTATAAATAAACTATAAGTAGCACACTTTCAGTTTTTGTAATTGATTCATATATTTTGAAATAATTTAAATTTAATAGTGATAATAGCCACTCATATTTCTATTTTTGGCCAAAACATGCAATTTGAGATAAAGTATTTCATTTTAATTTTGATTTTAGAAAGCATGAATGCATGAAATCCATATGACATACAAATTTAGCATGTTAGGAAAGAACTAAAGTGATGAAAGCATGTAAACACACTCACCATAATTAATTCCTAAAGACAATCTCATGAAATAAGAAAGTTTAAAATAAATCAAATTCTTTTTAAAGAGGGTTTGATTTTGTTTTGAGTTTGATTTAATTTGAGATATGTGAGGTGAGTTTGTTGTTCCTAACCCATTCCCACATATGTTTGTTGTTTTAGTTTAATTTTTAGATGATTAGGTGATTTTTTATGTGTTGCTTAGGTTAAGGTATGAATTAAGCATATTAATTACCCCTTACCTATACCACCTTAGCATAATTAATCAAATAATTATGAGCCAATGGGATGACATAAAACCACACATGGAATTTAAATCAGCAATGCTCCTAGTAAGAAAAGGGCCTAATGCACTTGGCTCATGATTAATGATTCATTAAACTAAAGTATTTTAACTTAAGTAATTTTATAGCCACCCTCACATATGTGAGTTGAGTTTTGATTTCCTTAATGTACTTAGGCTCTTGAACACCTAAGCATCTACCCAAGATGGATTAATTAAGTTCTGGAAAGTTTTAGAATTTTATGAAATTAATTAAGGGGGGTAATTAGTGAATCAACCCTTAATTAAGGATGGATTAAGGAAGAAAAGGGGGTTTAGGGACTATCTTAAGGAAAGTATCCCAAAATTATTTCCTAAATCTAACATTCACTTAATCAAAACTTAATTGACTCAACCAGAGGGTTAAACCACTAATTATACCCTTAATTAAGCTTAATTACATAAAGGGTTAATTAGGAATTAATCAAGCCATTCCTCTAATTAAACCACCAATAAATCCAAAGAAAATTAGGGGAGGCAAAAGTCATCCCACTAATCATGTTCAAGAAGTTTGAAATTAATTAGTGATGTAATTAGAGGGAATTACCAAAATATCATTCCCAAAAAAACCCAAATTCAAAGAAAAGAATGATTCAAAATCAATTAAAATCAATTTTAGAATTTTTCTATTTCAATTATCTCTCGTATGCAATTTATTTCATATTTTTTTGATTTTTCTATACTTAGATATGAATTTAGAAAGATTTTGTGATTAATTAAAAATTAAATAATCCCTAATTATATTATTAATCCGCCACGTGTGCTTTCATGAGGCATATGACATTGGCTCTTTAACCCATCACGCATCATGCGCAACACTATGTGCTTTCTCTCACGTCGATCAAGATTGAGACCAAAAGTGCGGATCGAGTGAAAAATGTGGAGGCTACATGTTTTAATCGTATGTCCATCCAAAATGCACATATGGATGGCCAGAGATTCATCCTGTAATTCTCTATGAGCAAGGAGATGCTCATGTTCTAGGCCATAACTGATTGATTAAACCACCTTCATCATGCAATGTAGATCATATGTAATGGCTAAAATCCCATGGGATTAAAATGCTCCACACTATGGATAGATTAAGCTCAAAAAAATGGCTTACCTCAGAGGTGATCAGTGCTCGATTCCCTAAGAAGCTTCTAGTTGAGACGAAGCTTTGCTGAGAGTTTGAGCTCTTGAGATTGAGTATATTCTTCTAGAGACCAACTCCTCTTGAACTCCTTGTGGCTTTGATCGAATTAGATCCTCTCTTGCCTTTGGAGCTTGGGAAAGAGCTTAGATGAATTCAACTTAGTCCCTTCATGAAGCAAGAAGGAATTGGTTGATGTTGAGTGTTGAGTAAGCTCTGAAAATCAAGAATGGAGATTTCAAACCCTCGCTAGGAAGCTTGGGAAGACTCTCTAAGGTTTTCTTTGAGTTCCTATGCTCAATCGACTAAGGGAAAAAATTTTGTTGAATTAGAGGAGTATATCTCAGGCAATCGACGGAGCAATGCCTTACCATTTTTATCAATACACCTCATGCAATGAGTTAGTTAGGTTGTTTAAATTGCATGTGGTTCAGTTTGGCTAGAGAAGGAGTGGGTGAGGTTCCCATGTGCTTGAATTGAGTGTAAGGAGAATTCCATTTGTTCCATTTCTGTGGTCGGGTTGGCCATTGGGTTAGTTGGGTCAACCCAAACCCATTGGGTTGGGTGCACCACACTCCTTAGTGTTCACTTGATCCACTAAGAGGGTGCTAAGTGGTTATGGAGAGGATTTGATCAAATTACAAATGGATTTGGCCAAAATTTATCCTATTGAGGTAAAATTTTCATTTGACCTTGATTTTAGTTTGGGTATGTTTGATGATGAGAAAATATGTTTGGCCAAGTTTCATTGGATTTGGAGTTGGTTTGATGTGATTTGGTTCATGTTGACCCATTTAGGTCAAAATGGGTCAACTTGGGTCAAGTTGACCAAATGGTCAAATTGGGTCAAACCAAGGGTCAAGTTCATATGATCATTTGAAATATTTTGGTGGTTTTAGATTCAATTTGGTTTAGGTTTGAATTTGGTTCATTTGATTTCATTTAGGTCAAATGGGTATAGTTGACCAATTGGGCTAGGTTAAGCTAAAATGTTGACGTGGTCAAGTTCAAATATTGGTCATGGATGAACTTTGATCAATGGTTTCAATCAATTTGGCCTATGGTGGATTTTGGCTATGTTGGGTTTCATTTTGGCTAAGTGTTGACTTGGTCAACTCTTAGGTTTGACTTAGTTTGACCCAATTTGAGTGATTGGTCATGTCATGATGATTGTTAATCATGATGAGAGACTTAGGTGGGCTTAGTTCAATCCAATTTGGTTAGGATTAGAATTTGGCTCATAAGGGTACTTTAGGTCACTTCGGGTCAAGTGAGCCTAAGTGAGTCAAATGGCTTGGTCAAAGCTTGATTTGAGTTTGATTAAACTCACATATGGACTTATGATTGAAAATAAATCCATTTGCAAGTGGTTTGAAGTCAAATGGGTTTTGGTTCATTTGATAATTTCAAGTTCAAGAGGAACATGAGTTTGAGTTGGGTTTGATTTTTTGAATTGAGTTTTGTTAAGTGATTGAAGTTTATGTTTATACTTGGATTCATGATTGAAGGATTGATTGAATCATGAAGAAAAATCAAGGGTTTGGCTTGATTTGAAATTGATTTGGCTAAGTTCAAGATTTTGACTTGAAAGGCTTAGGTTGAATTTGAATGGATTTGAGTTTGAGTTTTGGAGTTGGTTTTGATTGTTTGAATTTATATTTCATTTATATATGTGAATATAAAATGAAAATATAAATGGGTTATGAGAAAATTTTAGGAATTTGAAGTGATGTTTGCTTAGTCCAAGAGGGAAATCAAAGTGACTTAGGAAAGATTTGGAGTTTGGCCATGGATTTTGGATTTGATTTTGGCTTTAGTTTGATGGATTTGAATTTATATTTTATTTATATATGTAAATAAAATGAGAATATAAATGAGTTGTTAGAAAATTCCATGAGTTTGAATTGATTTGATTTGATTTAGGCTAAGTCTGTAAGAACAGAATCAATGGACTTAGAAATGATTTTGAACTTGGAATTTCAATCATGGGTTTCAATCATGGATTTAAATTATATGGTATTTATTTGAGTTTGGAGAAAATCAATTAGGCCAAAATTGATTTAATTTTTGATGTTGATTTGATTTGGAGTTTGATTTGAAGGAAGGAAGTGAGGAAAGTGGTTCAAGCTATAGAGTAGGAAGTTTTCCTAACACTAAGGCATGACCTATTCCTATAGTGACTCTTCTAAGTCTTTAGTGCTTGAGTATCCACCTAATCACTAGATGTGTCTTAAGACTAAGGAACTCTTAGTGTTTAAGAGAAGTCCTATGTTTATGAGGGAGGGGTTGAGAGCTCATCTTAAAAAATGAGGTCAACATTGCTCCATAGGATCACATGGTACATAAGACTTGGTCTTATAACTAATGTTTATCCTAAACTCCCATAACACTAATCCTAAATCCTAATACAAAATTACATTAAAAAGAGGAAAAGTAAATCTAACTACACCTGCAAAATAGATGTTAGCTAAACACACCATACAACCCAAATAGTTATATGGATAATTTGGACTTAGCACCCTACACATGGGTAGCCAAGTCCACCTGTCCTAATATAGATCATGCTTAGGGGTTAAGCAACCTGCACAGGAAAACATTTATATTTATTTTAAGCACCCCTTAAGCATGACCTCCTGCAAAAAAATATGATTAGGCTAATCACGGCCAACCATTCAGTCTACGAGGCATACACCCCTAACATCTAGTCTACAATAATGTCACAAAATAAGCATACATCAAATCATACACCGCCCTAACATAAAGCTAGAAGTGGTGACTTAATCTAATGTGTATGTGTTAAGGCTTGTGTGGTATGTCCTAGCTAGGCTTTAGAGTTAAATTTTTTTAAGTATAAAAGGCATTTAATGATGAAGAGTGGTTTCACTTTAAATGGTTTAATCAATTTGCAAATTTTACTTGATATTTTCTTTTGTTTCATTAGACTTACACTTAACAACTAAGTGTTATGAAGAGAAAGAAAGAGAGGATCACTCTCTTTTATCCCTATCTTAAATCATATCTAAAGCAAATTAATTAATCAATTCCCTTTAGAGAATGACTTATTACATGTTTTAATTAGTCTTAAGTTTATATTCACTTTAAATAAACTCATTCAATAAGAAATGCATCTTAGGCTTAGTTGGGATGAATTAGTATCACATAATACATGTTTATTCATTTCCTTCCATCATTATATCATGCATATGATTAAAGCTTAAGCATAGAAATACATGCAATTTATATCTTAGCACACTTAAATTATGAATGTGAGTAAATGTATTTGGAATTAATGTTTCATTTGGTTTAATGATTTTGTCATATTGATTTAAAGCTCTATCTAAATTCTTATGCAAAAGCATAAGGAAAGAGCCTTAAATCACATGACTAATCAACTCAACCAATCAAACAAAGCATGAATGCATGCCTTTTTAATAGAAAATGGGGGTTTTCATTCATTAGCTAAATACACATCCCCTTGTATAAAAGTTCTAAGCAAGTACGTCGCTATTATTCTGCACCAAGGGAACGAGGTAAGAATCTCCTTGGGGCAATTAAGCTGTGCATCCCTGGAATGTCTAAACTAATATACTGCTATCCTTAGATACATGTGGATGTATAAACAACTACAAGAATATAAAGCCATGCAAAAATTGTATTTTGATTTGATTGATTTATTTTGTGTAATTGAATTAAAGCTCTATCTAGATTTTAATGTCCAAATGCATAAGAATGAAATCAAGCAGGCACGTCACCATTGTTCTGCACCAAGGGAATGAGGTAGGAACCTCCTTGGGGCTACCTAAAGCCGTGCGTCCTTGGAATGTCCAGACTAATATATGGCTACCATTCTTACTTATGCAAATCAACACATGAATGTAAGAAAGAGATTTCATTTCATACATTAGATTTGTATAGATTTGCATTTCCTATATATATAACTAGATTTATAATATGTATGTATATTAATTCATTAATAAACTTTTAAAAATATATTTGAAATTTAGTAGTGATACTAGCCATACATATTTTTAATTTAAATCAACACATGTAATTTGACATAAAATGAATCATTTTATTTAATTAATTTTAAAAGAGATGGATGCATGAATCATATGACATACAACTTTAGCATGATTGGATGAAAATAAAATAACACAAGCATGTGATTTCATTCAATCCAACTAAGTCCTAAGGACAATCAAACTAAATAAGATTATTTAAAATAAACCAAAGTTTTTTAATGTCATTTCATTTTTATGTTTCATTTGAGTTAAGTAAAGTGAGATACTTTTGCTAATCCTAATTCCATTCCCCATGTGTGAGTTAATTTGGTTTAATGAAGAATATTAGGTTGATTTTATGTCTTAATTAGGTTAGGGTATGAATTAAATCAATTAATTAACCCCTACATACATCACCTTAAGTTAATTAGCTAATTAATAATGAGACAATATGATATGCAACCACATGGAAAGTAAATTGACAATGCTCCTATGAAATGAAAGAGGCCTAATGCAATTAGCTCATGATTAATAGTTAATTAGACTTAAGAATCTCACTTAACTAATTTTATGATTTTCTCACATATGTGAGCTAACCATAATTTCATTAGCTCTCTCTTTGGGTTATTGAACACCCAAAGAGCTACCCAAGATTGATTAAAGGTGATTAGATGTGAAGTGGATTTTAGATTAAATTAATTAAGCTCATTAATCTATTTGGTTAAGCATTAAGCATATTTCAATTAATGGGATGAAATTAACTTAAGGAAAGAGATCAAGAAAGATGCCTTAATCTCAATCCATAAGTCCTACATTTGATCACTTAGGCTCTGATTTTACCTTGAGGATTAATTAATCAAATAAGCGCTTAATTACCTCACTAGTCATTAATTAATTTAACCCTAAAAAAAGTAAAGAAAACTTAGAAAATGAATTAGGGAAAATATCCCAATCATATTCCCTAAGCTCTCTTACTATTCAACAAAGGTAATTAGGCTTAAATAACTAATTAAGTCACTATTTATTCACTAATTATCACTAATTAAATTAAGAGAGTGATTAAGGCTTAATCAATTGATTTCCTAATTAAGCAACCCAAAAAATCGAAAATAGGTAGGTAAAGGTCATCTCCTTAAACATCTACAAAATTTAAGATTAATTGATTAATTAAGAAGTAATTAATCTAATTAAATTTTTAATTAAACTTTAATTAAGCCAAAATCACTATTTAAAATTAATTAATAATAATTTTCCCAGATTTTACACTAAAATATCTTAAAAATAAGCCTAAGTTTGTATTTTTTTAGATTTTTTTGGGATTAGTTATGGTTTTTAGAAGTTTTAGTCTTAAAAGATAGATTATTTAAGCTTAATTTAAGCATTAATCCCGTCGGGCCACGTGGCGACTGACGCAGCAGGCTTTTCACATGGCATGACGGGATTAGCTATTTAAGTTGTCACATTCCCCGATTACTCAGACGTTCTAACTCTATGTACATATCAAGATCGATGACCACGATCGTGATTTACGATTTAGGGAATTTAGGGATCTAACGGGGATCTAATCACCATTTGATCACATGAAACATGGCTCATGATCTATCCCATGTGAGTGAAATATGAATGTTGTCCATCTTTCCCGTCAATCGAAGCTCACCCAAGCTCATTGCTCCAAATTCATCCCACACCTGGGGAGGATAGACACATCCAATGGTCAAAACACATGATGTTTGAATTTGCTTCACAAAAGACCAAGATATTTCATACAAGGCTCGATTTTGCAAAGTTACTTCACCAAGCTAATGTATGGTGTGGATCGATGGAGGTACCTTCACCTAGTTGAGGTGAAGCTTTGAGCTTGATTTGATGTAGAGTGCTCGGTCGACCAAACCACATGCGTGAAGGTTTTGGCTCTGATTGAACTCAAATCTCTGGGAAGATTTGGAGATGATTCAATTGGTTTGAAAGTAAGAGGATGGTGTGTGGGTGCAAGGAATTTGTGTTTGATCAAGTAGGAGTATTGCTCAAAGAATGGTGTCATTTCAACTTTGCTCGGGAGGAGGAATGCCGATCGAGGGTGGATTGGATGCTGGAAGCTCTTGGGAGTTTTGAAATGGCCTTAGGACTCACACAATGTAATTGGTGATGTTTGCCGCTTGAATTGAGGGGGTATACCCTCAATTGCCTTTGATGAATGGACTGGATTGATCCTTGAAAATTCACCGATTGGCCATCGCCAAGTCATCGGAGGGGTCGCTGTCAGCCACATGGCATGCCAAGAGTGGAGGAAGTGGTGGTAGGAGTCTCAAGGCAAGATATGGAGTTTCGATTTTGCTCCCTTGCACACATGGGGTTCGACCATGGAGGGAGTGGCTTGGCTTTTTTTTCCTTGGTCCATGGAAAGTGCTAGGATGGCTTAGGTTAGGCTAGGATGTCTTAGGAGTTCCTCATTTAAAAGTTTGATGGCAACCATGGGGAGGCAAAGTGGACTTTTCCATTTAAGGTAAGAATCCAATGTAATGAGAGGGCATCCATTAGTTAATCCCCTTGGAATGGGTCACACATAGACTTTAGCTTTGGATGACCTAGGTTAGTCAAGATGCCACCAAGGTTCATAAGGTGGTTTTAGGTGATTTGGCTTCATATGGTCAAAATGGGTTCATTTGAGTTAGGTTGGGTTGGGTTGACCAATTGGTCAAATTGGGTCAAAACAAAACTTATGTTAGGTTTATATGATGATTTGAGATGTTTTGGTTTAAATGGTTTTGATTAATTTGTCTTAGGTTTGATTTTGACTCATTTGGATTCAAAAGGGTCAAATGGGTCAAGTAGACCAATTTGACCAATTTGACCAATTTGACCAATCTGACTAAATTAGGTTGAGTCATTTGGTGAATTGCTGATTGAAAGTGATTGTATTTTGGTTTAGTTTAACTTAGATTAAATTTGAATTTTGGCCAATTTGACCCTTTAGGTCAATTTGGGCTAGTTAGGTCAAGTTGACCAATTGGTTAAATTGGACTCAATCATGGCTTTGGTCAAGTTCAATAAGTGATTTGGAATGAACTTGAGCCATTGGTTGCGATCAATTTGGATCAAATCATGATTTGACCTAGTTTGACTTTTTAAGTCCATTTGGGTCAACTTAGGTCAAATGGCCAATTGGACTTAGTTTGGCTCAATTGATGGTTTGTTCATATTCAATCATTGATTATGAGTGGATTTGAGTCAATGGTTTCAATCAGTTTGGCTTACAGTGGGTTTTGGCTAGTTTGTGTTTCCTTTGGGCTAAGGGTCGACTTGGTCAAAGGACCAAGTTGACTTGGTTTGACCCAATGGTAGTTGGTCACCCTAGGATGATTATTGATCATGATATGGGGTTTGGATGAGCTTAGTTCAATCCAATTTGAGTTGGATTAGAACTTGGCTCAAAAAGGTCTTTTATGTCACTTTAGGTCAAGTGAATTGGGGTTGATTTGAATTTGATTTAGGCTAAGTCCATAAGATAAAATCAAAGGGCTTAGGAAATTTGGAATTTGGATTTCATGGGTTTCAATCATTTGATTTGGGATTGGATTTATGGTCTTGGATTTGAATTTGAGGTTAGGTTTGGAAGAAAGAAGCAGAGATTGGGTTTAAGGCTATAAGGTAGCCAAGTCTTCCTATATCCATAAGGCATAATCTATTTCTATGACTAACTCTCCTAAGTCTCTAGGCTTAGGTCAAGTATTCACCTAATCACTAGAAGTGTCTTAAGGCTAAGGAGCTTTTAGTGTTTACAAGAGTCTAGATCTATGAAGGAAGTTTGAGCTCACTCCCAAAAGTGAGGTCAACAATAAGGTTATGAGTTATTTAGAAATTTAATTGAGTTGTAGTTGGATAGAAAATTTATTTTTCCCTAAGAGCCTAATTGCATCTAGGCCATACAACAAACACCAATCATAAAAAACTATGAAGAGGAATTCTATTTATAATGCACAAGCTAAACAAAATATCAAACATTTTATAGCTAATGCAAAAAATAAAAGGTTGGAAGTTGGGAGCCATGACAACCCAAAAGAAAAATGGATAGGAAGCTCTATTTTATACAACTAGATTACAAAAGAATAATTACAATTAAGAATGAATACAAGCTATGGGGTTTTCATCTTCTTCAAGTCTTCATGTCTTCTTTCCTCGCCTTTGCTTATTTGATTTGACTCATTTCAAAGCACATGGCACATAAAGACATTGTCTCTCCAATGCTCATCCCAATTCTAATGTAAAATTATATCAAAAATGAGAAAAGTAAATCTAACTACACCTAAAACAAGTGTTAGTTAAACATGCCATACGACCCAACCAATTATATTTATAATTTGGACTTAGATTGCACATGGGTAACCAACTCTATCTTAACTTGGATTATGCTGGGTTTACTGCATAAAAAGCATTTATATTTATTTTTGAGGCTTGTTGACCTCATTTTAGAATGAGCTCTCAACCCTCCATCTTAGACTTAGGACTCACTTGGACACTTAGAGTTCTTAGTCTTAAGACACTTCTAGTGATTAAACACTCAATCTAACCCTATAGACTTAGAAGAGTTAGCCATGGAATAGGTCATGCCTGGGTGTTAGGAAAATTTGCCTACCCCTATACCTTGAATCAAATCCTCACTTCCTTTTCAAGTCAAACTCAAATTCAAATCAACTTCATTTCCTAAAATAAACCTTAAATTAATCCAATTGATTTTCAAATCCTAAATCAATTCCAAATAATTGAAACCCATGATTGAATTCCAAACTTAAAATCTTTCTAAAGTCACTTTGATTCCATCTTATGGACTTAGCTTAAATCAAATCCAAATCAATTCAAATTCAAGAAATTTTTTCATAACCCATTTATATTCTCATTTATATTCACAAATATAAATGAAATATAAATTCAAATAACCAAAAATAAATCCAAAACCCAAATCCAAATTCAACCAAAATTCAACCTAAGCTTTTCAAGTCAAATTCTTGAACTTAGCCAAATTAAGTTCAAATCAAGCCAAACCCTTGATTTTTTATTCATGATTCAATCAATCCTTCAATCAAGAATCCAAATATAAAGACAAATTTCAATCATCCAATCAAAACTAACTTCAAAATTCAAACCCAAATCTAATCAAAATTTAACCTAAGCCTTTCAAGTCAAATTCTTGAACTTAAAATCAAACTCAAATCAAGCCAAACCCTTGATTTTTCTTCATGATTCAATCAATCCTTCAATCATGAATCCAAATATAAACATAAACTTCAACCATCAAACCAAAACTAAATTCAAAAAGCAAACCCAAGTCGAACTCATGTTCACCCATTGAACTAGAAATTGTCAAATGAATCAAAACCCATTTGACTCCAAATCACTTGCAAATAGATTTATATTTCAATCATAAGTCCATAAGTTAGTTCAACCAAACTTAATTCAAGTGTTGATCAAGCTAATTGACCCACTTAGGCTCACTTGACCCAAAGTGAGCTAAAGTACCTCTTTGAGCCAAATTTAATTCTACCCAAATTGGATTGAACTAAGCCCACCTAAGCCTCACATTGGAAGCAATAATCATCATGAGATGATCAATCACTCAAATTGGGTCAAACTAAGTCAAACCTGGGGGTAGACCAAGCCAATACTTAGCCAAAATGTAACCTAAACTAGCCAAAATTCACCATAGGCCAAATTGATTGAAACCATTGATCAAAACCAATTCATAATCAATGATTGAACTTGACCAAGTCATCATTTGAGCATAACCTAGCCTAATTGGGCACTTGACCTAAGTTGACCCAACTTGACCTAAAAAGTCAAAATATGTCAAATCTTGATCTAAGCCAAATTGATTGCAATCAATGGGTCAAATTAATTCTAAACCACTTGTTTAACTTGACCAAAGCCTCAATTGGCCAACTAGACCCAATCTAGCCCAATTGACCATGAACCTAACTTAACCTAAAAAGTTAAATTAAGCCAAAATCAAATCAAACCAAAATTGATTGAAACTGAAGCTTCCAAAACATTTCAAATGACTAACCAAACCTAAATCAACATGACCTAACTCAATAAATGGGTCAAATTGGTCAACTTGACCCATTTGACCTAAATGAAATCAAATGAACCAAAACCAAATATAAACCAAATTGAACCAAACCATTGATGCCAACACATTTCAAATAGTCATATGAACTTGACCCAACCCTTGGTTTGACCCAATTTGAACAATTGGTCAAGTTGACCCATTTTGACCTAAATGGGTCAACATTAGCCAAATGACACCAAATCAACTCCAAATTCTTTGAAATTTGGACCAACCCAATTTCAAACTATTCCAAATCTTCCTAAACTGAAATCAATGCTAAATTACCATTTTACCCCTAGGTCAAGGGGTAACCTATGGCCAATTCCACTTGGAATTTGGTCATATCCTTTTCATGGCCACTTGACACCCCCTTAGTGGACCAAGTGGACACTAGTGGGTGCGGGTGCACATGACCCAATGTGATTTTCCTTCTTTTTTCTTAACATAGGTTTGTATAGGATTTGCAACGTGTATAGTCCATTTGAAAAGGACATAACACTTGCTTAAATCCATTTCTATACACTCCTATGTCATGACTTAAGAAGGAACTCCGCATCACATATGTAAACTAAACAATCAAAACAAACAAACATAAACTGTTTGCATGATTCTCTTTCTATGCATTTCTTTCTGTACATGCACATGTATTTAAGAAAAGTGGCATATTAGTCTTGGACATCCCAGGTTGCGAGGTTTTAAGTAGCCCCATGGGTCTTATACCCTACACCCTTGGTGTAGATCAATGGTGTCATACTCACTTATGTCTTTCATACTTGTAAATGTGCATATGAAAATGGATAAGAGAATCTCTCTTTTTCTACTTAACAATATCATGCATCATGAAGCATCCAAATTTTCTTAAGTAATATCCCTTAGCATTCCTCATTAAGGTGTGTTAAATATTCTCATTTGCATGTATAGATATGCTTAGGATTCATCTATATGCATGTTACGCATGTTGGAAATAAATAAAGTGTTGTGTGTTTTGTAATAGTAATTCACTTTACTTAATCTTAAAATATCTTTCTTTTTAATAGGTATGTTTAGAGTCCATCTAAACTTAGGATTAATTAAAAAATCTAATAAAACATTCACTAAACAAAAATATTTAATGAACTTATCTTAGAAATTATTTAAGGTAGGGAGGAAAGAGAAGCTCTCTTCTCATTCGCTCTCTTTACAACAGTTCGTAATTAATTGTAGGTTCATTCAAACCAAATCAAATCATGAAATAAAACTTAACCAAATCAAGTAAGCCACTTAAATGAAACCACCCTCTAAGTTGAACCTTTCATACTTAGAAAATTTTAACCTTAAAGCCTAGCTAAGACATACCACACAAACCTTAAATCACACACATTAGGCTAGGTCACCACCTCTAATCCTATGTTAGGGCGGTGCATGGTTTGATGTTTTCTTTTGTGATGTGATGTTTTAGTCTAGATGTTAGGGTGTATGTGCATGAATGGTAGGACAATCTTAGTCTAACCATTATTCTTATGGGATTGTGCTTAAGGGGGTTGTAATAAAGATATAAATGCTTTTGTGTGGTTGCTATACCCAAGCATAATCCAAAATAGTAGACTTGGTTACCCATGTAAGTCTAATTTGTTCATATACATGCTTGGGATTGTGTGTTTTTAGCTAATCATATTTTGCAAGTTTTCATTAGATTTACTTTTCACATTTTCATGTAATTTTACAATTAGGATTTGGAATGATTGTTATGGGGATTAGGATGAACATTAGTTATAAGATTATGTCTTATATACCATGTGAAGCCTTTGGAGCAAACCACATTCCAACCAACCAAAAAAAGAAAGAAGAAAGGAAGAAAGAAGAAAGAAGAATGAAGAATGAAGACCCCTATAACATGAATTCCCTTTTGATTATAATTAATTCATTTTGCAAGCCGGGTTGTATATCATGCTCGACTACCCAATTTATTTTTGGAATTATGCGGTGGAGCCCAACCACAAATGACCTCTCATTCTTTGTGCTAGCTTTATAAATTGATTGATGATTGTTTAGCTTGTGCATTAAGATGACATATTTTTCTAGTTTCTTCCTTGCTTTGATGTATAGCCTGGATGATGATTAGGCTCTTAGGTAAAATAAATTTTATATCCAATTAATCAACTCAAATCATAACCTTACTTAAAGCCTAAGTTATAAATCAAGATAAAAGAATTTGCAACCCCTTAGTCGGATATTGTATTTTCTTTCTCACATCATGCATAAAAATCATATTATTTCTCTTGACTTCCACATTTGTCAAAGAATTTGGCTTGATTTGAGAGCCATGATAGAAACACACCTCCTTTCTTACTAATTTTGGCCCATAATCCAATTTCTCATGCATTATGCATATGAATCCTATAAGCCTATGTCAAATAAATAGTCCAAAAATGAAAATAAAACATAACAAAAATTTACATTAGATTTAAGTCATTAATCATGCCCTACATGATATAGTCTCTTAGGGAGTGTGTTTAAGGATTTAGTCTCTTTCTAAATAAACAACAGCTTAGCTATCTTGCAAGAGCATATGACTTTACATGAATTTAAAATCGTAAGAGTTAGTTGGCCCAAAAGAAGTCCAAGCTGATTTATCCTCTCTTGTGGAGGTAAACCAAATACCAATTTTCACCTTAGATATATGTTGACCTCATTTTTAGAATGAGCTCTCAACCCCTCCCTCTTAGACATAGGACTTCTCTTAGATACTAAGAGTTCCTTAGTCTTAAGACACATCTAGTGATTAGGTGGATCCTCAACCTAGCCCTAGAGACTTAGAAGAGTTAGTCATAGGAATAGGTCATGCCTTAGCGGTGTTAGGAAAATTTCCCTACCTTATAGCTTGAACCACATTCCTCACTTCCTTCCTTCAAGTCAAACTCCAAATTAAATCAACATCAAACTTAAATCAATTCCATATGATTGAAATCCATGATTGAAACCCATGATTGAAACTCTTATTGAAATTCCATGTTTGAAATATTTCCTGTTCTTTGATTTCCTCTTAAGAACTTAGCCCAAATCAAGTTCAAACCATCTCAAATTCATAAAATTTTCTCACAACCCATTTATATTCTCATTTATATTCACATATATAAATGAAATATAAGTTCAAATCAATCAAATAAATCCAAAATTCTAAATCTTTCCTAACCCTTTAATTCTCTTAAGAATTTAGCTAAATCATGTTCAAATCACTTCAAATCCTTGAATTTTTCTCATAACCCATTTATATTCTCATCTATATTTACATATATAAAATGAAATATAAATTTAAACAAACAAAACTAACTCCAAAAATCAAACTCAAATTAAATCAAAATCCAACCTAAGTCTTTCAAGTCAAATTCTTGAACTTAGCCAAATCAACTTCAAATCAAGCCAAACTCTTGATTTTTCTTCATGATTCAATCAATCCTTCAATTATGAATCCAAATATAAATACAAACCTTAGTCACTTAACCAAAACTCAATTCAAAAATCAAACCTAAGTCAAACCCATGTTCACCCCTTTGAACTTGAAATTATCAAATGATTGAAAACTCATTTGATTCAAACCACTTGCAAATGGATTTAAAATTCAATCATATGTCCATATGTGAGTTCAATCAAACTCAAATCAAGCTTTGACCAAGCCACTTGACCCACTTAGGCTCACTTGACCCAAAGTGACCAAAAAAGTACTTATGAGCCAAATTTTAATCCCAACCAAATTGGATTGAACTAAGCCCATCTATGCCTCTCATCATTATCAACAATCATTGTGAGATGATCAATCACTCAAATTGGGTCAAACTAAGTCAAACCTAAGGGTTGACTAAGTCGACACTTAGCTAAAATGAAACCCAACATAGCCAAAATCCACCATAGGCCAAATTGGTTGAAACCAATGATCTAAGTTCATTCATGACCAATGTTTGAACTTAACCAAGTCAACATTTGAGCATAACTCACTGGCCACTTGACCCAAGTTGACCAAATTTGACCTAAAAGTCAAAATGTATCAAACCGGATCTAAGCCAAATTAATTGAAACCAATGGGTTAAGTTCATGCCAAAATGATTGTTGAACTTGACCAAAGCCAATTGGCCAAATTCCAACCCAGCAATTGACCATGAACCCAACTTGACCTAAAGGGTCAAATTGAGCCAAACTTAACCAAAATTGATTGGAAACAAAGATACCAATCCCTTTCATATGACCAACCAAACCTAAACCTACCGATGATCTAGCTCAAATTGGTCAAATGGGTCAAATTGGTCAACTTGACCCATTTGACCTGAATAAAATCAAATGAACCAAATTATAACCTAAACTAAATTGAATAAAACCAAAGCCACCAAAACATTTCAAATGGTCATATGAACTTGACCCAATTTGACCATTTGGTCAACTTGACCCAAGTTGACCCATTTTGACCTAAATGGGTCAACATGAGCCAAATCACATCAAACTAACTCCAAATTCAATGAAACTTGGCCAATCCTATTTTCTCATCATATCAAACATACCCAAACTAAAATCAAGGTCAAATGACCATTTTAACCCTAGGTCATAAAGTAAATTTTGGCCAAATCTAATTGGAATTTGGTCAAATCCTCTCCATAACCACTTGTTACCCTCTTAGTGGATCAAGTGAACACTATGAAGTGCGGTGCACCCAACCTAATGGGTTTGGGTCAACCCAACCTAGCCCAATGGCCAAATCGACCACATGCCTTGAAATGGAGCACATGGAATCCTTCTTACACTCAATTCAAGCACATGGCCACCTCACCCACTTCTTCCATGGCCAAAATTGAATTCAAGGACATCCTAAAAGGCCTAACAAACCCATGGCATAAGCTCAATTGGATCAAAATGGCAAGGAGGCTTACAGTCGCCTGATTTCCCTTGGGGGAGATATACTCCCAATTCACCTTCACACTCCCTCGCCGACAAGCAAAGGAACTGAGAAAGCTAACTACTCTTCCCAAGCTTCCTGAGAGTTTGAACTTCCCATTTCTTGATTTCTCAAGCTAAAATAGGGAAGAAAGCCAAAATCGATCTCACTCCACCTAAAATCAGCCCAATTCCTTTTATATCCAAGGACCCCAATGAGCTTGCCCATTCTCTTTCCAAACTCCAAAGGTAAGAGGGGTGATAGTTCGATCAAAGCCGCAAGGAGTTCAAGGTGGAGTTGGCCTCTAGAAGCAACCACCCAATCTCAAGACCACAAACTCTCAGCAAAGCTTCGCCTCCACTAAACAAAGCTTCTCCGAGGAAATTAAGAGCCGGTGATCACCTCTGAAGAGGTAAACCATTTTTTCAAGCTTAATCTAGCCATAGTGTGGAGCTTTGTAAAAGAAATTTTCATTGCATGATAAACTAGCCATTGGATATGATCTCCATTGTACGATGAAGGTGTGGGCTAAATTTTAGCCCAATCCAAGCTCAATGAAGCTCGGATCTTGCCCTATAACATGATCTCCATTACGTGGAATTATAGGGATGAATCTCTGGCCATCCATTCGTGCATTTTGGATGGACGATTGAGATTAAAACATGTAGCACTCACAGATTTACCATTTTGATCCGGCTTTAATCTCACCATCGATCCTAATCGATACGAGAGGAGAAAGATAGTAAGGTCCTATGATGTGACAAGTTAAAGATCCAATCCTGTCGTGCCACATGGAAAGCGCATGCCGCGTCAGCTGCCCACATGGCACCGATGGAATTAAACATATAATTAGGCTTTTTAAATTATTAATTAATCACCAAACCTTCTTAAATTCATATCTAAGCCTAGATAAATATAAAAATGAAATAAATTGCATTGGATAGATAATTGAATCTAAAATATTCTAAAATTGATTTTAATTGATTTTGAATAGTTCTTTTCTCAGAATTTGGGTTTTATTAAATGATATTTTAATTACCCTCTAATTACTCACCGAATCCTTTCTTGTGCTTAAGTGGGATGACTGCCACTCTAATTTTCTAGATTTATTGGTGTTTTGATTGAGGAATTGCTAATTCATTTCTTAATCATTCCCTTAATGTAATTTAATAAAGGGTATAATTAGTACTTTAACCCTCTTATTGAGTCAATTAAGTTTTGATTAAGTGAATATGAGGTTTAGGGAATAATTTTAGGATACTTTTATTAAAATATTCCCTAAACCCCTTTTCTTCTTTAATCCATCCTATGGGTTAATTAACATTACCCCTTAATTAATTTCATAAAATCCTAAAACTTTTCATAACTCAATTAATCTATCTTGAGTAGATGCTTAGGTGTTCAAGAGGCTAAGTATAATTAAGGAAATCAAAACTCAACTCACATGTGCGAGGGAGGTTATGAAAGTACTTAAGTTAAATCCCTTAGTTTAATTAATCATTAATCAAGAGCCAAATGCATTAGGCCCTTTTCTTAATAGGTGCATTGCTGATTTAAATTTTTTTTGTGCTTTTATGTCATCTCATTGGCTCATAATTATTTGATTAACTATGCTAAGGTGGTATAGGTAAGGGGTAATTAACATGCTTAAATCATAATTTAACCTAAGTAACAAATCATAAATCATCTAATCACATAAAAATTAAACTAAAATAACCAACATATGTGGGAATGTGTTTGGAATAGTAAACTTAACTCACATCTCTCAAATTAAATCAAACTCAAAACAAAATCAAATCTTCTTTAAAAATAATTTGATTTTCTTTAAGCTTTCTTATTTCATAAGATTGTCTTTAAGAATTAATTAGGGTGGATGTGTTTACATGCTTTCACCACTTTAGTTCTTTCCTAACATGCTAAATGTGTATGTTATATGAATTTCATATATTCATGCTTTTCAAAAATCAAATTCAAAAATGAAATGTTTTCCTTATGTCAAATTGCATGTTTTGTTTAAAGTAAAATATGAATGGCTATTATCACTATTAAATTCAAAAATATTTTTAAAATATATAAATAAAATTCCTAAATTTGAAAGTGTGCTACTTAAAGTTTATTTATAAGCTTGCATGTGAATATAAAATGTGTCTTATGTTTCCTTTCTTTCCTCTTAATATGGATTTGAATAAGATCTGCAAAGTGTATAGTTCTTTTAAAAGAACATAACACTTTCTTAAATATATTCTTATCCTCTTCCATGTTATGATTTAAGAATGATCCTTACACTTACACATATAAATTGCATAACAAAGTCCAAACATAAATACAAACTTTTGCATCTTTCTTTTCCATTCATTTCTTTTGTACATATGCTTGTATTTAAGAAAAGTGGTATATTAGTCTGAAAAATCTCGGGGTTGTGAGGTTTAAGTAGCCCTAAGTAAGTCTTGTACCTTACACCCCTAGTGCTAACAATGGCACTGTACTCACTTATGCCTTTTATATATACATGTGTGCATGTGAAAATGGATTAAAAAACCCTTTTTCTACTTAATAAAAATCATGCATCATAAAGCATTCAAATTTTCTTAAGTAACTCACTTAGAATTCATCATAAAGTATGCTAAACATTCCCATTTGGTGTGTATAGATATGCTTAGGATTCATCCATGTGCATGTTATACATGTTGGGAAAGAAATGAAGTGATGCGTGTTTTATAAATTTAATTCACTTTACTTAATCTTAAAGTGCCTTTCTTTGAATGGTTTGTTTAGAGTTCATCTAAACTTAGGATTAATTAAAATACATAATAAAATATTCACTAAACAAAAAACTAAAATATGAATCTACTTTAGAAATTTAAGGTAAGGAAAGAAAAGTTTTTCTTCTCTTTCCCTCTCTTAACAACCTAGTAATTAATTATAGAATTCACTTGAACCTAATCAAAACACAAAATAAAATCAACCCAAGACAACTAAACAACTTAAATAAATACCCCCTCCTATAAGTTGAACATTTTCACACTTAGAAAACTCTAACTTAAAGCCATGAAGCATACCACAAATCTTAAAAGCACACATTAGGCTAAGTCACCACTTCTAGCTTTAGGTTAGTATGGTTTGATGTTTGCTTTATTTTGTGATATTCTTTTTAGTCTAGTGTGTATGTGTGTATACAATGGTACATCTTAGTCTAACCATTATCTTTGTCGGGGATTATGCTCTGGGGTGTAATAAATAAAATATAAATACTTTTTGCGTCGATGCTTATACCTAAGCATAAAGTGGACTAGTCACCCATGTGTAGGGTATTAAGTTCAATATACATGCCGGGATTTGTATAGTTTGTTTTAGTTAATCTCTATTTTGCTTGTGTTAGTTAGATTTCTATTTTTTCCTTTTCATGTAATTTTTTGCAATTAGAATTTTGGAATGATTGTTATAGGGATTAAGATGAGCATTGGTCATAAGATCTCATCTTATGTACCATACCTTTGAGCATCCACATTCCAACCATCCAAAAGTAGGAACTAAAGAAGAAAGAAGAAATGAAGAAATGAAGCTTGAAGACCCCCATAACATGAATTTCTTTACTTGATTGTAAATTAATTCATTTATAATTCAGGTTGTATAAGGGTAGAGCTCGACTAACCAATTTATTTTTGAGTTTGTGCGATGGTGCCCGACCATAAATGGCCTCTTATTCTTTTGCATTAGCTTTATAAAATGTTTAATATTTTGTTTAGCTTGAGCACTGAGATGGCATCCTTTTCCTAATTTCTTCCTTGCTTGATGTATGGCCTGGATGACGATTAGGTTCTTAGGAAAAATTAAAACTTTTACCAAATTAAACAACTCAAAAGTAAAAATAAATAACTCATAATCTCACTTAAAGCCCTCGCCAAAGCTCCCTAGATTTAGGTCTAAGGTTGCTTCTCCCCTTCGTGTGCCATAAATTTAAATCCTCACCTCCTAAGCATTTCCATAATCTTGTGTTGTCGAATCATAAGCCCTAAATTTCTAATGAAAAATTCAACTCAAACAAAATAAATCAATTTCAAAAATGTAAAGCCCAACTATAGGATAGTTTAAGATCCTCGCTAGGTTTCCTAACATTGTGAACATCTCCTACTTATCTTCATTTGTCTTCGATAATAACTCCATCTCTTTGATCAATCCCATTTGATCTTCCAAAATAATATGATAGTATCCTATTACAATCTTTAGACAATCATTTACCTTAATCAGAGTAATCCCTTCCTTAGGATGTAATTAACTACTTGCCTCATAGGAACTTAACAAACCCAATTTAAAATAAACCCTTTACTTTTCCATGTAAAGTAGTAAGAATCGGCACACACACCCATTTAGGAGTCCATATTCAGTGATTAAATCTATTGTAAGGTAGTGACTTCTATCTTTCGAGATAGTACACTTCTCCTCAATGTCATACCCGATCACCTTAATAAGAACATCTACGGATCTATGTGGTGTCCAAATGCTTAAAAGAAGAAAGTATATTTCTATCTTCATTTTATCCCGTATAGAGTGAAGATGAAAGTATGCATTTCTTTTAGAAAAATTGAACAATTTTCACCACAATATGGGTCATGCTTTAGTCCTTGCCAAAACCCCATAGATTTAGGTTCAGATGTTGCTACTTCCATTTGCAGGCTACGAGCATAAATATTCATCTCTTAAGAATTTTCACAACCTTGTCTATGGAATTGTAAGCCCTAGATTTCTAATAAAAATTTAACTCAAATAAATAAATCACCTCAATTTTAAAAATATAAAGCCCAATCATAGGATAATCTGAGATGCTTACTAGACTTCCTAGTATCATAAGCATCCCCTACTTATCTTCCTTTGGCTTCGACAATAACTCCCTCCTCTTAATCAATCCCATTTGATCTTCTAAAAATAAAGTAATTGATTGATAGTCCTATCTTTGAAATCTTTGGAGACAACAATCATTTACCTCAATCAAGAGTATTTTTAAGGAATCTCATTCCTTAGGATGTAATTAATTATGGGGGCTTGCCTCATAGAAAACCTAATGAACCCGATTTAAAATAAACCCTACTTTACTTTTTCATGTAAAATAAGAGAAGAATCTCTGGTACATACGAAGACCCATAGTCTTTAGGATTCCTTATTGAGGTGATTAGGTCCACTGTAGGGTGATGACTTCTATCTTTCGAGATAGTACATCTTTCCTCAATGTCGTACCTGATCACCCTAATAAGAACATCCGTAGATCTATGTGGTGTCTCAACAAGTGGTATTTATATTTTTGTCTTCATTTTATTCTTTTCGGAGATAGAATGAAGATAGAAATATATATTTTCACCACAAACATCAAACAACATTTGGATCTTTCATTTAACATACCTAAATTTGCTAAGTGAAGATCCACTTTTTAAAATCAAAAATCACAAACATCAAACAACATTTGGATCTTTCATTTAGCATATCCAAATTTGTTAAGTGAAGATCCACTTTTCAAAATCAAAATCACAAAAAAAATATGAAATACATTTGGATTTCCTTAGCATACCTAAATTTGCTAAGAATCTTCTTTTAAAGATCATCAAAAATATGAAACACATTTGGACTTCCTTAGCATACCTAAATTTGCTAAGAACCTTCTTTTCAAAATCATCAAAAGATTAAACACATTTGGATTTCCTTAGCATACATAAATTTGTTAAGAATCCACTTTTCAAAATCAAAATTACAAAACCATGAAACACATTTGATTTCCTTAGCATACCAAATTTGCTAGAATCTTCTTTTCAAAATCACCAAAAAAATAAAACACATTTGGTTTTCATTTGCTAAGAATCCTCTTTTTCAAAAATCTTCAAAAATAAAACACATTTGGGTTCTTCATTTAGCATACCCAAATTTTCTAAGTTAAGATTCCATTCTCAAAATTCACATGATCCACAAATAAGCAAACAAGAAAAGAAATTGTTTTCAAACACCTCACCTAGCTTACTCAAATTTGCTAAGTGAGTAAATTCCAAAAATCATAAATTAAAACTAAATCAATTGACCCTTTACTTTAACATACTCAAATTTGTTAAATGAAGGGTCCTCAAACTCAAAAATCAAAATCAAATATGAACTTATGGAAGCATCAATCTCTTCAAAAATATTTGAACCCATTTTGAACATGCACAAATTTGTTGGAAATAGATTCTACATTCAAAAAACTCCTTCTCAATCAATCTCAAAATCTCTTCCAAATTCAGTGTGGGTTCAAATTCTAAATTCAAATTAAAAAAAAGTCAACAAAATGGAAATCTGATTCAAGTTTGTTCATCATGTTTCGCCTTCAAATTTTAGTTTTAGTTTTAGTTCAGTTCATTTCAATGGCAGCACAGAAGTATGTCCTCACATTTCCTTATGGGATGGATTTGACCCTAGATCAGGCCATCCTCTCACGATCAAACTATGTCTACCTCATCCACTTTGGCCAAGGCTTTGAGGGGGCTTGGATCACATGTGAGGGGACCACCTCAATTCAAGAGGGAGCATATTTCTGGTCATCCAAGTTGACATGCCATCATTTGAGACTCTCACAAAGAGGTTGGCAGCTCACAAGAGTAGTTCCCTAGTGCTTTGTTCTCTACCCCAATGTAGGCTAGCACCTACTCATTGGCACCTTCCAAGGAGGAGGCTCCTCTAATTGTAGGGATTATCTCCTTTATCTTCGAGATTGGATCTAGTTCCCACACTGCTCGACCTACCAAGACTTAGCACAGAAACAAGAACTGCATGATCAAGCGGTGTCACACTCACATAGCGAGGGAGTTGGAGGCAGTTTCTCATGCTATCGTGGAGGAGTCACCTTGAGTAATGTCTCCTCTCATTACAAAGAACAAGTTTCACCCCCTCTCTAGATTTGATTGGGAGAATGTTAGAAGGATTTCACCACCTCCACCTCATTTTCGTTCCTATCAATGAGAGGAGGAGTCGCATTCACATGGTCCGTTTCTTGCTGAGCTGGCGAGCCTGCATAACCGGAGTCCAATTTATTTTGAGATCTTATCCCACCATGCATCAGTGAGGAGGGGGAGGCCCATACATCGCTCATATCACTGGGAGCGTCAAGGTACAACCTAACCTAAGACTTGTGGACTTTCTAAATCTGCACTACTCATCGATCACCGACAAAGATCTTACCGACAGGGACTACCCATCATAGAGGAGCTCCGTGAGAGAGAGTCTGTGCCTCCACCAAGCCACTCTACTCCACCATCTCCCATACATGTTCAGCATCTACACCAAGAAGTGAGGAGAAGAGAACCCCACCGGTGATCCAAGGGAGATTCCATGTCATACCATCGTGGCTCAAGCCTCCCGCCCCCTTCTACCCTAGAGAGGAAGGAATGGTGACCGTGAGTAGTAGTCATCGTCACCACCACCACCGCGGGAGATTTCAGAGGGAGGAGAGATATAGCCATCCCCATGGCCATAGATCCTCCTTGGAGTACTACTAATAGACCCAGTGAGCTAGAGCATCTTTCTTCTAGTGAGCATACCTCATAGGTTAGCCTCCTACAAAGAAGGTCGATGTCTATCAATTCATGAAGATCCTACCACCTGGCCGCCTCGATAGATGTTCAACTAGATCGCTCTATGACATTGTGGCATAGTATCTAGTGGAGAAGAAGGAAATATTAGGAAATTCTTGGTTAATTTAGAAGATGAGAAGATCGCTTTGATCCCACAAGGATGATCGTTAGATGATTCAAGAGGAATACATGGTAGACACGGGTTCTCTTCGCATGACTAGATTTGAAGGTGATGTCAGCAAGAAGACACTTACCCAACACCACCTTGGAATTAAAGCAAAAGGATGAACAAATAGATAGAATCGGGAAGCAACTCAAGGATTTGCTAGCAACAATTTTAACACTTTAGAACCAAGCCAAGTAGCTCATCCTACTTTAGTAGACTAGTCACTGAAGTTGTTGCATGTCTTGGATCCACAAGACTTTACCTCCAATAGAGAGCTTGTATAGAGAAGGTAGTGGATAGTCTCCATGGACATCAAAATCATGGTTGAGCAATAAGTGAGAGAAGCGTTGGTTCAAGCCTGAGGAGGATCATTGGTTCCAAAGGATAGACCCTACCTAGAAGAATTTGATGTCATCCAGTATCGTAAGGGTTTCGTGCGACCTTCTTTTAAGAGCTTCGATGGCAGCGGGATCCCAAGGCACATAGCATTTCGTGGCCGCTTGTTGTAATGGGTGATGCTTTACTCTTCCATCTCTTTGTCAAGATAGCTGATAGCCTGAGGGCTGAACTACCCAATAATTTAGTGAAGACTTTTGCTAAGTTGGAGAAACTCTTCATTAAGAGATTTATTGGAGCTTAGCAAAGGGTGATTGTAGGTGATCTCGTTGTGGCTCAATAACACCATGGTGAATCCCTCATTAATTATATTCTCAGATGGTGTAATTTGAGTATGAAATGTGAACCGTAGATCAAGATGCCATCTAGATTCGCTAAGAATATCCATGGTGGCCTTCATGCTCAAAGGTTTCACCATCAAAATATTTAAGAAGCTAATCAACAAGGCAATAGCTTATAAGGAGAATCCAAATAGTTACCTTTTTTGGATCAATCAATAAAGTCAAAACTACATAAAGCTTATGAGAAGAACCCAGGGGTAGTGACAGCAATAGAAAAGGGGAAGCAGCTGGCCAGAGAACAGTATGAGAGACCTCGTGCTCCACAGCCATCACTTTCACCTCCTCTACCACCACCGAGGCCATCGTACCGGCAGCCAAAGCAGCCTCTATGGCCTTCACTACCTCCTCCTCAGCCATATCCACAGCAACAATGGTATGCATACCCGCTATCAGGTAGCTACGGTCCACCTACTCTTATGGATAAACTAAACAAACCATATTCATTTAAGAGGGAGGTAATCAGAAAAATATTTAAGAATATCTTAAAGAAACTCGATTTGTACTCAACCTAGAAGTGAGGAAGTGGACAAGAGCAATGATCCTAACTTTGCCCTACCACCGCATGTTAGGTCAGGAAGATTGCTTTACATTCAAGGGTCGCTTGAGCATTCAAGACCAAATTATAGTTATCCCAAAGGAATACCTTGTGGAACAACCATCCGCCCATTAGGTAATGGGGATACCTGTGATCCTTCCAAAATAAAAGAAGGTTGGGATATCTCCTTATATAAAACCTCTAAGAAAATTATTTCTAAAATCAAGAAACTTTCCTTGTAGGTGCCTAAGGTAGCTCGAACCTCCAACATCAAGGAATGCAAGTTATCCAAGACAACTAAGGTAGAGCTCAATAAGTGGGATGCTAGAGATAGCCAAGAATACAACCAATCGAAAGTCCATCTAGTCCACCATGCAACTACTACATCAATGACCACCTCACTTCGGCTAGTTCTTTCTCTAGTAGACATCTTATATCGACGGATGAGGCATCAAATCCCCACCCCACTTACTTTACTTGACTTCTACCATGTACCTTTAAAATCCAAGAAATCAAGGAATCAAGTTTGAATTATATGTCTGATGGATTATCTAACCATTCTTTAGAAAACTCTTCAAGTCTAAATAATAATTATAACAACTTTGATCTTCCTCTTCAGAGTTGGATCTTCCATCTTGAATACCATGAGTTCGGCCTCGAGATAGACTTAGAATCATTTGATTCCAGTCTCAAGGAGAAGCTATGGTGAGCATGAGCACGCAGAACCTTACTTCATTCAAGTTGGTGAATGACTAAAAGAAAGCCTACTAGCAGAGCTTTTCCTTTCAAGGAACCAATCCCAAAGATGTATATGAGCAAGTCCAATCGACTGAAGAGCTTCATAGCACTTTTTTTTTATCTGAACTTTTCAATGAAAAATGATAGATGCCTTGCCTATACAATCGTATCCAAATGTTCTACCTCCTAGGACAGCACCTCAAGAGATCACCGAAGTCACATTTCAGCTCCTTCGGTGAATATCTTGGTAGAAGATAGAATTTCTTGAAATTTAGGTTTCTTCTTTGTTAAGTAGGTACGTAACCCAACGAGAAATTTCTTTACCGTCAATTTTAACGATCAAGATATCCATTCTCCAAATAGTAGCTATGTCTTCCACCGAGGAGTCTCCCAACCACCACAAGAGATCACCAAAGTCAACCTCCATAGGCAAGGTTCTACCTCCTAGACATCATCTCAAAGAGTGTTTGACTGAAATCTTCGCCGCTATAACTCCTCAAGACTGCTAGTGTAGTGCTCAAAGATCCTCTAAACTTTAGCCTCTATTCTATAGACTATTCAACCATTGAAGAAAGCTGTTCAAAAAAGAAGAATTGGATAAAGGCCCTTTTTTTGAATGATTCAAATCTTTTCTTTCTCTCAATTCAAAATAGAAGAAAAATGATCCATTTACATTTCTATTTGTTCTTGAAGTAGAGAGTTTGATCTCCTCTAATACTTCTCAAAAGGGTTTCACTTCTTCTTGAATATCTTGGTAGAAGATAGAATTTTGGAATTTAGGTTTTGTTAAGTAGGTCTAACCCAGAAATTTCTTTCCTATCCAATTTCTAATGCATCAAGATATCCATTCGCTCAGATAAATAGTAGCTATCTGTCTTCCACTGAGAGGGTCCCCAATCGCACACAAGAGATCACAAGTCAACCTCCATATTCTACCTCCAGACGACCTCAAGATAGAGGGAAACATGTCATAGGTTCAGATGATCGAGAAGCTCCTCCACAGGATGGTCCACCCTTGGATATGCTTATGGAAGATCAGCCCAAGGTGGATTACAATGTCCTCTCTCACCTAAGAAAGTTTCCATCTAAGTTAAGCATATATGATGCCCTTGTCTTATCCAAAGAGATGAGGGAGTCATTAATCAAGGCTCTCCTTGATCCTGAAATATGCTTAGCTCACCACCATCATGAGAGGAGGCACATTATTCCGTGAGAAGCCAAGGAGTCACTTTCGGATGAAGACCTTCTTCTATGGGATATGGAGCACAACCATCCCTCTATATTACAAGGACATGGCAAATTCGATTCTCTAGGTTCTTATTGATCCGTGAATCGATGAACATTATGAGTCTAAAGACCCTATTTGAGGATTGACATCTCCACACTCTGAAAAGATCGGATGATGTTGAGAGGATTCAATGAACAAGGTGAGAGGGCTTTAGGTTCCATAGTGTTACTTTAGAGATATGTGAATGGAAGACTGAAGCCAAGTTCTATATCATTTATTCAAATACTTCATTCATAGCTTTGCTCAGTAGGCCTTGAATACATCGTAATGATTCCATCCTCCCTCCATCATCAAGTTGGGAAGGATGGGATTGAGTACTATGTCAAAGGAGATGAAAAACTATTTTCAGAGGTTAAGATATATGTTGATGTGACCTACTATCTTCCTCAAAATACCTTTTCTAGTGAACTTGGACAAAATTTAAATGCAAAAGAAAAAGAAGAAAAAGAAAAGAAAAAGAGAAAGAAAAAGAAAAGAAAAATGAGTGTTCAAGTGAACGAGAAAAGGACATCGAAGAAGAAGTAGAGCCGCATATCACATTCCACCCATAGTTCATTCCATCATATAGACATGTGGGTAGGATGACTCGACCTCCACCAGGTAGAGGCAGAGGCAAAGGAAAAAATAGAGGCCATTCCAGAGGTGGAAGACCCCCTGGTTGGCCATCAGCCAATATGGGTTATGTTCCAATTCATAGGAGTACCCCTAGTATTCACATAGACTTGGAATCCAGCTCGAAGGATGAGTTTAATGTGATTAGCATACCAGCCAACCCCTCTCAGCGGGTTTCATTAGAGGTGACACTCGAGCTGGACAGTGATGAAGACCAGGCCTCCATACAAAGAAAAGTATTCGAATCAAATGTATGTCAAACTATCAGACAATGACTGGGAACTTTAGCTCTAACCTCACTTTAATCTCAAAAGTTAAAGTTTTAGTAGTTAAGGAAGCCCCTAAGTCTTCCATTGATGCATAGTCGAAGAGATTCTTTTTGGGATCATCATCCTCAAGTACAGAAGTTGATGTAGAACTTGAGGATGATTCATATAAAGAATCAAGAATTACCTTTTGATTGGTACCTTGTTCTTAATCTTGCAAAGAAAGGTTTAATTCCTTATACATGGCCTAAGCAAGTGTAAGAGTTCAAAAGCTATTGAACAATAGGCATGGATGCATAATCAAGATGACTAGATTCTAGAGGGGTCATAATAATGATGAGCTAATTGTTACCAATCATCTGGAGTCTATTAGGTTCTTCTCAAACCATACCAACTCTTATGAGGAAGTATGTTTAGAAACTTTAGATGATCTACATGATCTCCAAATCAAAGATCAAAATTTGAAGAGGAGATCCATTTAACAATTGATAATCTTAAAAAATCAACCTTGGAATAAAAGAAAATCCATGCCCAACATATATCGTCATCAATGAATGAAGAATAACCAATGACTTAGTTAGGCTATTGAGAAGGGGACTACTTTGCATGAAGTTATGAAGAGATAACCGGATTATGTCTTGACATACACCACAAACTAGTAGTGGATTCTACTAACCCTATCAAGCAAGCTCCACACAAGCAATTAGAAATCAAACAACAGGTCATTTCTGAAGTCAAAAAATTGATCAATGTTGGTTTTATCAGGGAAGAAAAATACCCTACCTGGTTAGCTAGTGTCATCCCAGTTAAGAAAAAGAATGGCTAAATTCGCATATGTGTCAATTTTAGGGACGTAAATAAGACATGCCCTAAGGATGAGTTTCCTCTTCCTATATTAGAATTAATGGGGGGCATCTCACATCTGATGTAGTATTCTCCTTCATGGATGGGTCATCTGGCTATACCAAATCAAGATGGCCCCCGAGGATGAAAGAAACACTACTTTTTGAACCCGATCAGAATCTCTTATTGTATAGTCATGCTTTTCGGCCTTAAAAATGCTAGTACTACATACCAACGGGCCATGACTCAAATCTTTAACGAAGTCATCCATCATCAAGTTGAGTATTATGTTGATGATCTAGTAGTCAAGAGTAGAGAAAAGAAAGACCAGCTCTTTGACTTGAGAGTAGTTTTCAAATGATTGAGACAATATAACCTTAAAATGAATCCCCAGAAGTGTGCATTCGGAGTAGCTTTAAGGAAATTCCTTGGGTTTACACCGGGAATAGAAATAGATCAAAAGATCAAAGCTATCTTAGAAATTACACCACCTAAAGTTTAACTCATCTTAGATCTTTCCAAGGTCAGTTGGCGTATCTAAGACGCTTTATTTCCAACTTATCGAGAAGATGCAAGCCATTTTCAGCACTTGTCAGAAAGGATGCCAAGTTCAAGTGGGATGATAAGTGCTAGCATGCCTTTGAAGATATCAAGGAGTATTTGGTGAAGCTGGTAGTTCTAGCACCTATCCTGCCACTAATCCTCTACACTACTACATTGGATGATTCCCTCAGCCTTTGTTGGCCCAAGCCAATAACAAAGGGAAGGAGAGTGCTCTCTGCTACCTTAGTCATCGTCTGATTCTTGCTGAAGTGAACTACCCACCTATTGAGAAACATTACCTAGCTTTAATCTTTGCATCCCAAAAGTTGTTACATTATATGCTTTCTCATAAGGTGAACTTGATTTCTAGAACCAATCTGCTATAGTATGTCATAACATGGCCAAAGCAATCTAGACGTTTGGCACGTTGGTCCATGATTCTCTCGCAGTTTGATGTTACAATTGTACCCCTCTGTGCGATAAAAGGACAAGCACTAATAGATTTCTTAATAGCACACCCACATCCTACTGAATCTCTGCTTAGTAACAATCTCTCTGACAAATAAATCATGAACTTAGGGGAGGTCGACAATCACCGATGGGAGATATATTTTGATGGTGCAACTTCCATTCATAAAAGAGAAGCACCACGACCTACTCTTCCAGGAAAGGTGGGGGTAGGAATAGTTCTCTTAACTCCATATCGTAATGTGATGAGATTCTCATACTATTTCTCCAATCCATGCACCAATAATAAAAGTTATGAGGCTTTGATTTCCGCCTAGAGTTAGCCATTATAGTGTGTTAAGAGCATCAACATCTACTGGGATTCTCAATTGGTCATCAACCAAATTACTAGATCTTATCTCAAACCCAAGCTTCAGCCATTACCATGAGTATACCCAAAAGTTGGCCCAAATTCCGAGGTCACCATCTACAAGATCCTAGGAGAGAATAATAGATATGCTTTGGCCAAACTTGCCAAGGAATTCATGCACCGGAAGGTGAGTCCATTCTAATAAGGGTCTAAAATAGACAGTATAATCCTTTATTGATGCTGAACTCATCGAGAGACTTTCTCTTGAAGGGGAGGTTATCGCTGCCAATAAGGACAGAAGCTAGATTGACTCAACCGCTCATAGATTATTTGAACATTGGCAAACTTCCTTAAGAGAAATCACAAGCCCATTAGGTGAGAGAGCTCTCTTCTATGCTCTCGTGGATGACACCTTGTACCGACGATCTTTTGATCAAATGTGGTTACGTTGTTTGGACAAACACGAAGCTCGTAGGATTGTGACCAAGGCGTATTCAGGACTATGTGGAGCGCATCAATCCAATCTGAAGATGAAAGCAAAGATCAAGAGACTACGATACTACTGGCCTTCAATGATTACAGACTACATGAATGTAGAGATTCCATCAGCACAGTGTGGTCTTACATCAACCACCCAACATTTTACATCCTACTTTAGCCTCATGGCCATTTGAGTATTGGGGTATCGACATTGTGGGTCCGATCGATCCTCTTTCTTCCAAGGGTCATCAGTTCATCTTAGCTACCACCGACTACTTCTCCAAGTGGGCGGAAGCAATCCCACTCAAAGAGGTCATAGCTCAGCACATGCTTTAATTTTTCAGGAACCATATCGTATATAGGTTCAGAGTGCCTTGAGAATTATATATGATAATGGTACTGCATTCAAAAGCACCAAGAAAAATAGCTTCATCGAAGACATGATATAGATTAGATACTCTAATATCTACTACCCTGTGGAAAATGGCCTAGTAAGCATTCAACAAAAATCTTATCCATATACTAAAGAAAATGCTCGACGATAACAAGCGGCAGTGGCATGAGTAGTTGGTTGAAGCCTTGTGGGCCTATCGCATCACATATAGAACTCCAACTCAGTTTAGCTCATTCTCCTTAAGGGTGTTTTACCCTTAAGTTCAACTCCCATCACTAAGGATAGCATTGGGTAAAAAATCACTATAGAGCATAATGCAAAGTTACGTTAGAAGAGCTCAAAGTTTGAGGAGGGATTCCATGGGCATGCCGTAACCTCGAGTTGTATAAAGCCAAAATGATTCAAGCTCACAACAAGTCGTGTCTTTTCAAGTAGAGAACATTATTAAGGAGACCAATTGTTCAAAAAATGGGAGGCAAGTTTGAACCCACTTGAGAAGGCCCCTATGTCATAGAGAAGGCCTACCAAGGAGGATCTTAGCTTATTGATTATAAAGGGGAACACCCGATGCTTTCAATTAATGGGCTCTATTTGTAGAAATATTACCCATAAAACATGTTTAAAATAATTATCATCAAAAGAACAAAATTTCATTCTA